>OY998148.1:11962889-11967889 GCA_963921925.1 Sphagnum tenellum
TGGTGAAGAATCGATCAAACATGTATATTCAAAGGTGTTAAACCTTCAACAAAAGCAATTGGATTCAATTTAGAAGGTGAAAATTCACTCAATCATGTTAAATGACAATTGTGAAGTCTTCATATGGAAGCAAGTTGCTTATGAGATAAAGCATGATTTAGTCACATTAAAATAGAATTTAAAAAATCTCCAATGAAAATGATTGTACCTTGGAAGGTGAAGATCCGATGATCGCCTTTCATTTGAATCAATATATTTCTCATCAAGCTTTCAATCGAAACAATTGTTTGCATGGTGTGAAGACTTACTTGTCATGATTATTTGGAGCTCGCCTACCAAGCTTCCTAAAGGAAGCAAATTGTCATAGATTGTGAAAAGCTTGTCATACTAAGTTGTCACATGTTTCAATTGAAGTTGCTACATGCTTCTTTTAGATCTATATTCAAATTCAGCTATGCATTGCTTTGCACTACTATTGAAGATCACCTATGCAAATGATAAAAAGATAGGCATGTGTTCTTTTCCAATTTCAAGTCATTTTATTGGGACATTACCCACATATTCATGTAATTGTTTGTCTTGTGTTGTTTGTGACCATTTCTTAACCTTTTTTGAACCATGGGGGTTCATATTACACTTTTGGTACTATGAGGTAGCTCTTGACAAGACAATGTGTATTCTGGTTGTTTCACAATTTTGGACTATTAAAACAAAATTTATAGAATCCATATTTTTTTTCTTTGGAAATTCATTCAAAATGATAAATAAATAAATAACTAAATAAATTTTGGTCTCTTTTACCTATCATTTCACATCACCTTTTCAAAACACATGAGAAAATGCACAAGAATTTTCTATTGGTTTCATATTTGTCTTTTCATGTCATCACCTTTCACATAACATGGAGAAATGCATGAAAATCTTCCCTATTTGTCTTTTTATATCATCACCTTTGACATACTTGGGCCCATAGCTCACAAGGGCCCACTAGTCATTGTGAAATTTCAATCTCATGAATCAAAAAATTGAGGGACAATAACAAGGATAATTGTTGTAGTTGTTAATTTGGGTACAAGAAGGGCCCGTTAAAATCTAAATAATTTAGTGTGGTGTAAGATGAATGTTTTCCCACAATAAACATTAACAATTGTAGCAAATATCAACAATAGCCAAAACAATAACACAAACTTCATTTCATTTTTGAAAATGAAATTAAAAATGACATATGTACCAATTATGTACATTTTAGAGTAAAAGACAACAATAAAGACAAATAAAACTCCTCACAATGGAAATGAAAATATGCCAAAATGAATACAAGCATATAAGAATATGATGTCATGTCAAAGTTCAAGGATATTAAAAATGTATGATTGAATGATGTTATTTTTTTCAACTAATTTTAATTTCAAATATGTTTAACTTTACACCAAATTCATTTATGAAATTCCATTGAGATATTTAATTTTTGTAATGCACAAATTAACTCATTGATTTGATTTTTTCATATAAACCAATTTACAATTTTATTCCACAACATCTTTGGGTATCCACAAACATAGGTTTAGATTATTATTTTTCTGGGTCACCATGAATTTTTTTTAAATTATAAATTACATAAACAATCCCAAACAAATTCAAGCTTTCCTCCTTCCTTTTAATAGTTGGAGTACAAGCACAATTCCACACACCACACTTCTATGTGTCACTTAACATTTTTAGTCTATCATGTCATAGTATTTCAAATTGATTGAAAAAAGGCGACCCAAACTAATCATATTTCTTAATTACTAATTGAATAACAAGAATCATACGAAGATTAGAGAAAATTTTGTGTGCTTACAAAAGGTAAACCTTTAAAATATTCCAACAATTCATATAAGCAATGTAAAACATGATGGAACCACATGATCCAACATAATGCAACCACATGTTTTAAGATGAACAACAATCAAATTAAATTAAATCCTTTTTTTTGTATCAATTTTGACTAAACACTAGTATAAACCTTGATCAACAAAAAAATAATATATATGTATGGTTAGTGTTGACCCACATAAAGAGCTATTTTTTAAAGTGTGCATGCTTGAGCCAATAAGTTGCCATTGACCATTAAAAAAATTAGATATAAAAAATCTAAATTTTTTTAAATAAAAATCTAAAAAATTATATAGAAAAAATCTAAAATAATTTTCAATTTCATATTCATTGGAACTATCAAGTGCAATAAGAAGGATTCTATACCTTCCAAGTTCCAATGCAAAGTATATAGACTCATGTCAACCACCTCTCTCTATTATTATGTATTATGTCCCTATAAAGGTAATGGGTATTCGCACCGTGTTGGGAGGGGCAATAGGCCCATCATGAGCCAGGTCCAACTGAAAGGCTATTGTCTCATATAATTGCGAGATTGGGAGATATTCAAACAACATCATTTGGGAACAACTTTTGTCGACCATTTGCTATGCTAAACCTCTCTCCCTATGTTCGATGTGTTTTGGGTTTGGATGTATTTGAAAGAGTAGTTAACCTAATGAACCTTAGGGCGAGTGAAGCCCCGCATCTCTCTTGAGTGAACAATTACAAAGGTAAAATGCAACACTCTTTCAAAATCGGTCTTACAAAGTTAATAGTTATTACGTTTGGGTTTTTGCAATTTTTTTGAATAAAATAACAACTAGGCTAGTATGGGTTTTATTAAAAAATGATTTTTAAAAAACTATTCATCCATCCGTCCATCCATCCATCCCCTTGACAACCCAAACTTGCTTTTCTCCTTTTGTGTTATTGTATGAGGGCATTTCCATCACATTTTCATGTGACCTAATAGTAATGCATCTAGTATATTTTGGGCTATCTACTAGTACTTAATTTAGAATCTTTAGAATTTTTGTAATAATTCACATGATTTAGAGAAATAGAACTAGAATTTTTTTTTAAAAACATTTTTAAAAAATTCCATTTTGAAATAAATTTTCCAACTGAAAAAATAAAATAAAAATAAGTGCTCATTTGGTGTTGTTTGAAGCCTCTTTTCATGCAAATCCATGCATGAATAATGTCCTACGAGCTTTGGGGGAAGTGAACATTGTCGGATCGACCAAGTTAGTACTTCAAAGCACCCACACTTACTTTGAAGGATTTGAATAGATGATAAATTCTTGAGAGTTCATTATTCTCATTGGCATCTTTGAGCACGCCTTTTTTTTTGGTAAATGTTAGGTGTTCATGGCTTTGTCCATCTTTGCCTTTTTTCAAGCTTGGCCCCTCTCTTGGCATCACGCCCACTTCATCATCAATTTGGTCCTATCTCATGACCCTAGTGGGGTCTTCCCGGGGGAGAGTGTTCATTGTTCCGCCAAAAAAGGACTATTATTATGATGGACCAACCCAACTTCCATAAACCAATAAAATTCATTCTTCTCACACAAGAAGAAACGAGGGGTGTGTCACACACACCGTGGCCTCACCATTTACAATTTTTTTTTTAAAAAAGTATCTTCAGGCAAAAAAACGAAGAATTTCGGAAACTAAAATATTTCACCATGCAAAAATAAAATCTTCAAACAAACTACCCCAATTTTTGACAAATTGGAGAAATCGTAAGCTAAAAATTGTCGTCCCTTCCCAACCTTGATATGAAATATGAGAATTTTGTAAGAACGGAACACGAAAACAACAAAGAAATGACACTAATTTTTATTTTATTTTTTAAATTTTTTTTGCGGAAAGTGGGTCAACCGGAATTAGAATAATTTTGTGTGGAAAGAGGGTCCCGGGTGAGGGGGGGAGGGGGGGTGCGTACTACTACTGGCTTTCACAGAAACCGAAGGCAATAATGGATACTTGAGCCGGGCGTACTTGCGTAACACCCATGCCTCACAAAAGAAATCATAATGCGGGTAGGTGAATACTCTCTCTACGTGTATCGCGATTCCTTTGCCGGCCGGTCTCTACGGATTGGTGGTGATGATAGTGTTTTCGGAGCTGTATTTTGTGATTGGGGTTTCTTTTGTCCACCTTTGTTTCTGTGACTTTATTATTGAATCGATTTTTAAATGTACGGATTGGTTGTGACGTTAGTTTTGGGATCGGTATTTTTGTGATGGAGGAGGAGGGGGGATTCTCTCGTCCGTGTTTGTGCGTGCGGACTTATTATTGGATCGATTTTTTAAATATTTAGGTAGGTATTAGGCTAAGGTTGTTCTTGTTAGTAAACCGAATTTCTCTTTTTATAGAGGTGTGTGTCCGTCCGATCGGGTCACCGTTGAGTGGGTCGGTGGGGTGCATTGCTCAATAATAATGCAAAAGATGGTTTTGATGATTACTTTGAGACAATTGAAGAAGCATAGGCTTTCAAATAGAATGAAAATGAGTTTCGTTTGTACATTTGCATTGGATATAGTGATGTCCATGAAGCCCCCCCCAGAGCGATCGGCCGGCCATAATGATTGGCTCAGGTGGGTCTCGTTTAACATAGTCTCTCACTTGACACTATTTCAATTTTTCATGTTTATGGATGCGTCTAAGGCTTGAAAGTTAGATAGTTTTTTTTTTTTTTTCCTCCCTTCAAAATGACTACAAATATGTGTTAATTTTTTGTTTTATAGTCATCAAATTTTCACTTTAAAAAAATATAAATTGCAAGATTCCTCTATCCAGTTGTATAAGCATTGGAGCCAAAAATGTAAAGGATGCTTAAATTTTTTTTAATTTTTAATTTATTTTATAGCCTAACGTGGCTAAATTTCGTTCGTGAATTATTTGCCATTTTAGCAACATCAAGAAAAATCTCCCCCAATAAAAACAAAAACCACTACATTTTGGGCAAACGATTAACATTTTATGTCAGTTGTGACACAAATGCAGTTAGAGGTCCGAATAAGGGGGTATGGGTGGACCTTCTTTAACATACCCACAACACAAAACCGTGGTTTATGCAGTTTCCTTCAATAATTTGTCATAGTTGGTCAAGACACAAGACTCTGGATGTCAGA
>OY998148.1:15160788-15670788 GCA_963921925.1 Sphagnum tenellum
ATTTTTTGTCCATAACTTTCTTATGCACAATTTGTAGATATTCATAAGAGGTAACAACGTGGGATTGGTTGTAATCAACTAATGGTTCTTTCCTGCTTGTTTTCCTTATAAGCAAATGTGGTAAATACAATAGATTCTTCAAACAAAGTGGAGTTCAACTTTTTGCAGAATGTAACGATTGGCCTATAGACACATTTGTAGGTTCACCTAGGTTAACTATGTAATCCATATCAACTTATGTTCCTATATTTTCTAAAATAACAGAACTTCTAGGTTCTTCCACATATTACTTTGGTGGATGTTCTTGTACGTCATCATAAGATCTTATTGTAGTAGATTCCTTTATAATGCCTATGTTGATTAACTCTGCAGTTGTTCCATGTTCACCCCAACCTTGAATATCATTTAGACCTTCATCGAATTTTTTACATTCTCTTCATCTAATGTGATGCTGTTGTCTTTAACAATGTATAGTTCATTAAGTTTAGTCTTGCCATCCACAGCCTTTGGATTTAAAGGTTAAATTCTTTTAACCTTGAACCCATTCTTGATGTTTCTTTTGGACAAAGTTGCGTCTAATATGCCTTATCTACCTTGTTTGCAAAAATAATATTATCTAGCTCCTTGTAATTGTTGTTGACCATGTTATTATTATTTTTAAAAAAAAAAGTTGTTTTGAAGGGCTTGAAACAACTCAAATTTAAAGGTTGTAAAACATGGGAGGTTTGTGAAGGAAGGGTAATCATATTTTGCTCGAACTATTGAACTTGTTATATTATTTTTAGGTTAACATGTGTTGTAATTTTAAACTTGGGCTCATGACCAAGGCAAGGGCTTGTAAAGGTGCAGGCCAAGAGGGAAGCCTAGGAGTCACATTTTGCATTCTTGGAAGTGTAGGAGAATGTGAGGGAATGAACCCACACACTTCCAAGTGAGCTTCCACTTTGGGAATTAGAATCCTAATGGGTTCTCAAAGTTTTAAAAAGGTATTTCATGAGTCAAAATTCATTGGATTAAAGATTTCCTTATACCATTGAAAATATCTTGATACATAGATGTTTGCAGTGGGTTCGCATGACCCATTTGATTGCTTAAAACACAAGTTATGGCCAAAAGAAAAGCTAGGACTCAAATTGTCAATTTGACTCTGATTCCCAACCACTAAAAGTTAGTATTCGCCCTGAAATACATGTTTTCAAGTGGCGTATCACATATCGTTGGAAAGCTGTCAATGTGGGCTATAAATGTTTTTTAAACCTTTGATTGTGATGAGGTCTGCACAAGAAGTTACAGCTTTCAAAAATGTTGGGAGTCTTAATTTTGGGAATTTTGGGATTCCCAACTTGAGAGTCCCATGACAAAATGACATTTGGATGTAGCCCTTGTGGTTAATAATATAAAATACTATAAGGGTTTAAGTGGTGGTTTCCCCCAAGTTCAAGTTGTGGTGAATCTTGTGAGTCCATATATGCTTATGGTTTGTTCGTGCATCAAAAGTGTTCTAACCATGCACTAACCAACTTGTCATTTGGGTCATGTAGGTCTGTATGAATAATTGAGCCGCTTGTCATTTGTCCTATTCCCCATCCCAAAACTACAACAAGCCCCTCTACCCCCAAAATGTTATGAATTAAAAAAATGTACCCTAACTTTTTTTTATTCCATTGTTTTCATTTTCGGATTTGCGTTTGAATTTTTCAAGGAATGTGGGGGTGCGTTAACATGTGAACCATGCCCGTCTAGAATTAATATATGACAATTATTTGGAAAGATTCCACTTGGATTGACCTTTTGAAAAATGACAAAAATTCCTTGAACAAAAAACTTATCATCCATGTTTTGGTTTAGACTACCATATGTTCCAATTTTGCAATGCTTAATGTAATCATCTTTGATTCTTTCACCTCGAAATATGTAGAATCATTGTATTAATCCCCCTATTGCATCCACTTCACAATTGATGATTAAACATTCTCTAGATTTTGGGATGGTGTTGTATACTTGATTAGAACCTCTTTTTGTTAAAACTCTAACTCGTAATTGCCTCCCTGCTTGACTTTTAGTTTCATTAAAATTCCAAAAGTGATATGGATTATACTAATGTTGGGTGTACAAAGATGTTAGGTTCTGGTAGAACAAGTTGTAAAAATTGGTGTTAAGGCCTTAGCCTCTATTGATCTCCAATCCTTCTACAATGCAGATGTTCAATTTTGGACGCCTACACTTAAACTAGCACCACAAGAAATCCCCAAGCACCCCATTTCAAAATGTGGTGGGTTGAATTTGAATAATTTATGCTACCTTCCATTTGAGTTGTTGTAGTGTTATGGACAACCCACATTCCTACAAACTCAAAACCCAGACAACAAAAGCTTCGCCTTCTTCTTATGTTAATACACTTGGTGGTCCAATTTTCCTATTTATGGTCTTTCCATTTAAGTGGTTAGAAAATGAAGTTACAAGTATGCCCCGAAACTTGTTGGGCCCTCGTAAAGAAGTAATGCCACATTCAACTACATCCATGGCTATCTCTAATGATTCATTTGACCACTTGCTTCTTGGATTCATAGTAGGCACCTTATTTATTCTTGTTGGCCTTTGTGTTTTCATGTTTGATTTAACTTGAAGAGGGCCCTTCTCCTTATTCATTGCTTGCTAGTCCACCATTACACTTTGTCTCCTGCAAGGGACATTGAACATCATGATGCTTTTGGTTTTCTTGCACCCAACCTCCAAAAGCTTCGTGGTGTGTGTTTAGGCCCCACAAGTGGTACTTCCTTATATTTCCTATGTTCAAACCAAGAAAACAAGAAATGTGATATCACTGGGCATTCGAAGATAAGGCAATATACAAATAGCCATGGGATGGGTCTCATTTGTTGACCCCCCGAAGTTGTGTATTTTTTTGGTGTTTGGTCATGGGTGGTGTTCGGTCATAAGACAAGCTACCCTAATATCTCACTTCATATGATATATCACTTCATTAACCTATTTTGAAACAAGTTGACTCAGATATTTCCAACAACATCCTTGTATTCTTGAACACCCATTTCCAAATCGGTTTATGCAAAGTTTTTTTTTTTTTCTTTTGTTTTGTTTTTTTGTTGTCATGTTTCAAAGTTGAAAAAAAATTACCTTTAAAGTTTCTTCAAAAGCCCTTGAATTAAGAAATTACATTCCCTTGACTTGCAATGTGAAGTATAAAGTGTAGAAAATGCTAGTTGCCCAAGAAACTTTTGAAATTCAAAATCTTGGGCTCTATATAGAATTCATAAGTAGGAAAATCTTGTAAAGTGATATTTTGACATATACCTCTTGGATTATTAAAACCACAATATTCAATATCCATTGAAATATATTTAAACATTCATTATATTTTCATAATGTGTAAATCGTATCTAAGATTTGTCAAGAATTAATCTTGATTGATAATATATATTGATATCCTTGAATATTCATTTCATTGACGAGCAATGAAATTGGACAATGGAAATAATATTACCATGTGTGCTCACATTTCATTAAGATATTTGCAACAATTGTCTTGGAATTCTTAATTTCTTTTTTTGGATGTGTGAGGAAACATCAAATCAATATGAACTACAATTGATCATTTTACTTTTTCCAATCTAATGCACGTTTGGAATTACCGATATACAAAGTTGGCTGAAGTTATCTGGGGTTCGATTCTTCTCCTTCACTATGGACACACGGTGGATGCAGCTGAAAGGCAGACGGATAGGTATGTGGATGAAGTCAGGTCTTGTTGGCCAAAACAAGTTAGGCTTTGTTTTGCCTGAAGTCATTCTTCACTTCAAGAGGTCTTCTGGAATTTGGTAAAGCCAGAACCAGGGGAGAGGAGAGATCAGTTTCTTATTGCCAAAAGTGATGCTATGGTCTTTGATATTATCAGGTACAATTGGTCATGTGGCACATGGGAAATCAACTGTTGTCAAGGCAATATCCAGTGTCCAGGTATGTACACATTATTCTTTTCCTATTATGCTATTCCTTGTAGCTAACTTCTACCTCTTTCATGGGCGAGTTTGCTTTTTGGATCTTCTCATTAGCTCTAATTCTTGTCCAGTTTTTCTTTTTTAGTCTAATTCTAAGCTAACCATTCCAAGAAGGTTTTAGATTATCTGGTAGGTCCTGATATCCAGATGTCCTTGACTTTGCATATCTAGACAGCGACTCTATTGGTGTCTCTTGCAATTTTTTGGATTTAAGAATACAACAAGCTTCAAATGGCTTAAGCAGTTGGTGTTTTTGATAAGTGTTCTCAGCCAAATATGCAGATATTAGGACGATTTTTATGCCTCAAATGGATTCCAATATTTCAGATTGTACCGAATTGGGAGTAGCCGATAGTCAGTTTTACACGTTCTTACAGCTTTTGCAGCTCAAGAAAGTTTCTTCGTAGCTCGAATGGCAAGCTTAAATAATTTTCTGAAGAGAAAAAGGTTACACTTCAAAGTTTTAAAAAGAAGGGTCCAGATGTTTCTGTGATGAAAGGAAGAATTCTGTCTGGTGTTTCCACCTTTGAAATCTCTAAAACAATTGCTTCAAGGGCATCATAATCCTAATTGGGGATTCTTCTCTTTCTATTGTTCCGGTGTCTGCTTTCTTTCCTTAGCCTTCCTTTCTCTTTGTTTGTTGGCCAGCATCATGGCTGAGTCTCCACATTACAGAATCTCACTATGTTGGATAATATGTGATGTTGGCCTCCACCCACTGCTGGGAGCTGATGAAATCAGTTGGGATGTTTTGGCAGCTGGTCACTCCCATCCATGTTGCTGTTGAAGGTTTCTGAACTTGCTTATGACTGTTGCTGTTGTTTAAACTGCTCTTCAGTTTTGTTGTCTTTGTTCTTTAGTGTTGGGTTTTATCTTTTTCGTGTTTGCTGATATGTTGTCAAATCTGAGATCTCTACAACCTTACTATTGGGTCATCTTTCCATTCGACGAAGGTTGACTTAAATGGTTTGTATGGAGAAGTTCTTATTATGTATGAGGATATTTTCTGTTTTGTATTCTCATCAAACATGTTATCGATGGAATGCATCTGTTGGTTGTCTATTCACCTTTAGGGTTTTGTATCTCTTTTTAACGTCTTGTATTATGTCTTATGTCTATCATCTCTGTGTGCTTAAACACAATTGCATATGTGGCTTTCAGGAATGTCCTGGTTTGGTTTTTGTTCATGGTCCTTTGTTCTCAGTTTTGTCTTTCCTTCTCTGGAAGTTTCTGTGGCTTAATGAAGAAGTGTTATCCTTGCTTTGCTTCTTCTTAATTGTCGGAATGGAGTTTTCTTGATTCTTATGAGAGATATTCCTTTACTATATTGGCCAAGTTGGCTATCCTGGTTTAGACATCATGCCTTCAGTTAGCAGAAATTAAATATTCATCTATTTTTAAGGTGTTTCTGGGATGAAGCCACTTGGCTAACGTTTGGTGCTATGAGCTATCAAGGCCCTGTTGTGTTATAATCTGGTTTCCATTGATGAGTTCATGGTACCTCAATGAGGTTTGAGGTAGGTGCACTAAAGAACTCATTGTTGTTGAAACTGTGTTGGATTTCTGCCCACAAATCCTAATCCTGCTTGCTAATATATGATTGAGGATCTGGTGTACTCAAAGAAAGGTGCATGAATACATCCAAAGTGAGGCTGTAGATAGTATCCCCAATTTTGTGAGCTTGTCCTGTATAGTTGGACTTCAGGCAGAAGTGAGATTCATTTTGGATGATGCCATGCAGACTGTGTGGTTCAAGAATGAACTGGAGTGTAATATTACAATCAAGCTGGATTATGCTAATGCTAAAATCTACAAATGTGAGGATGAATGTTGCCCCTGACCCATGGCTTACAAGTATGGCTGTGAACATAATCCCAGGGATAGACTTATGTATCAAGAGGCATGTACAATTGATTGTAAGCAACATAATAGTTTTGTCATCTCATCCTCCCTGTTATATATTTCGAGGGAGTGCTAGTGTTCCTTTCATAGGTCGCCTCTTAAACATAGGAGATGGTTTGTTGGATTTGGATTATTCTTACTGTTGTATGGGTATTTTTCTGAAGGGTCACGATATTCTCATGGCCACTATGCTTAATGGAGCAGCCATCATGGATGGAGCATTGCTGCTGATTGCCAGCAATGAGAGCTGCCCTCAACCTCAAACATCTGAACTTCTTGCTGCTGTTGAGATCATGAAGCTGAAGCACATGATCATTTTGCAAAACAAGATAGATCTTATTCAAGAAAGTGTGGCCATAAATCAGCATGAATCAATCCAAATGTTCATCAAGGTAGAGGGAACTCGATTCCTGTTTTGACAATAGGGTTGCAGTTAGAGATGAGCATGCAAGATATGTTTGGGTGTGGGGTGGTGAGGAAGATGAAAACAGCAGTGATCAAGGTCTTACATGTAACTTGTGCAATGTACAATGTAACTTATGTCTTCATCTCTGTATTTGACATTAACCTCCACCCATTGCCCGGAGCTCACAAAGTCAGTCGTGATGTTAGGTGGTCAATGTGAACAACACTGAACGTTTGTATGACTGTTACTGTTGTTCAAATCACTCCTCACTTTTGTTTTTCATCTTGTTTATCTTTTCTTTAGGGTTGGGTGCTGTTTTTCATGCTTGTTGATTGGCTGCTGTTATGTTGCTTGGTCTGAAATATCCATAACCTTGTTTCTAGGTGATGTCTCAGTTCTTTTCAAGTTGATTTAAATCATAATTATGGACTAGTTCTTCTTTTCAGATTGGATTCAATCATAAATAGGGAGCAATTCTCAATACTCATGACGATACTTCATCTACTGTGATTGTTGCAGGGGACAATTGCAGATGGAGCTCCTTTGGTGCCAATTTCAGCACAGCTCAAGTACAACATTGATGTGGTCTGTGAGTACATTGTGAAAAAGATTCCTATTCCAGTGCGTGACTTTGTTTCAACCCCCAAAATGATTTTCATTCGCTCATTTGATGTGAATAAGCCTGGTGCTGAAGTGGAAGAAATCAAGGGAGGTGTTGCAGGTGGCAGTATTTTGAGGGTATGTTTTCTTCCTGAACTATTGTGCTACTGCAGTGTCTGCCTGCTTGAAACAGTCTGTTATTTTCCACTGATGGCCATAACTTAGGATATGGAATGTATCCAGGGAGTGTTGAGAGTTGGGCAGAAGATTGAAGTGCGACCTGGAATTACAACCAAGGATGATAGTGGTGGGATCAAGCGCACACCTATCTTTTCTTGGATTGTATCTTTGTTTGCGGAGAAGAATGAACTGCAGTTTGCTGTGCCAGGTGGCCTGATTGGAGTGGGAACAACAATAGACCCTACACTTACACAAGCTGATAGTTTGGTCTGTCAAGTTCTTGGGGAGGTTGGAGAGCTCCCAGATGTATTTGTTGAGCTTGAGGTTATTCCAATTCCACAATGGAATCTGGTCTCATTTTTTTTGAACATGAAGTTATATGATCATCTCAGATGAATGTTTGAAATGCCTATGTGAATGTGAATCCTTGTTTAGTCCAACAATTGTTACTCTTTGGATCACAGATGCCAAATGTAGACAGACTGTGCAGATCATTCCAAGTGCTTGAAACTGATGTTACTGTGGAATGTGTTTTGGAATTGTGCAGGTGAACTTCTTCTTGCTCTGCCAATTGCTGGGTGTGGGAACCAAAGGCACAGAGAAGCAAGGCAAGGTGTCAAAGCTAACAAAGAGTGAGGTACTCATGCTCAACATTGGGTCAATGTCAACAGGGGCTCGTGTGATTGCAGTCAAGAATGATCTTGCTAAACTGCAACTGACCACTCCAGTCTGTACCAGCAAGGAAGAGAAAGTGGCACTCAGCAGAAGAGTTGAAAAGCATTGGCCACTGATAGGATGGGGCAAAATCCAAGCAGGTGCGGTAATTGAAATCCCACAAGCAGTATAAAAAATTAGTTGTCCGTGAATTACACCAAACAAAGCAGACAAAACAAAGTCTTTCTCACAGAGAAAATATAGTAAGGACAGAAGAAGAACTCAGTTAAAGAGACAGAGCAACAATGTGTATGGGACAGGAGTTGCTGGGAACTATTTTTGTAAGGTGGAGAAGAAGATTGCAAGTGAGGGTAACTGGATATCTTCTTTGTTGAGGAAAATAAGAGTTGGGTATTGCCGACCATTCTTAGGCTTGGATGGTTCCTTCTGTTTTTCATCTCTGTTAATGTATCTTGCATTCCTTCCATGTCTGGGAATTTTGTGACTCTTTAACTCGGGGTTATTTCAACTTATGATGAGAATGAAGTGTCTTTGCAAATGATATATAGTCAACCTCCCAAGTGATACCTATGAAGGACCTAACAATCAACAGGTTAACTTGGGTGACCAGCCCAAAGGAAGTGAAGCATACAAAGGGGGTTTGAGAGTTAGGTCATGTACATCCATCCATTTGTTGTGTTGACATGTGATTGTCTTTATGTTATGTGAATTATACCATTAAGTTATGGTGGTTATGTGTAGGGTAAGGACTAATCTCTGTTCTGGGAATAAGGGCCATTTGTGAGGTGGGAGCCGAAAGTGGAACCCAAATTCACATAACCACTCTCTTACCTATCATAAAGATCTGGTAAAAGTTTCTAACAGTTCTTTACCTTTCTGTTAAGAGTCTAGACCAGTGTTGGTTGGGTACTGGTTTTTTTTTTTTTTTGAGAATCATCGGATTTGGTTTTCACCAAAAAAATTTTTTTAATAAAGATTCGGTTCTCTCTTTATTTTTAATATATATATTTATGTTGAGCCAAGTTATCATTTTATTTTTTTGGGACCAGTTCTCAGAAGGCCTGTTCTCACAAATTTGATAACAATTGGTTATCCTTGGCCAGTTCTCAAAAATCGGTTATGATTTTATTTTATTTTTGGGGTCAAAATATTAATTTTAACTTATTATTATTATTTTATAACATTGATAAGATGCCAACAATTGTTGTTTTATATGTTTAGCATTAAAAATTTTCATGTTTTCAAATCATTTTCAAATTGCTCTAACTCCTTTTCTAGATTCTCATTCGTCTCAATAAATTGTACTAATTAGATGGAGACTTACATTCTACTCTAGGATTGTTTGGTCAATTTTTAGTCACACAAATCAGCTGTTTTAAAATTTCAATTTGCAACATACATCTGCTAAAATAGTAAGTATTCATATTAAAGAAAATAAAATTGTTTCAATATGTGATCCAACAATGCCTAGGATCTACTAGGCAAGGAAACAAATAGTAGGAAGCATTGCTTCATGTTCTCTCACCATTGAAGGAGGCATTTCATGTATTTAATATTTAGTTCGTAACATCTATAAATTACTAGTTCCCTTTTCAGAAGTTCCTTTGCTAGTTAACTTGTATGTTAACTTGTACTTGTAGTCTACTATAGAATATCCAAACTACAATCTTGATAAAAAATTATCTTCATTAACAAAACTTTTCATAAAAGGATGCAAAAAGTTCATGACATTTTAGTAACGTAGAATATAAAAATTTCTTATCATATTCTTGCACAATAGCAATTCCCTAGTTTTTTCCAACAAATGAGGTTTTAATGGAAGGGACTAGGGAATTGCTATTGAAACATTATTATTTTACTAACAAACCTACAAAACAATAACAAGAAAATAATAGCAAAAGTATATTTTAAAATGTCAAAAAACATTTAATTCTGAAAACAATCTTAAATTAAATATTAATACCTTGTTTTCATTGGTGTGCTTAGTTTCCTTGGATGTAAACCAACTTCAACACAAGCTTTCTCTCACTCTTGCCTACCCTAAACAAGTGATGCACTTTTGCAAATCTACTTATGCAAATTTAATAGATATATATTTGATATTTTTGCACATTTTTTTATATGTTGTGCCACACTGACATATGTTTTGAAAAAAATAGGACCCAAACAACTTCCTTGAAAACTTTTTTTCAAACAAAGAGATTCAACAATTGACAATTGATTTCAGTGCATTGGACATTACATTAAAGTTAGAACCTTCATCTTTAACATAAGTAATAATTTTTTCGTTTAAACCATACTCGTCCAACAAATATGTCAAACTTCAAGCCAAGGCTTGCTTTGTAGTTGTTGTAGTTTCAAATAGTCCGATTGTGACATTTTTGGGGTTGTTAATCATTCCCAAAAAAGTTAATGACCAATGCAAATATATTATAGGCACCTTTGGACATCCAAAAATTAAAACTAGTAGTTGCACAATGACATTTTGCTAATGTTGGAAGAACATAAAATTATTTTGTTTTCTCCATTAACCTTGGTAATATCTCTTATGAGAATTTTTTTTTGGAAAGAGAATTAACTTTTGGACATAGATGTAAAACCGAAAGTGATAACCATATACTCTCCACAAATTGTATTGGTAGATTATATTTCATAACCAAAAGACCAAGATTTTTAAAAAAATGTTTTGCTAAACATCATCCTTTTTGAAGGGATCTTTCAAACAAAAATTTGGAGATAGGATTTTAAGAAAAAAATTGGCTAATTTTTATATGGATGCCTTTCCTCTTTTCCTTTCAACAAATTGTTTATTTTTTCTTCAAATATATTGACAACTAGACCATGATTTGCATCCACATGTTTATTTAAAGTTCCATTTGTTTTAAAATATGAAATTAACCTTTTTCTAATTTGTGTTCTTGGATTCATGGCATTAACTGGATTGTTATGAGAAATTATATAATGCATTATCCATGGATTTTTTAGATCAACATATGTATTATGATTTACACAATAAAAGGTTCAACATAATGAAGTTTTTCCATGTTGTTTCCAAAATTTCCTTTGCACATGCAATTTTTTGATGTTATTTTGTATTATCTTTTGTTCATTTTGGCCGTCTATATTTCTACTTGTTTTAGTTTTACACATTTGGGTTCCCTTCAAATCTTTCCTCCATTATATCATTCATATCAATTTCACATCTTTCATTTGCATTAATTATATTTTCATTATCAAAAAATTGATCCTTTGATAGTTTTTTATAATATTATATCAAGTAAGGTGGAGAAAAAAAAAAACAACTTTTATTCTACCAAACAATAAAAAGAAATCAAACAATAGTATCAAAACTTATAATACTAAATGAAAAAACATTTACAAACAATTATATAAAAAAGAAGCATTTACAAATAAGAGGATTAAAGTAAGAGGCTTGAAGGTTTAGAAAATTAATTAAAAAATTGATTCATTTTTTTCTCTCATTATTATAGAAAAGGAAAGGCTTGAAGTTTGGTTATGGTATTTTTTTTGAAAAAAATCATTAAATGTCAAATGTTTTACAATTTTCAAAAATATAAACATATTAAAAAAAAGAATAATAAAAAGAACTTACTAAACTATTAAAACTCAATATTCAAATTCTACATGTTCGCCACCTACATAGCCAAAAAGGAGGGAGGGGAAGTACCATTTACAATTCAAACAACAAAGTGAATGACAAAACAACAAAAAGGGCAAAGGGGCTTGGGCAATTGGTACCTAAAAGGAGGGCAATGATGAAACAAGTGGCGAAAGCAACAACACGCCATGAAAGGGGCAACAACAAGTAGCAAAAAGTTACAAGTAATAAGTGATGAAAACATGCAACACAAGCAACAACAACAGCAAGTGGTGAAGCAATAAGTAATGGAAGTGAAGGAGTGAGGAATGTTAGCAAGTAGCAAAAGCAAGTGATTAGTAGCAACAAACAATGAAAATAAATGAATAGTAGCAAGTGGTGAAAATGAATGAACGAACTACAAAACAACAAGAAGGAGGCAAAGAGGCAAGAGTGACAAATAAAATAAAATAAATGGAAATGGGTGCTCCTTTTATGTTTAGAGGGTAGAACGTTGTTATAAATGTAATGCCACCCAAAATACTAAACCTAAATCGAGGGAAAAAAATTATCCCCCAAATCTCAACATTTGAAAGGAGATCAAACCTCACCATTTACAGTTTTCACTTATGTGAGAATTAGTGATCAGGGCATCAAGGCAAGTATCAAATGGGTTGATTCCCTAAAAGGTTCAAATTGGGTATTCAAATGATACCCGAGGGGTTTTGGGATACTTGGCCAACATTAGTATAAACTGACACTACAAACACATTTTAGTTGTAAATACATCATGCAAACAAGACTCTTAATGGAAATCTCAAATTGCATGTGATTAATAAAAAATGTATTAGTGAAATTTAATCATAGCAAAAATGTGTCGGGCTTTGATCATTCTTATATTAATCTTTCATTTTCAGCAAGATGATCATCTTGCTTTTCTTGAAGCAATGGCACATGTAAAAACCAGTACTTATCCCTTATCCCTTTTAAGTAGCATTACAAAATACCCATGTGATGTTACTCGACATCATTTCATCACATGTTTTGCCTTTTGAGAGTCTAGTGGTGCAATTTTATCTTCAAATGCAGTCTTCCTTAATGGACCAATTACAAGAACATGAATTTACTTTGCTTTTAGCAAATGTTCCTTTAGATGATGTGCGAGCACATTTTTGCTCATGTGCATGTCTAGCACTAGGGGCTTGGTTATTGGCTTATCCGAGCACCCCTTCATTTCCATTTGTCTTCTGCCCATTTTCTTACAACATTTCGTATTCCTTTTGGTATATCACATCCTACATTCCATATCTCTCACAATGTCAGTGTGGTCATACTATTTATGATTTGGGTATCCATTTGCTACATTGCCCATGTAATAATGAACACATTACAGCCCATGATATGATTCGAACTATTGTTGTAATTATTTTGTCAAAAAGTGGAACTCACATATAGAAAGTGGTTTCCCACCTTTTCCCCCGCCATACACAGAAACGAATGGATATTGTCATCATTCGAGACGATTTTTGAACCTTGCCAGATGTTGTCATTGTTGATCCAATTTGTACAGATTTGGTGTAGTGTGCTTCGACAACAACAACACATGTAGCAACAGTTGCCACTCAAAACAAGGCAAGTGCAAGGAAATGATTTCATTTCCCTTGATATAAAAACCTATGGTTGTCTCCATCCTTATTTCAATTCCTTTTTACTTCTTGTGTACATGCCAATATAGCTTGTTGCCAGCAAACCTCTTTGGTACCTTCAATGCTTATATCTTATTATAAGCAATGAGTGTCAATAGCCCTCTAGCATGTGCGAGCCATCATGATTCTTCAACAAGTTGCCCCACTTAGTCACAATTCATCTCTTCCACACATACCAACTAGTGCACCTCCATCACTAGCTGATTTGTGGCAAAGGATGCCCTTTTACCATTTATGTCTTCCACTTCATTACTATTGTTGTGATTGTCTTGGTTTTCCTTTCATGTGTTTACATTTGCTTAAACATGCCTTGCACATTTTGTGGATGGATTTCCATCCTTGTTTATATATATATAGGGAATCATTTGGAATGAGTCCAAAGTAAGTCCTAGACAATACACGTATTAGTTTTGGTAAGGAATAACTTGGAGAGCAAATCGCGGTAGAAGACTGTCAGCACACTTAACTGCTGGGACAACCCAAGAATTCATTGGTTGCTTGGTACGAGGCTGCAGTTCAACTTGACTGAAGCCATGTGGTTTGTGGTGTGGAAGAGGTTCTGTTTGTATGCATGGGGGAGATGATTGACTCCTTCCCTTGGTGGAGAGAGTAAGGTCAGTATATAATAAGAGCATCGCTCTGATTGCAAGTATTCTTGCAAAATTCTGTACAGTCGGTGCTTCTGCCAGAAACCTATCCTCAACTGTGTGAAAGGTCCCAATTGTAAACACATAGATACAGTGATAGACATATGCACTCTTGAGTCCCACTAGATGGCACATTTTCTTTGTTCTTAAAAATGGTTCAAGGTCATAAGAGTGAAGCTGCTTGCTAGCTTCTCAATACACAACTGTAGACAAGTAGTTGTTGGCACTGGCGTGCTTTTGCTGTGCAATGGTGTAGCAGCAAGCACAAGTGAAGACCAATTTGAAAGCAACCATGAAATGTACCCAAACACACTCCACAAAGACTGACTGTCATGCATAGTCTGTCCAGTTGGTTTCTCAACTGTATGGTAGCTTCTGCAACTGTTACATTCTAAAATTGTGTTGTGGTACTTATATCTTGTACATATATCTGCATTTGCCAAATATTTGTTGCACAAATTGAATGCTTACTAGTGTCATCTGCTCTCCAGTTTATCTGAGATGATGTGTTCAAAAATCACATTACCTCAAAGTGCAGATGCTCTAGCAGAACTGACATCTGTTTGTAGACTCAAGCTCCAGGCTTATGAACTCCTCTTGAACCAATTGAACATTGTTCTAGTACAATATGAACTGCCCGATCTCCTGTCTCAAATAGAACTCATCAGTTGTATACATACAGAATTCTTAGTACCAGAAGGCTATCTCACAGACATGTTGAAGATGTCAGGGCCCTTGATATAAATGCACTATCCCAGCAATGTACTGTAGCAACTCACAATCATACGTCTGAGTCACAGCCAGACCTTGAAATGGAGACTAATCTTGTAGTTCACCTAGTCCTCACTTCAAATTTTAGGAGAGTAGGAAGGTCAAAGTAGGATGAAGACTCTGTGAATAAGAAATTTACCACCTCAAGGAACTCATGTGTTTACCTTGGTATCCATTTGAACACTGGAGTTCTGCAGTGATATGTGCTGCACCAAATTGATATTTGGTATGAAACATTTCACAAACCCACCTAACAAACTTGAGAGTTGAACTTTGGGTCAGTCTCACAGCGATCAGAACTTCCTTCACTTGAACATGTCATGACAGCTTCACTTGGTCCTTGTATGTTGCAACTTTTTTAAGAACTCCTTCAATAGTTGTGTCAAATGCATCTCCCTGCACACTTTGAAATCCTGCTTCACTTGAATGCCTTGTATAGAGCAATTTGGGGATGAAAGAAATTATGGTCTCATGCATCTGTTGAATTTTTTCCTCTGAGAATTTGAGTAGCTCAGCTTCTATGGAGGCTCCTGACATGATTCGCTCCTCCGGAATGTACACAGAGTAGCTGTAAATAATTTGGAGATAGATGAAGATTAGACATTTGATGTGTTATTATTCTATCTGATATGTGCAACTATAACTTACTAAAGAAAGCAAATGCTCTATAACTGTGATATGGATATCATAACAGACTAAGTGTGCTATAGTTTCCATGTAAGGAAAACCAAACAGCTTACAAGTAATTTGCACACTATACATGCATGAAGAAGAAAAGAGGGTAACATTTACCTGTTTCTATCAGCTGGGAAGTGCAAAGTATACTGTGTGTAAGCAGAGTGCTCATGAAAGAACACTGGAATGCACCCAGCGATCATGCCATCAAAGGTTGAGCGGCGTGTGGGAGTATCACCCCTAGGTTGAAGACAGAACTTTGATTGCAGGAAGACAGTCATGATTGGTTTTGGATTATGACTGCACTGCAGCTGGTGACAATTGATCAAGCTACAGGCCACTGATCCAGAGCACTGCTGCAGCAACCTGCTACGAATACTGTCTTTCAGGTGAGCCCGTGTTGCACCTGCAAAGACAACCTGAGTTGACAAAAATTGCATACAGGAGCTGAAAGCAAAGATGGTCTGTCTCAATGCTACAAATCTCAAAAACAACTTTGATGATGTATGGCTGAATCTCATAACTCCTACAGATCATCAAGTTCATCACTTCACTACAACCACCATGTATCATTTTCATTTCTCTTCTCTGCTACAAAAGCTGTTTACAGAATGGAGGAGAGTGAGCACAAAGTGGCACATTGGAGAGCTAGAGCAAAGAATGCATCTGTTAAAACTATTCACCTGCAAATGCAAACAATGACCTTCTTTTGATGCTGCGGACCTTGGCCAACCAGTGAGACAGCTCAGGGGCAGAAGGATGGAAGGAAGTTGGGTATGGCACAGCTTGCTCGTTCTCCAACCATGGTTTTCTTTCAAGAAAAAGACCAGTCACATTCTTCATTGGTGGCAAAGAACAGATTCCTGTGCCCCAAGATTCAGCTCCATCTGTCACCACATCAAAATCCCATGATGTCCTCCCAAGAACCATGAAATGATCATTGCCTCCATTAAGTGTCCACTTCTCTCCTGCATTCTCTTTGAACCATGCCACCAGCTTCACACCATGTGTGTCAGTCTGTTCCTGTTTCACCCAATACAAGGTCAACCATAGTGATGTCAAAAGAAAGCAGAAAGAGTACTATGATGAGCAAAAACAACAGTCCAGTGTGGGCATGGCACAGGAGGGCAATCAGGGCATGCATACACAAATTGGGTAAGCACCAAACTGCTTCTTGGTTCAAATGCGATCCTGGAAGCTTTGATGTTTTTCAAGCGGCATTGGAACTGAGAAGGTGGCATTGCAATTGTTCAACTGATCTTGATTTTGTGTGGGAATAGCGATCTGGTATTGCACAGTATAGTACAAAACTTGAGAAGAAATGAGAAAGAGAGGATGAGAGAGAAAGATAAGCAGTTTCTTGGACTGATTTACCGACGCTCAAGTGCAAGATGGCAGGTTCTTGATGTCGATCCAAGCGTACAGGTGGATAAGGAGACAACACACGGACATAATGAGAAGAGCATTGATGAAGGGGAGTGGGATGGGGGAAGGGATTACCGTTGTATTGTACAAGTAGCGAAGGGCATCCAATCCTGTGTAGTAAGGAATAAAGAAAACATCCGCTATAGCAGAATTGGACGTTCGACAGGGGTAGCTTTGCAAGCGAGAATGGAAGATCAACTCCAACATGTAAGGATCTGTCTTGTACCAGCCTTGTGTGAAAGCATCGTCTGGCACTGCAGTAGTAGTAGTAGTAGTAAGACCTGGAGGTGCGAACTTCCAAGGTAACTTCTCTCCGGAGTCCAACGTTGCACCAAGGCCGTCATTGCTTGTATGCGGACAGAAGTTGAGCCAGCTCGTGATGCCGTATCGGCATCTTGCCACCAGATCCGAGTTGAATTCTGGCGGCAAGTCGTAAATGTAGATCCGTTTCCCTCTGCAGACGTGATCACTGTCGTCTGCTTTTGAGCCGTTGAACTGGAGAAGAAGTTCTTGAGAAAAAGCAGAACCCGGCTCCTGGGAAGAAACCAAAGAGTGACTGATCGGTTCCTGCTGCAACTGCACCGCATTTGATTGCTCAGATGCACTTCCTGGAATGAGTATTTTCCTGTTGAACTCTTGCCGTCTATAGACGATCCGATCAGCGAAACTCAGTCGCTCCAGGTGCAGCGGTTGAATAGAATGAGAGGAATGATGAGCGTGCGACCAGATTTGGGACTCTAATCTTGCAAAGCATGAAAGAAGAAGCACCATCCCTATTACACTATAATACGCACATGCGTGTACAGACCACATCGAACGTGCCAGCAATTTCAATGCGACCTTGGAGCCGCTGTTGCTGCAGGCGGATAATTCTCTAGACGTCTCCGTATGATGATCGCTCACTAATATTTTCTTTCTTCTCAATCTACTACTCTTACCTGCTTGTTTCTCAAAGCAAGTTTCGCAACTGTCTTGAAGACTTCCAGCAGCTCGAAACAAGACCTCGATTAGGGACAAGAGCCTCATGATCATCTCCGTTTCATTTGTCTCTCCGCACTCGTAGTACTCATCGCTCGCTACTTATTTTCTTGCCTAAAGAAGCTTTCCTCTTAATACATGCTCCACGAACAACAACAATAAAAAACGTTGAACTCTCATTCTTATCAAACCTTGAATGTGTGCCTGCCTGCTTGTGTCTGTCTTTGTCTCTGTCTCTGTACAATCATAACCTTCACTCAAATATCTTCATCACTAAAGCAGAAATTGCGCGACTGACTGATTATACTCAAAATTGAAATTTCCTTTTCCTCACCTTAACATCTGAACCATCACCTTGCTGCATGCAGGTCGCTTGGGAACTGGCCGACAGTTGCAGCCGCTGGGCACACACTACACTAGTGTCTGTTGTAGTTTATGAGAGACGAGAGAGGAGCGCTCACTGGTATTATATATATATATATATATATATCAATAATCAGGGAGCACTGCGCTAATCGAAGTTTCTTGAGCAGTTTATTGCGACATTTTTGTTTGCTGCAATGCGCAAATATCGATCTCGGTTCACGCCGCAACAACCGCAAACCCCTCGACGCTGAGACATCCTTCAACACCGGAATCCCGAGAGAGAGAGAGAGAGAGAGAGAGAGAGAGAGAGAGAGAGAGAGAGATAGAGCCTGTCCGTGTAGCCGTTAAACAGGCGACAATTCGCCAAAACTTTTGATCGCTCGCACGGTTCATCGCCAGGTCCTGTCATAGTTTTTATTTATTTATCAATTAATTTTCGAATAGTATTTTAATATTCTGCTTCTTTTGTTTGGAACTTCAACTTGGCTCTGCTCAGAGTTTTAAAAACAATTGCCGATATACTAGGAAACAACAGAAAAGGTGAATTTTAAATTTTAGTAATTTAAATTTAAAATTATATATATATATATATAAAAGAATTAAAAATTAAAAATGAAGTGATTTCTGGGAATTTCAATACAAAGCTGCCAGAATTTTTTAATAATTTAAAAAAAAAATGTTCAGACTTCTGGAACCTGTATAGGCATGGTTCCAGTTAGTGAACCATTTGGACAAATTTTTGTTGCTTTTTTTACCCAAAAAAATTGGGATTTAAAAAAATTTCAAGTGTGAATTTGACTAATTTTAAAAATATTTGTGTGGAAATTTTCACCAAATATTTAATATAAAAAAATTGAGTAAAAAAAACCTGGTCGCAGCAGGTAGCAAAAAAAGAAAACAAAGCATGCTTAAATTTCATCATTTTCACATCTGGGTTTGTAGTCAAATTTGGCTAAATCTTCCTATGGATGATCACTATTCACCACTTTGGCTATAAGTAAGTAGGGAATTGTCATAAGGTAGAATTACTCTATCATCAAACACATACTTATCACTGAACAATTTTTAAATATTTTCCTCATTCTTTAATCAAATTGAGTGATTTTTGTGTCATTGGTCATTGAACATGCAAACTGAAGGGCTACAAATGTTCTTTGAGTTTCGGAAGTAAAGGAGCAACACACAAAAGATAGGAAGAGGAAGAGAGATAGTTTCCTTCAATTTTTAAGAAAAAAAATTAGCTCTAGATCTCTCTCTAGTTCTAGCCTCATATCTTCTTCCTCGGTTTTAGTCCATTTGTAGAGATTTAAAACTTAATGAGTGCACCAACTAGGGCTTAACCAAACTGCTTTGTATTCGAGATGCAAAGATCCAAGATTTTATGCTTGATATTTTAATTTGTAAATCCACCCATCACTAAACATTAAACCTGCTTTACACCAAACACTCTATATCTTCCCCCTCAATTCTTTGCAAAATTGAGTAATTTATGGATCATTGAAAGCACTAGGTGGATCGCCACTACAAATGTTATCAAAACTTCAAAAGTAGAGGAATAATGTGTGAGGATTCAACCTCCTTTGCCTTCTTAAATGTTCACTCACTGGCCTAGTGTAATGTGAAAGGAGGTTGTCTAGCTAGTGTGCAATCCGATCTAACCCTGGGTTCTAGACATAATTGCATCAACCGACTTGTTGTGACAACGCCCCATCATTGTTGCATGGAAATGCATGGTTGTTTTGTTTCTGAGCTATGTGATGTGTGTGAGATTGGGGATGGCCGCTGGCATTGATGGAGCCAGATTAATGAAGATGGCAAGATTGCGGATTAAGAATGGGAATGGAACGGCGTTGGAAGATTTGGAGAAGCTTCTGGAAGAAGCCAAGGAAAGTCTGGAGGAAAAGATCAGGAATCGTTTTTTTGGGGGGAAAAGACAATTTTTGGCAACTAGAAGCAGAACTAGAAGCGGATAGCTAATAGCAGATAGCAGATAGCTAAGGGAGCTAGAGGCAGAGAGGGATTGGGTTTTTGGGAGAAAGACAGAAGGAAAGAAAAGAGTGGGGGAATTTTGTAGCTGAGAGCTTAGCTATGTTTGAAATCTTCCGCTGCGTCTGATAGGTAGTTGAGCTCATGGTGCAGAAGGATAGAAGCAAGAGAGAAGGGACAAGAACTTGAGGAACAATCAGACTCTTGTGTTTTGTGAGAATTTGTGCTGGGAAGACAATGCCTGTGCTTTCGGGGTGTGTATATGATCTGTGAATAAAACACAAGGACTTTCTCTGATGCATCTGTGTGGAAGTCACGACAACAAATGTGTGTTGTGTCACGTGCTGTGTTGCTGGGTCTGTCGGTCTTCAAATTACAAACAGATCAGCGAGAGAGCAGGACAGATAGTCCAAGTCTGGAGAGGATAGGTGTCTGTAGATGAGAGATCGATTTGCAGAGCATGGCTGGCAGGGTCCGCGGTAGATAGTGTATGGGCTGTAGGATTTCTGGACCCTCACTTTTGGTTACACTAGATCTACCTTAGTGGGTAGAGTCCATTGCCCCCATCAGTGCAGATTGTTTGCAATATGGAAATTGTTGGGTCTCATTATGCAGGGGGAGGATGACACCCATTGCGTAATACAAATTTAGGGTTATTATTCTAATCTATTGATTGACTTGAGTCTATACCAATGTTGGGCGGATATCATTTTTTTATATCTGTCAAATAGGGTATTCAGCTAAGACTTTCTCTAGATGTTGGATATCAGAATTTATTTTCTAATTCATCATATTTTGAGATCTTTTATCCACCCCGGATATCAATGTGCCGGATATCAATCATTATTTATCGGTCAGATATTAATATTGAATATCATATACTTCAATTGCACATATTTTATGAGCGATTGTCAATTAAATTAAAATAACGAAAAGAAAATTGAACATTAAATAGAAAAATAAAATGCAAACAATACTACATAATATATAGAGAGTTGTTTACATGTGTCCTTAATTTCATCCCTATCACAACAAATTTCATCTCAATATTTTATATTGTTTCCTTCCCTTCTTAACCATTAGGTTTAGACTTTAAGAATTTAAGGTTGCAACAACTGCAACCCGAAACCTAAACTAATCTGAAACCTAACCTAGTCCTTCACCTAAACTAACACCTAAACCTTAAAGCTAAAACCAGACCTAACCTAATATCCACATAAAAGTTAGATATCTATATTTGGGTTGCAACTCTTCAATTTCAGAAATCCAAATATCACAAAAGTGATATTCAAAAATCTGGATATCACCTTAGGTTATATCCACCAAACATCAGTTGCGATATTCGAGCTGATATCCAAGGTGGATATCCACCCAACACTGGTCCGTATGGAAAGGAGCTCCCTTCAATTGTTTCTTGATTGATTAGATGTTTTGTAGGTTATCAAATAATCAATTAATAATCACACTTTATCATGTCAGTTATTAGTTGGTTATGAGGTTTTTTAAATTATAATTAATTCAGTTTTTTTTATTTAAAAAAAATATTATAGTAGAAATATAGATAACCAACATGAATGATAAATTAGGTGATTAGTTTTTAAAAATTAAACAACTTGTGATTTTATTTTTTTTAAACCCATAACCAGCTTGATAACTAGGTCAAAACTCAATAATCAACCAACACTAGTACTAGTAACCTGCTAACACTAGTTATAACAACAAATTTTAAGAATTAGATTTATTATGATGTGCCATATATCATCATTAAATGTGTGTCATCAAATATGTAAATAAGTGTTTGTAACTCTAGTTTGTTGAAAAATATGGTTCCAAGGAGTGTTTTTTTGTTTTGTTTCCCCCCCCCCCCCCCCCCCCCCATTTTGGAATTTAGGTGAAGTGATGATCATCTGTAAGATGATTAAATCAACTATGGTTACAAAAGTAAATTGAAATTAAAAAAAGGTTTAAACATCCTCCTATATTGCTTGCTACCCTACTTAAACTTACTACAAAAAATTGGTGTTTCTTAAATAAGAAAATTCTTAAAATTTGGCAACTAGACAACCTTAAAATCAAAGTTTTAAATAGTTGACAAGATTTTACCTGACAAAACCCTTGGAACTTCCAAGTCTCTCATCTTGAACCTTTGCACAATTATATTAAAAGATTCTATATAATGTTAATTAGGGACATTCCATAGACAATTAATTCTCAGATATAAAATAAAAATAAAAATTCCATGTTAAAAAATGAACACAATTTTTGTTGTGAATGTGTACTTGGGAGCAACAACAAAGTTAAGGCATGAAAAAAGAGGCACATTAGAAAAGTGTTTTAGGACTTAAGCACACTTTCACAAGTGTGTGAAAGTGAGTCCAACACTCTGAAATCCATATGTGGGACTTGAAATCTTCTAATGTATTGAATATTCATAACAATGTTTGGGAGATCAAACTATGTGCAAATTGGTCCCTCTTTAAATCCTTGCAAAGATCTTGAAAAACTAGATTAAATGGGGTCACATTCCCTTCTGGAAGATCTAAAAATTTAATTTCATACATGTTATGATGAAAAGAATGATAAGGATTTCCAACCACTAAAACTTCCAACAAAGGAGTCAAATGACCTTTGAATGGAACATGCAATACGACATTGGAAGTGGTTTTTCAACTACTACAACTTTTGGTTGAAAGCTCGTAAATCAAAGTTCATATGTGAAAATTATGAACTTACAAAGTAGTGGGACTCATAACTTAATAGTTTCAAATCTCAATCCTAAGAATTTTAGTCGTTTCCATGTAGGCCATACTCATAGAATAAATTAAAGGGAAGAAAGTGATGACTCTTCTTAGATTCAAGCCATGGTGTGTTTTTGTGAATTGCATTGTGATTCATGCATGCACCATTTGGGCATCAATTTGCACTAATTAATCTTTTTCTTGATTTATGCAAATTGATTTCACCTTGAGCTTAACATATTGAGTGCCCTTGGGCCTTTTTCTTGATTTATGCATATTGACTTTGCTTAATCACATTTCAAAAAAATTGCATAGCCTTTTCATCAATGACGAACTAAGGAATGCACCCAAAACTTTTAAATCTTTCACAACACCCCATATTGAAAAGTTTGCCTTCATACATTATGACAAGCCTTTAGGGTTGTGTCAATTTTCATTAATTTTGAAACATAATCACGAACATAAAAATGATAAAATAGTAAAAAAAAACCAAAATGAAGATAGATATATTATACCTCATCTTGTGAAAATTGAATATTTGAATCATTTACTTTTGACCTTCTCCATTTAGATAGGCTAAATCCCAATCTAACAATGGTGTATTAGGATGAATGAATGGTATATTCTTCAAATTATCTAACATTTCCCAACCAAAGGAAGACCTATTCATTTGTTTTCAATGAGGTTTTTTTATTAAAGCCTTCACATGGATGTTATACTTGTAGGAATGCAAAGTGTACAATTTGCCATTACCACATGCAATGATAAAATTTCCCTACAACCTCATGCCAATGGATATGATTACAAAATATTTTCAAGCCTCCACCAAAATTAAAATCATTATAGCTTATGAACAATGCTTCAATAAATTGGTGATATTTGAAACTTGAAATCAATTAAAAGTTGAAAATTTTATAATATAATTATGTTAATTAGTGTTAAAGAAACTCCACCCATATTCAACATTAATTTGAACTTGCAACAATATCTTTCATATCCAACCTTACTATTTAAACTATTTCCCAAGGCCCTACACCCATAAACAAGAAACTAGGATTATAAAAGGTCAAAACTTATTAATAGCAAACCACTTGAACTATTCAATATATCTAGTCAATCAAAAGCAAGTGTTACACCATGTAGTGGTTTCTACCAACTTCAACATATTGAGCAAAAATATTGAACCAAAGCCATTTTATTGAGCTTCACAAGCAAGCTTTTAATAATTTTGATCCAAAACATGTTGTGCAATCTGTTCTAGCAAAAATGTTTTTAGGTAAAACAAATGTTAACAATCAATATATTTGACTTGAACAAACTTACTTTAACCACTTATCAAGATTTTAGGCTACCATCAGAAGTAGAAATGTCCATATCTAATGTTGGAATGCAATACCAAATTTTTTAAACAACACATAGTCACCAAAAATTTTAAGAATTGTGTTTAAATCACATGGCTAATGTCATTTGACAATATGTCAACAATGTTAGACTTGATGTTAAGGGTGTTCCTATTCCCTAGATATAAACAAAACTATTTTCTACTTTGGAAAATCTATCTTGCATACAAACATCAATAGGTGTGTTCTAATTCAATAAAATAAAATAAAATAAATGAAGATATTTATTTGCAAATGCACAAATTACAAAGAAAATTCAAAATGGATCCAAAAATCAAATTAGGAAAGTAAAAAATATCTTCCTCAAATCCTTTTATTTGTACCAAAACATATGTTGTTTTCATTTAAACAATCACTAGGTGGTATAACAATCAAATAATTCAAAATTAAATAGAAATGGCTATTGGCCATAGGTTGACCAAGAAGCCTATTCTATCAATAGACTTGTTATCTCAACAAACACATTATTAGTTAATTTATCAGACTAGTTACTTTAATAGACTTGTTACGATTTAATTTAATACACCAGTTACCTATTGCCTAATAACAACTTAAATAAATTTCTCAAAATGATAATCTTTCACTAATTACCTACTGGTACCAATTGGTTATTATTTACAATAAGTGAAAATTTGGGTTAACATTACCCCTTTTGAAAACCATATTTTCATCCATGAAATCAAAATTTACTTGCTTCACTATTGCAATTAACTCATTAATAGGTCCTACAATTGATTAAATATTAGATTCAGTCAAAGGACCAAGTTCTGGTTTTACTTTTTTGGCAACATGTGTGTCCACCAAAACACCTATTGGAGTTGTAAAAACTTTTGATGCATGTGAAGTAATTTCTAGCATAATAATTCTTGCACCTATTCTAATATGAGGTATTTCCAATGGTACAATCTTAAGAGTTACATGTGTCTACAAATCTCCTACTTTGGTGCTTACAACTATGGCAGGTGCATCAATAGGTACAATTGGTAAGAAAGGCAAAGTATAGGGTACATCAACATTATAAAATCATCTTCACATTTGTGTTGGCACTTTAGCAAGAGTAATAACTAGTTCACCCTAAATACCAACAAATGTTGGTATTAGTTCCATAGGTGTAAGAATCTAGGATACTCCAACACCTCCCTTAGTCCCAATCAATTTTGAATTTAATTGGTCATACATTATACTCTATAGGCAACCAATTCAAACATGTATGTTTTTTCATCAACATGGGCAATTTCCAAACTATCTTGAATTTGTTCTTTTTCAATTTCTTGCATAATTTGGCACCACTCCTTCCACTTTGGATTCCTATCCACTAATGTTTGGTTTTGTATTTTCAACAAGTATCCAACATTAATCCCTCAAATTCTTTCAACTAGTTGTCCACATGCAAGGTCTCAAAAGTCTTACTAGAAGATATTCGCATTGCCTACACCACATCTTTCGATTCTTGAATTTGAATTCGCAATTCATGAATGCAATTCTCCAACTCCATGAAACAGTCATCAATTGCTCATGTTGTTGGTTGTAGGCTTGTTCCAAAGTAGCAAGAGTCTTTTCTTGCTACACATTAACAACCTCCATCTTCCCATAATCCCTCATCAACTTATTGTATTCATTTTGAAGGGTCTTGAGGTCATTATGTCCCTTGAAATGAACTTAATTAAATTCATTGTACTCCTATCACAAGGTTGTAGCCTTTTTGATTGTTTTGTCAACATTAGTAAATTTTGCGACCAAATATTTGTTTCAATTTGAAGCTTGGTGATATGTGCTTTTGTAGTAGTTAATTCCTTGTCCTAGTTTTGAAAAGTTTGTTAAACACTAACCAATTCTAAACAATGGGTATGCAATTGGTTGTTTGTTTTTTCAATTATACCATTAATAAAATTATACATAATTCTCATATTAGTTAGATTGTCTATAATCTATGGTCAAGTTTGTATTTAAGGAAATATGTTTGTTCAAATAAAAGGCTAATATGTTTAAGACTTTCATGCTAAACATAGGTTGCAAAGGTTTCAAAAAAAACATAAACTAGTGTAGTTTTAACTTGTTGAATAGGTTCAACCTTAGTTGGCAATGGGTTGTTAATTGGTTGTGGTGTAATAGAAGGTGCATTGACAAGTGAAGGTGGTTTATTTGTTATTTGTTCATAATCAAGTTCACCTCTTTTCTCCATGACTTCATCACTTTTTATGTACACAAAATCATCATCCTATCGTGTGATTTGTTCAATCTCCATTTCTTCATCTATTTTTTCAAATTCAACAATCAACATTTTTTGAAAGGTATGAACTTTCTTTTTTGGTTGTGAAGTGGTTGGTTCTAGACTCAACTAATCTCGTGGTGTTGGTGATTATATGCGCATTTTCAAATGGTGGGATTGATGCATGGGTTGCGAAGAAACATTGGTATAATGCACCTATTTACGTTCATTGATGAATGGTTTCCATGTGATTACTTTAAGGGATGGTGGTTGTTTATCAACAACTTGTTTCTTCTTATCCTTCATGTGAACAAGTTATGTTCTTAAATAATCAATAAGTGATTCTTCATTAGAAATTGGAAACCAATGTCACAAGTAGATTTCAATGACTAGTCTTGAATAACTTGTGGTTGCTTACCTATCAGGTATTACTTGTCCAATTGTTATTCTTTTCTGATGTTCTATCCCATGGGTCACTTCAATGGACAACTATATCAACACAATAGAATACTAATTGATGTTCTTACATTGGTTCACCAAATTGAAAGTTATGGCTATTTGGTTATTGAAATAAACCAACCTCTACCATTAATAAATAATCTACATGATAGCTACAAATTTGGCATGAAGCTCCTCTTTCATGCATATTATATTCCATTGCTCCTTCTCCACAAAAGCATTTAATCTTACAATGTTTTTGAGAACAATTTATGTTTCTTTGATTAGTGCATTGGTTGCATCAATAACCCCGTCAGTGTTTGATAAATTTTTTTTATTATATTAATGCTTGATTGATTATGACTTTTTCACCACATACCTTGGTTTAGATTCTTCCATTCTTTATGGACTCCTCAGTATGTAAAAACTCCTCCAATAGGTCCCCTCATGGCACAATCCAATGTATAGCAAATGGACCTACCAAATTGGCTTTAACTACCCATTTTCGTTCTTTGGACCCCATTCAAATCCATTGCAACATCTTTTATATTTCCTTTCCTTGAACTAGTGCTGATTTCCAAGAAATTTTAGCAAAATAACTAGTTTCCTCCATCGCATCATGTGCTTTAAACATGTTTTAGTATGAATTGGAATGGGTACAAATGATGGAACTTGTTCAAATACCTCGAATAAGCCTATTTGAATCAATTGTGATGAAAAGTCCATTAATTGTTTAATCTCAATTAGTTGACTAATTATTGGGTCTATCTTTTTTTTATAGAATTGCTAATGACAATGTAGGTTGTTGGAACAAGTGAAACAACTCGTCAAAGATTGCACAACACTTCTTCAAGTCCTTTTCCAAAAGCTGCTTGGCATAATGCTTTAAAAATTTCATCTTCAATTGTTTACCTTTTCTTAACTCTCGTTAAGTTCTTTAAATGTAAGAGGTAGTTGTGAAGCAAATGGTTCAATGTATATAGTCCCAATGGCTTTTAAATACTCTTTTATCTGTTGTTGAAGTTTTCTGTCTTTTTATTCTCTCTCTTTTCATTGTCTCTATAAAATTTTCTCATGTTCATGAGCTCGTTTTCTCAACTAGTCTTACACATTCATCTTTTCATTTAAAAAAAACACAAAATATAAAAAACTTAAAAGTGAAAAAATGAAAAGATGTAGAAGTAGTTGCATCAATCCTTTATATTGTAGCCACAATGTTTAGGTTGGTAGCTCTGGGAATGTGACATAGCTTTTAAGGCAAAAGGGCATTACTAAAGTGACGCCTATGATCAGGTTAACTAACACATCATTGGATTGCACAATAATAAGGATTCTAGGTTCCTTTTTACTTTACCAACATGTCATTAGTATTCTTTTCAATCGGTTCGTTAATGAACAAGTTAAAAGATTTGTTTCTCTCAATTGATTCTTTGATTAGTATGTCATTGGGTTTAGCTAGAATAGGTTGAAAGGTACTATCTTCAATAATTTTTTTATTACAATATTTTATTACAACTTATGCAACTACATCATACCACATGTTTTGTGGTTTAAGTAGTAGTTTTCTATGAATTCACCTTGAGGTTTAACAATATTGATGTGAATTCCATATAACACCTTGAACATGAAATACCCCACGTTTTTTTTAATCAATTCTTCCCCAAGGGAAATTTTTTTCATTTTTTTCAAATAACGTGTAAAAAATATAAGGTGCACCTATTGAAAGAAAGTAATTTTTACAATTTACTTGAATGTACATAGGGTGCTTAGAAATTTAATGTGAAAATACACCTAACATATATTTAAAATTAACTTTAAAAAAAAAAAAAAAAACATCTTCTAATCTTCTTTTATTTCATAGCATACCAAAAAATAGCCCTTTGTTTCATATGTTTCATAAAATACACAAAGAATGATTTTTCATGGGACTTTTTTGTAACAATGTTAAATCAATGCCCACCCCCCCCCCTACTTTGTAGTCTACACATAATCACATTCTTGTATACATCATTAACAACATATACGAATTCATAGAGAATGAACAAAATTATCAACTTTCCCATTGCAAACAACTCATTGCATTTCAATAAGTTTGCACAATGTGCTAACTTGCACAACATGCCTAAATTAAAAATGGGTTTCTCTATATTTTGGTTGTATATGATAGGTTGAAGTTATTTTGCAATAGTAAATATAATGTTCTTATTCATATGGAAATTTTCTACCCTCCTATCTTCATCAAATTTAGTTTCTATTTTGGAGAACTAGGTAGTGCTCTTGGGCTTCAACCAATGACCTAAATAAATGACAAAACATTCAAAGCACTATACAAATTGTATTCAAGAAACAAGAAGAATAACATATATGGTTTCCAATACTCACTACGGATTTCTATCCAAATTGATGAAGTTTGTAATAGGAGTAGATTGATCAAAACATTTTTTGGTCATTTCAATTAATAACATGATGCAAGTTGCATGTAACACTTTAGTTTGATTGCCCATGATAAATTTCAACGCAATTAAATGACTTGGAGACACGTCAACAAATAACAAACAACACAAACAAAAGAAACACAAATAGTGATGATGCATTTTAGGTTTGTGAAATCTTTTGAAAAGACCTTTCCAATGATTTATCACATGTTCATTTCAAATGTCATTTGATGTTTATTTCTTGGGTTTGAGTAGTTGGTTTGAGTCAAGTTTCCAATTTGACTATTCACCATTCTTTTAACTGAACTTCAATTCACAACTCCACATAGAAAAATGTGCCCCATTATTGACATTTATGATTGAAGATTTTTCCAGTGGTGGGTGAAAGCACAAAATGGTGACATCCTTCTTGGCCACTTTCAAGCCTTTTTGGATATAATATTATAGTAAATAACTCTCAAAATATGATTCATTTAATTTTGAATTTAAATTTTGGTGTTAGTATTAAGATTTTCACAAAGTTGATGTTATGGGTCCAAACATGGTAAATTAGACTACTCATGTTCCTTGTAGCAAACAAACATGAAACATCAAGTAGGCTTTGATATATTGAACTTAAAAAATAATTTAGTTTAATAATAACACGAACATTTTGTTTTCAAATTTTAAAATTTTAAAATAAATTAAAACTACATGTCTAAAGTAGGTTTAAATATATTCATTGAAGTTCGAGCAAAGGTCAAATTTTACTTTATACCTTTTAAGTAGGTTGTAAGTAAATGACATATTACATTTATTTTTATTTTGAATTAATGGGGTACTAAAATGTATTTGTGGCTTTTCATCTTTTTCACATTTTAATCAAAATATATCCATCACGTAGGGTAAAATTAGGTTTTAAAAAAAAATTGTTAATCAATTTCAAACATGCTTGTTGCCTACTTTTATAATATTAAAAATTTTCAAATTTTATATTCAACTTACCATAAACCCAATGGAGGCATATATATATTCAAAATGAAACATAGAAAATTTTCCAATCTCCTTTCTTGTGTTTATGTAGAAAATTATTATATTTTTAAATGGGATTTTAGGCAAACATATTTTCTGGTTTAATTTACCATGTTTTCACCCCTATATGATATTATTTGAAATAAATAAATAAATAAAATCATTTAAATTCAAAAAACCCTAGGTATATTTATGGTATATGTAGTATAGATTTCACTAAGTATTTGTTTTGATTACTCATTCAAATAAATGTTTAAATGGATTTATGTTTTAACCCAATTCATAACATTCATCACTATTCATTTCAAAATGATTATTTGTTAAGAGTTTAATTTATCACATACTTATGGTCAACACCCTGAAAAACCCCCGTTTGTGAAATCAAAATTATTAAAATCTTCACATGGTTTAAAATCATGGTATGTATAATCACATGTGCAATATATATTACCAATTTCATAAAGGTTAAAAATCATTTCAATTATTTTCGTAATATATTTTCATTTTTAGTACATAATTACAAGGGTATTTTTCATATAAATATATTCCAATCTCCATGATATATGTAGGAAAAAAATATTTTTTTCAATTTTATTGCTTGGGTTATGTTATATCATAACATGCAAAAACATTTTGAACTATTTCATGTTGACATGGTTTAGACTCAAAAACAGTCACCGAGGAAAAACATTACAATGTGACTACATAAAAAGGTCACCATGATGTGCTTTCCAAATTGGGCCCCCAATGTATTATGATTTTTGATTTTGTAATAAAATGGAATCCAATGCATGTTCCTAAGCTCCCAACAAAAAATAAAGTGTGAAAGTTTTAGGATGAGATTTGGATGAACTTTTAAGTTGAATTCATGATCACTTCAAGTTTTTTCAATATTCTTAAGCAAAATACCAAAACTTTCAAACTTTGGGAGTTCGTATTATTTCCCTTTCACTTCCAAATCAATAGTTCTTAATGGAAAACTATTACCCTTGAAAAGGATTTTCCAATGATGTATAAAAATTTTCAATTAAAATTCCAATTTGATCTTGTTACATGCTAATTAAATGTTCAAGAATCATATTGATAGTTTGATTCCAAACTTTCATTTAACCATATGACTTGTGTTTACAATCCTTGTTTTGGGAACATGCTTCATTATATTGTAATTTTTTTCAAGACCTTTGCAATAGTATAAAGCAAAAAAACCCCAATTTAAACAAGGTTTGGTTCGTCAAACCTTGATCCAAAGATCTGGGACACCCCAAAACATCCACTCCTAATTAGTGAGAATCTATTTAGGAGTTTTGGAACCTTTTTGGGCATCACACTTTCCCACATTTTCCCTCACATTTGTGGGAATGTGTACCTTGGTATACATGATCTTCATTCTCAACCATTTCCTTTATCATGCCCTAACATTTAGCCTACACAAAACAAACAAAGACATAAGAAAAAAAAAAATTGGAAAAAAAAAAGTTGCTTCAAAAGGAATTTGAAATTGTGTGGCACCGCCAAGCCTTAAATATGCAAAAACAACACAAATCAATAGTAAATAAAAAAAATTTACAACTTTAATGTAATGACAAAATAAAATTAAAAAACCATTTTATGGAAATGTCAATGTGGACAAAACAAAGTAACCTGTAATGTGTTAAAGTTTTTATGACAAGAAAAAATGAATTGACTAAAAAAAATCACAACCCATGGATGAAATCAAATATTTCCAAGAAGTCAAAGTGTAAAGGAGTCATAGTAAACAACATGCAACCAAAGGTGTCACATCACACAATGTGCACAAAAGAGGAATCATAACATAAAAAGAAGAAAATATCAAAGTAAAGCTTTAAGTAAAACAAAGGGAACTTTAAAATAGAAAGTTTTACAATATATAGAAACTTCATAATAGAGAGTGAGGAGAAATGATAAAATTGAGTGATTCCTTTTGCTATGAATGGAAGGAAAAAGTTAGAAGAAAATGCAGTTAGTGTTATTGATCATGAAACTACTACCATGATATTTTGGTGGCATTTATTATATCATCTTCTATGTGAATGCATGTGGAAATTTGGGTATTAGTTACATCATCACCACATTTTGCAGTATATGATTCAATGACAACTTGCAACATTGTTAGGTACCAACATTTAACTCTATATAATTTTATGTGTGAAGGGTTCCTTCCAAACTAAACTAACATTAAGGCCTCTTTTACATTAATGCTTGAAAGTTTGTGACCATCAAAAATAAAAATCTATGATTGGAGGAAAAATAATTTCAAGGTTCAAGTTCACATTACACAAGGTTGAAAAACCGGTAGATTAAGAAAATGTAAATAGATGAAAAATCAACATTAAATGCACTATGGATAATGTTTTGTGGTCTAATGAACTTGCTATTAGGCCCATTTCATGCTTACTTATTTGAAGTGGGCCTTGTAATTAGTCATGGTCTAAATGGGCTTAGTAATAAGTCTATTAGACCATGAGTTCAAAAAATCATGATCATTCAAATTTTGATGATCCAAACTCAAAATTTTCATAACTTGTTAGCACCCTAGTTTGGCTTGTGTTATTTGGGTTGAAAAAGTGAGAGTCAGTAGGTTGCAAAGGAAGGTAGGTCATAAGGTAAGGAAATTTAATTCAAGAACTATATAACTTCCAAGATTTTCATTTTTTAACAATTGCATTTTTACAAACAATAAGTATGCTATGTTTACATTGTAAACCTAACAAAGAATTGTGGTTTTGGAGTTCAAATGCATGGTTGCACATTGTTTTAGTCATGTTATTGATCAACACATTTGTAATGATTGGGAAGAGAAAGATTGAGTGTAAGAAAAAGAGAGAAGAGGTGGCAATAAAGATGGCACAGAGGAGGGGGTTGATAAGAGGTGCAATGGTGAGAAGTTTGGAGGATATTAATGTTGCAATTTTGATTGGATTGGAAATTAGGCCTTGAAGGTTGCGAGACTCTTTTGGTTCCATGGAATGAAGAGTTATAGATTGTTGAAAAAACTATATATCACTACGAGAAAAATGGGTGTTTTGCAACTAGCCTTGTAGTTCAATTTTTGAGTTGTAGAGGACACTTGCAACTCACTATATTTATACGCCATAATTATTAATAGACAAGTTGCATGAGTTGTAGAGTTGCAACTCATCGTATATACGGTACAACTCATTGCAATTCAATTATAACTTTATCAAAACAACTCAATTTCAACTATTATGCAATTCCATTATAATTGCACCCATGATGTCATGCTGACATCATTAATTGTCATCCATATATTAAAATCTAACATGTGGCATTATGAATTTTTTTTGACATAATGTTTTTTTGAAATAATGATTTCCATCGTTCATGATGGTCCAAAATTGTGACATGTGGCATAATAAAAAATTGTCACAAGGCATATTGTTATATTTTAGAATAAATAAATATATAAAAATATCTATTGTAATAGTTAGGTATGTTGTGCATAACCATAGGTAGGTAGGTTGGTAAGTTTTAAAACCTACATATTTATGTATTTATTTAGGACCTACATACCTACCTATGCATAGGTAGGAAAAAGAGAAGAAAATAACCATGAAATTTTATTTTTTCATTTTATGTTTTTCTTTTAGGTTAAGCTTTTTTGAGTTCATTTCAAAATGACACTTGTATTTTCATGTGAAAATATGAGAAAATAAGCCTTTTTTATATATTTTGTAATATGGAATTAAAACAAAACTTATGGGTTAAATTTTTTAGTTGCAAATTAAGTTGCAATTGAGTTGCAACTATTATACTTAACTGCTTAGGGCAAGCCAGATCCAAGGGGAAGCCTCCATTGTTTTTAGTGTCCAAAGAAAACTTGAACCCCTTTTATTGGTGCTTATGAGGCTGTAGAAATTATCAAAAAATGAATAGAATTGAGAAAGTTATGGCTCCCAAAAGTAGAGGGGGTCAAAAACTCAAAAAAACAAACCACCGAATGTTACAAAGGTCAATTCTCAAACACCTAAATAACATTTTATATGTTGTTCTATTGCTATTAGAGTTCAAAGATGATTTTTAAAACTTCAAGTGGTGCTCCTATAACACTTTTAATCCTGTGAAATGAATAAGAAATAAAAAAGTTATGAGGTTTGAAAATAGGAGGGGTCCAAAAAGAGGAAAAAAAAAAAACAAATGTGTTTTGTAAGTTGGAAAGTTTATTTATCTTCTTGTTGTTATTTTATTATTATTTTTCGTTTACATTTTAAAAATGTTTTATAAAGCTTGAGATAGTGTTCTCGTAACATTTTAAATCACTCAAAATAAAACATATATGATGAAAATATAAATAATTGATGAATATGTATTTTTATGAAGTTATAAATAATTGTATTATAGTCAAAACATAATTGAATAATAGTACTTTAATAATGACACACTTAATTAATTATCTTTTTGATTCAATTATAATGTTGCCTTCAACAAGCCAGGTGCCTTGCCCCTATTTGTAGCTGCCTTAAACCCTAACTTTAATTTAAAACCCAAACCCTATGTAACCAAAACCTTAACCCCGAGAATTGAAACCATTGGTTCAAATTTTAACTTAATTGGCGTTTAAGCTTGGGTGATATCAGGTAAGCCAATTTTCAATGGGGTTGTTCTTTCTTGCTGCTGGGTTAAATCTTAGGGTTATTCTAAAACCCTAACCCTACTGAACCTAGACCCTAACCCTGAGGACTGAAAGAAGGGGTTAAAAAATCTTAACTGAAGTTCAAGCTTGGGTGGATATCAAGTCAACCAGTTCTCAAATTGGGCGGTTCTTTCTTGTCATAGGACCTTTCAGCTGAAGAAGGTTCGTTTTAGTTGCTGACATTTGCTGCTGAGGTTTTGGAATAGAACCGGGAAAATACCCGTCCTGATTCTGAATGAAATTTCGATACCTGGGCAGGGTATTTTATAAATTAAATCAACACTGGTTTTGGGTTTGAGACCACCGCCTTCGGGTATTTGGAAAAACCAGAATCAAAGAGCTCCCAATTCCGGGTATTTGGAAAAACCAGAATCAGAGAGCTACCACCAGTTCCGGTTACTTCAAAACCCTCAAAGAGCTGCCAGGTTTCAAGAAAGAACCGGAGGGTTTTTGGGTGGTTATTTGACCTTTTCAAGATTTTGAGAACCGCGGTTATATATCGGAACGGGGTATTTGTTTTTTGGGGGTCTGAGAACCGTGGTTGCGAACATCTAGAGCCGCAATGATACCCGGCGGGTGCTTTGGTGCAGTTTCTAGTGTCCGCCCAACACTGGGAACAACCATTGTGTCCACAACAAGCAAGGGAGGTGCACAACACGTAAGAGGGCGTCAAGACGGTAAAATGGAATTTTTTTTGGTTGACGATGGGTGCATGAAACGTATATGGGTGCAAGAAATCCAGGATGCCACAAGAGTTGAGAGTAGAATTCGAAGGAGTTGGAGAAGACCTTAGGCTTTTTGGATTTTTTGTGTGTTGTAAAAGAGTAAGAAAGCCATGGAGGAAGGGAGTGACGGAGTTTTGGGAAATGGAGTGGAAGAGATCGTGGAGCAGATTATGGGCTCCAGATTTTCGCCTACATCCCCTAATGATGATCGACTTCGCTTCGAGCGATTGCAAGTGCAACGCATCCGGGAGCTTGATATGGAGCAATTGGAGGTGGAGGACGCTGACTCTGATTTTGGAAGCATTCTGAGTGACAATGGTTCTAGGTCTTTCCATCAATCCCTCTCTCCCTCCCCTCTCCTCCCCTCCCCTCCCCGCCATTTCTCTGTCCTGAGAAAAAGACATGAGTATCGGCAGCACTCATGTGTCAAGATCGTTTCTGTGAGGGGGATTAGGGTTTCTGCTTTTGGTGTGATTTAAGCTGGTTCATCACTTTTTGTAGTGATTGTTTCATTTTCCTGAGATGAGAGACATCGGACATCAGGCTTCTTGCTCAGAGCTACATGGATGTGGTGTGTGTTTGTGGTCTTTGATAACAGCTCCAGTAGGGCAAAGTATGTATCTTCTTCAAGAACACAGGCCATCACCTCGAAGATTTAGATAGAAGAAGACTTGTTACGAGGCATCTAGGGTTTTAGCTGTTTATCATGCTTTTTTAGGGCTCCTAAAGGATCATTCTTTTCAGCTTCTGTGCGTTTTCGTTTCTATCTTCTCTTCCTGTTTCCTTCTTTGGTGCTTTTTCTTGGTTTGTTTCTATAATCTTATACATCTGAAGGTAAGTTTTCTTCTGTGCTTCTTGCCAAATACAGTTCCCAAAATGGAATTTTTATCCCTGTCACTTTAATTGGACTTCCTCCCACGAGGTGGGCATTCAAGTTGGCCATACCTTGCAGCTTATCAATGTCTTGAGTCCCCTCATAAAGCATTGGTTCATAAAATCTCAACCCCTTTAATTCTGAGCTCTTGGGTAGTGCCCTAATGACCTAATTATTTCAGTCTTTGTGTATGATGTTCACATGGGTACAATTTTTTCCCTCACCTATTCTGATGCTCCCTTCCATTATAGAGTGCTTTTCTGCAATCCTTACAAAGAAGTAGCTTGGAGCCCCTGAATTATTTTGCAAGTATGGAGATATTTGCAGTAACTATGGGGATATTTATTTTCCCTTTCTCTTCACGTTCCCTTTCCTTTCTGGTCTCCTTGGCCATGTTTCACTGAGCTAGCCAGCATGTCAGAGCCAAGTCTGCCCATTGTGACAGAAACTCAGCACATTCTTTAGTTCACAACATTGATCCCATTGGGAGCTGATGAAGTCAGTGGGGATGTTATAGTAGCTGGTCATTACTTGCTGTTGGAGATCACTGTACAGCAAACAGTCTGTTGAAATATAGTGTTGCTGACAGTGTTCTCATAAGAATGCTCATGATAACAAGAATGGTCGCTAATAAGTTTGGTCCATGTGCTCTGTCAGTATTGCAGGCCATGGTGATGGAGGTGGAGGTGCTCGTGGTGGCTTCACATTTGACACAAACCTTGCTTCCATGCACACTTATCTTGGAGGTCTGTTCTGATTGGAAGAATGATACCGAATGAGGGCTAGATTTCTCCCTGCTGATTAACTCAGGGGGAATGTAATGTTTCCTCTGTGTTGATAATACTTCATCTCTTATCCTCTCTTGGAAATACCTGGGAATGCCATCTTAATCTGACTCTCTTCCACTGTATCAGGTTGATTGTTCACTTGTATAGGTAGGAGGTCTTAATAAGGTCCATGATTTTGTTTTGATGAGATTTTGTTATTCCTTGGTGTGTGGATATTATCTTATTGCAAGGAGTTCTGCTGCTTGCTAAATGCATGCAGAGGTGGAGGATGTTACAAGTTGTCGCACTTTTGCTGACGGGGGAGCAGTACTGACTCTAGCAATGTTTTATCTGGAGGGTGAGTTTCATATCTCTGTTGAAGGAAATGTTGCTCTCTACAGTCTTTATTGTAGCCTCATCTAGTTTCATGTTGTAGTTTTGAGGACATGATTATCAGGTTTGGCTGTTGCAGGGATAGTTCTCTTTCCAGAGGACACACTTCCACTTCGTGTGCTTCAACCACGATTCTTGGCTGCTGTAGACCATGCAAGGCATAGTTTGGAAGCTCCTAATTTGCTTGGTGTGGTAGGTCTTAAAACTGTATTCTATGTTTATCCTTAGCATATGCCTTGGAAGTGTTAGGCATGCACAATGCAACTATTGTACAGATGTTGTGTGAAACTGATTGTGATGCTATTGCTGGTCCAATTTATAGACCTGAAGGAGTAGCAATGTGGTCAGTTTTGACCTTCTGCAATGGGTAAATGAGCTGTTTACCCACTTGGTGAAGGGGTGTCCCTAACAGTGATTCTTGGGTATTTGCAGATACATGTGCGAGCCAGGCCACAGGATGGGCAAGTACATGTTGCATCTGTGGGGACTACTGCAGAGGTATTGCCCTTATCATTAGCCTGCCAGGACAATGAGTTTACATTATATTCTTATGAAGAGTGCCTGCTAAACAACCACTTGTAGCATGCAATTTGAGTTTCTGGTCTCTCAGTGCTTGTCCCTGTCAATTATGCATTTGTATCCAAAGCACAGATACAGATTGCTAGATTGCTAGATGATATATGCTTTGAGTGTGTCAATGCATGTGCTCAAGAAAGACTGGGGGGCATCCATTCATGAGCTCTTATGTTGTTATCCAAGGTCTGGTCTTTTTGGGCAGATTCGCCAACTCCGCCAGCTTGCCAATGGCTCAATGAATGTTGTTGCAAAGGGCCGACAGCGGTTTCAGGTCTGCAATGCATGGACACAGGCTGATGGAGTGGTACTCACTACTCTGTAAAAGTAGACTCCCTGTTGGGCAGCATGCATAGATAATAAGGGAGGAGGAAGGGTAAATGGGTTTAGTGCAGGAGGATGCTGCTTTGACAGTTTTCATACAAGGTCAAGATCTTACTGTGAAACACCTGAAATTGAGTTTAACTTTGTTTTGTGTTTGTCATGTGCAGCTGTTTGCTCAAGTTCAAATCATAGAAGAACAGACTCCACTACACATACCACGAGATTCATTTGGGTTGTTAGCTTCTGTGCCTGTGTTTGAGAGTGGTAAAGTTCCACGAGTAGCTGCCACATCACCTCTGCCATATGAACTGAGTGATGATGAGACAGCTGAGTGTGAAGTTTCTGATTCAGATACAGGCACTGAAGAGGATAGAGTTTTACATAGGTGAGGCTCACTGTCTGCCAAACATTGCATTTAGGATCTCCAAGGTTTAGGGAGGAGGGCGGTCTTGTAGTTCACAGTCTTTTGTTAGCAAGATGAACCATCAGTGATGATAAAATGCTGCCTGAAACATGTGTTTTAGAATTTGAAGGTGTGAGTCCTTTACACATTAGATGACCGGACTTTTCTATCTTACAGCATAATTTGCATATGTATGCACATGTGATGGTATTTGCTGATACTGTATAGCCAATCTCTCAAACCACACATAAACAGGTCTGCTTTGCTTTGTGTTGGGACTGTAGGTTCACTCAATTTGCAGCCGCTAGTGATGATCTTCTACGTGTTATTGAGAGGGAGATGGGTGATGAGAACAATGATGAAGAAGAGAGACTACGCTGGTTGTGGCGGATACAGAGAGTACACCACTCAGGTCTACAAACCCTGGGTCATGATAGAGAAGGCAATGCGGTGGGAGAAGGTTTACAAAGAGTCGAGAATCCAGACAGTGAAGAGATGGATCATCAGGAACAGGGAGCACCAGTAGCACAAGACAGTGGCAGTGCTACTGGGGTTGAAAGACTGCTGGAGGGGAGTTGGGGTGGAGCTTGTAAGGCATGGGCTGTTGATGAGTCTAAATGGCGGTGGAGAGCTCAGCGCACAGCCTGGCCACACTGGGTATACCGGCAATTTGATGCCTATGAGTTGGCACGACGAGCTGCTGGTAAGTGTTGAAGCATTGGGTCTTTTTTTACTCTTATTAAGTACAAACTATGTGTCTTCTTATAGATTTGGGTTTACCTGAGTCAGAAGTCAAACCAAATGAAGAGCCAGGGGTTTGACTGCCTGGATCTTATGGACAGATATGCTAAGGCAAATAGCTGATCTTCCACGGCTGGAGGCTATGGTCCGAACCCCCACTCTTTTGTCCTACTATATTGCCAGCAATATGCCACTCCAGGATGCCACCCGCCAGGAGCTCCTTGAGGTTGATGGCACTGTGCATCGACTACGTCGTGAAATTGAGCTTCTGGAAAACATGGATCAGCTGCGCTGCAAGTGCTGCTCTGTATACACTCTTTACACATCAATCTTTGCGAACTTTGACTGCTTTAAGATGGGCAAAACCTGTATTTAAGTTGAAAGTTTCTTGCTCTTATGCAATGTGGTTTTGTCTTTCATAGGCTATAATTGCAAGGCGGAGTGACATGCTGGTGATGTCATCTGATGGACCCATCAGTGCATATGTCAATACTCATGGCTATGTGCATGAGACACTGACCCTTGCACGTGCACGTGGGCTCATTCTAGCTGGACAACCCCAGACAGCTAATAGCTGGTTCCCTGGGTAAGTTCTTTCATTCTTCAATCTTCTGATCAATTACTAGATTGACATTGACAAAATGGTTCTTATCCTATGATATTGTTAGTGTTGAGTTGTACATGTCAAGTACACAAGGTTACATGCAATTGGGGATTAAAGCTGTAGATTTGTTTGTAAAGTCCATGAAAAGGTATGGACAAACCTGCCATTTTTGCATCTAGATGATGATTTTGATCTCTTTGTCTGGGTGCCGAGTGAGGATTTTTGGTTTTGTTGAGGAAAGGTGTCTGGCACTGATGATCTGAAGGGTTGGATGTAGGTATGCCTGGATCCTGGCAGAGTGTACAGCTTGCGCAGAGCATATGGGCTGGCGTTTCATTGCAGTTTCAAAGGAAACCAGACCAAAAGCTTTTTGGGGAATTCGAAGGTCACAACTGGCAGAGAACAGTTAGGAATGACTGGTGACTTGAAAGCTGTGAAAGAAACCAGAAGAAAGCATTTTGGGAAATTTGAAGGTCACAACTGGCAGTACAGTTGGACCTCAGAGGTGAAATGAAAGCTGTCAATTGTGTCAGTGATTTCAGATCTGCAGCAGGTAGCTCATGCACACTGGATGAAGGGTCTAGCCCTTTGTGAGTTTCAGTGATCCTTTTAGTTTGTCATTCTGCAAAAAGCTGTGGCCTACTACTTGACCTTGTACATAAGAACCAAAGACCAAAGTGCATTGCAGAATATTTTTTATGGGGTGGTGAGTTTGAGTACAATGAGGGCCAATTGATGTTCTGCCCTTCAATCCCCCCCCCCCCCCCCCTTCCAGAAAGTCAAATAATTGAGCAAAGCAGTGATAAATGCTGCTTTGGCTGGATGCAAGCTTGGGAATTCAGACGAACATAGTATGGGTGTGTGCAGGTGGTATAGTGTCAGTTGCTTTGAGATCTGAACAAAATGATTGAATATAGAATTTGGATGCCACCAGTTTTCACTTTATTGTGAGTGACAAATAGCATTTTCTTCAGATTTTAACCTTGATTCTTCATCCTGCATTAGGGACAGAAGGAAGTCACCTCTGAGTTTCTTCGATGTTTTTTGCTGGTCCAAAAACACTGACATCACTTCCATCCTTCAGTCTGATCTGCAATGGAGTTGCCAGATTTGGACCACTTTACACACAGAGCCAGGCATTACATAAGAATTCTACAGTCAGTATAAGATACTTGAAATGGTGGTTACTTGCAAAAAGTCTCTAAACTCAGCAAGCAAGCACTCAATTGCATTCTGGAACCAAAATGACAAAAGGATTTTGTGGTTGTTTTCTTATCTGATAGTCTCTGTGGCAGTGGTGGTGTTGTGTTTGTGCAGAGAGTTTGCAAGGGCTGGTAGTCTCTACACCTGGGCATGGATTGCAGGCTGATAAAGCCAGTTCCCCAAAGCTGTTCTTCCCAATTCAAACATGGGAAGGGAAGGCATGTACTCCCACACATATTTCCTGACATTGAAGAAAACCAAAGCAGGCATTGTGTGACAAAGTATCCACACACGGTCCAATCCTGCAACACAAAAGTAGTCTGTGGTGATGACCAAACTGCGATGGTCCTCTGGGAAGCTGTGCATGTACATGTCAGGTTCCATGACTGTAACTGTGAGAAGCTCCATGGTACCTTTGAAGGTTTCAGTCTGGTTCAAGTCAGAATCCACAAGCTTGAAAATGTGGAAAGTCCTTGGCACGGCCAAGGTCCGGCTCACAAGGTACACAACCTCATTGCATTCCACAAGCTGAGGAGCTTCCATGGTTTCATGCAATGGCCAGTAATCCCTAGTCCACAATCTCTTCCGGAAGATGTACTTCATGATATTGGGTATCCAATTTTTTTGTTCTTGTGGTTCATTTGGGTCGTTTGTAAGAAGGTCTAGTGTCTCTCCTTGCACGTAAAGAACTGGTCCATCACTGGAGTTCCTAACTAGCGGAAGAGTCCTGTAGCTGAACTCGCTCTTGAGCTGCGAGAAATCAGGTCGCCATGATTCCTTTGGAAGTAGTGGAGGAGGAGAAAGGTGGTGGAAGATGTTGTTATTGTTGTTGGGATGGAAGTGCCATTTCCTCTGTATCGAGCTATAGACGGCGACTTTGGGAAGCATCATTCCAAACTGCTTGTTTTGAGCAGGAGTTTGAAACCAACCCACAAGATGAATGATATAGGAATCAGAGAGAGGAGAAACAGTGATCCGAGCAACAAGCTTGTGAATTGCCATCTCCAGTGGTGGCAGTACACGAAAGGTTCGCGAGATTGGGTTGCAAACCACAAGCAATGGCTGAGGCGGGTGTTCCCCTAACCATTTGTCCGGTCTCACTGATTTTGGGTCGCGACCATGAGGAGGAGGAGAATAAACGGAAGAAGAAGTGGTGCCGTCGTCGGCGTTGTCCTCCTCGTGTGGCAGCCGAGACTGCACTCCCCCATGCAACAGTAACAAGCCTCCGCTTCCAGCAACCATGGCTCGGACATTGTAAGGGAGGAAGTTCAACGACGGCATCTTGATCCAGGTGTGAGTGGGATGGTGCAACGCCCACAAGCAACCAGTTCTCATGTTGACAATACTCGGGAAGTACTCAATGTTGTGTTTGAGACGGCCGGGCGTTTGCAGTGCTTTGTTTTTGTGTGCTTGTAGCAGCAGCTGGCGTCCGAATGGAGGCACACATCCCACAGCAAAAAGCTTGGCAACAGGAAGCTTCCAAAGAATGATATCGCGGACTATTCTTCTGCTTTCTGGGCTTGCAAAAGACTTCCACCATCGCTTCCAAAAGCAAAAGTCATTCACTGGTGATGGATCCCGCGTCTCAGGAGGTGGTTGCTTGGGTACTAGTAGTACAGGTTTGGGAGGTGGAGGGTTTGGAGGTTTAGGATTAGGAGGAGGGGGAGTTGGAGGTGGGTTTTTTGCAGCTATCTCTTGAGGTTTCTTCACGTTCTTGTAAATGTATTGGCCATACTCGTCAGGTAGTGGGGATGGAGGAAGGAGAAGAGGAACTGTTATAGGAGGCGGAGAAGCGGCTTCTTCTTCTGTTGCTGGTACTTCTCCTCCATCGTCTCCTTCCTCGTTTCCTTCTCCTTCTTCTGCTGATGCTGCAACACTCTTCTTCTTATTATCTTTGGGATCCACAATTTTCACCGATTTCCTTGCTTTGTTTTCTGCCATGGTCTACTCTTCTTTTAGACCTCACTCCAAAACTCCTCAATTCTTCACAACTCACTACTGCGTCTCCTCAACAGTCTGGAAAAAAACAGAAATCGCCATGAAAACACACATACACACACAAAAAGAATCCAGAAAATTTTGCAACTCAAATGCTAACAACATCTGCAATGAATTTGCCACGAATCTGCATTGAATCTGCAATGATTTTTCTGTGGTGAAGGATTTGTTGCAAGGATTTGGATTTCATTGTGAAGGAGAATTTGGATAATTTGGCAAGGATTTGGATTCTTTTGGGTGAAGGATTTGGGTTTTTTTGGTCAAGGATATGTTGCAAGAAATTTGGATTTGTTGCAAGGATTTGGGTTTTTTTTAGTCCAGGATTTGATGCAAGAAATTTGGATTTGTTTTTTTTGGCAAGGATTTAGAATTTTTTTTCTTTTTGTGAAGGATTGATTTTTGCGAGGGTTTTTTTTTTTTGTGAAGCAAAAGAAGAGAATTTAATTCCACAAGTAGAACATTTTTCAATGTCTTTTTTTCGTTGGTGGAACTTTTTGTTTGTCTCCACACCCAATTGAAAAGGTGGTCAGCCTTTCAAGGGTGAATGGACACAGCCTTTGGTTATGTCCAAAATGGCATTTTCCCAACATTGGAAAAAACTAACATTTTAGGTGATGTACACAAATTTTAAGCTGTTTTTACTTTATTAAATAAATAAATAAATAAATATTTACTTATTTGTATTGGGCTTTTATTAACAAGCTTAACTCTAACTGGGCAAAATCTTGATCTGTCTTTTTCTGTGTGTCTTCACTATTGGATATTCCCTCTAATTTCCTCTTTGCTTTTTTGTTTGAAAAAAAAATTGTAGTAATTTTTGGTGGGTTTTTTACATCATATTGAACATCATTCTGTCATGTTTGTAAAATCTTCTCCGCTTATTTCCTTTGTATTTTCAGGGCTGATTCTCATCTACAACTAGGGCTAGTGGGGGCAATTGTGAAGGTGATAGGGAATTTTTTGTAGTTGCATCCTTGTAGAGAAATTCCTTTTAATCTTCATATAACTTCCTTCCCAACTATCACTTTACAGTGTAAATTCCAAGGTTTTTAAGCGAATTTTTAGAGGAATGGACTTTGTGGAGTTGCATGTGGATTGATATAACTTTATTGTGACCATAAATTTGTTGAACTTTATTTAAGATTGATAAAAGGTTAATTTATTTTCTTTTTTGAAAAAATGCAGCTTAGAATTTCTAAAAATTTGTTAAATTTTAGTGAAATTCACAACCTACACTAAAACACTAAACATAACCATAAATAAGAGGCAATTAGCTTGGTTTTATATATGCCTTACACATTAGATTCTACAATGAAATGGCAAATCTTCATTTGGCAAGACATAATTACATAATTCCTAGACATGATATTGTAGTTAACTTACGAATTATTTTAATATACTAGTACAACTAATGAAGAAGGAGAAGGCAACTCCGGAGATCACAATACAACCTCACACATGCCATGGCTTTGTTGCACATAAATTGTATGGTCATCCAAACTATCTACATTGAGTTGTCATTCTATGAGGTGTTGTAGTATTGCACTTTGTCAACCATGCAATTTTAATCTTTGTTGGAATAGCATACAAATGCAACCGATACCTAGCGGACATGTTTCTCCCTCTTGCTATAGAGGTTTTTGGATGTCTTCACTAGCAGGTTGACAATTTTCTTGATCAATGTGCTATTATGATGTGGTCAACAAAGGGCATCATAAGCTCTCCTTTAGCGTTCCTTTTATAAATTAAAAGTATCAATAGCATTACAAAGAGCATAGGTTGCCATTACTTTGAGATGAGTTGTCGCTACAAGGGAAGGTTCTTTTAGGCTTGGGGTTTTATCTCATTTTACCTTTTTTTTGAAAATTGATATGCTTCATGCGACTAGAAGAAGGTTCAATTCTTAGTGGTTCCCTTTCCTCTTATTGGCCCACTTCTTTTGGGTTGTTTGCTTGCCTTGACTCTGGTCCTTGCCCCTTGTTTCTTTCTTTCTCCCTTTCGTGGGTGTTTTCTTTTTAAAATTTTGGTAGGGTTTCATCATCATCATCTTATCCATGTAATCATTGATCAAAGCATTAGTTACATACAATTGTGGTTTGTGATGTAGCTCGTGACAAATTGGTTAAGTTTTGCATACATCAAGTTAGATTTTGTTTTCAAACATAATCTTTATCAAAGAGCACATAGAAGGTGCAAGGGTTGAGATAAGAAACCCTTTCATTACTAGTTCATCCATAAAAATAAAAATTATGAATTGTTTATGCTTTTGGTATGGAATTCGTAATTTTTTTGTCCATATGATATCCTATCACCCATCAAAGTGCAACATAATGGGCTTGTTGGACTTATTATATTTTCACATGTGTGACATGGAATCTGTGGGTAGAGAATAGAGACTATTGGAGGCACCTTTGAGACGAAATTATGTTGTTTTAGAGGTATGGAAGAGTCCATAGTCTTGGACATAGACAATCCTTTCTTGAAAGAGCCATTCAATGTAGTGTTCTTACTTATCCTACGAGATGTGGTAGATGAGTATGTAGGCTTTTGAAATCTTCATAAGGTGAAGAGGATAAATGAGAATGGATACTAAAAAACAAGGCATGTTCCTATTTTCAAAAGTACAAGCGTTACAAGGGTATGTTTCTAGATACATGTTATTGAAGAGCCATGGGTCATCAAGTCATTGGAGGTTGATTAATTAATAGAATATTTCCAATTTTTGTAATCAAAAGTATGGCCCTATTATGTTCGATTTATATCTAAAATACAACCTGAATTTTTTTAAACTATAGATATATGATTTTTATGTATAGTTGATATGTTTTAATATGCTCTTAACAGAAGCTATATAAGATTTTAATACATCCATTATACATACCCACATTATAACCTTGTCCAAAGACGCCAAAAACATGATCTGAAGCATCCCAGTTGGGTGCATCTCATAACTACAAATAAAAACAAACTACCTTCCTTCACATATAGATGCCAAGTATAAGAATACCCAAAGAGTCAAAACAATATTGTACAATCATAGGTCATGTCTTAAACAAAGATGCCAAGTGTAGGCCTAAATGCGCTTAAATGCCACTATCGAGTCTAAATCCTCATGTCACAGGTCAAAATGCTTAGACCATTTCACACCCATCTATCTATGAAGGTAGTTTGTTTTGTAGTTCTGAGATCCACCGAACCAGGATGCTTCAGATTGTATTCTTGGTGCCTTTAGAAGGCTCTGGATGAGGAGGGGTGCATGGGCTTGGTTCCATGACTTTTTGGACTTGTGGTGCAAAGGTTTTTGAATATTGAATGATTTCTTCACTGAATATTAAATTAAATTGAAGCTGAAAATTTCCAAGGAATTGGAATGTGCCTTTGGTGTTGTTGGAAAGATCTTGATGAGAAGGGTTTAATGGAATTTATTTGCTAAGACTTGGATTCAGAATGTGGGAGATATTGATTTTTAAGTGGTTTCTGCCACTGAAAATTCAAATAAATTCCCAAAAACCAGGTTTTGGAAGGAAAAATCAGTTGAGGACGTGATAACACTTGGGGCCAACGGCACAGACCACACTAGTCTTTCTTTAGGATATGACCTATGATTGTACTTGCCTTATTGTTTGACTCTTTGGGTATTCCGTAGAAGGGAAAGCGGGGGTGGTGTGTGAGGATTTTGCACTTTAATTGTCCCCAGCTCCCAGCTACTGCACATGTATATGTGCAGTAGCATGTAGCTCCAGCTACAAAGAGTTGGGGACAATTAAAGTGCAAAAGCCACACACCACAACATGACTTGTCAAGTAAGTTGCGCCTAAGTTACTCTTGAAAACCTTTGTCATGAATTCATCCCCTCCTGAAGCATTATGGTGTTTTCTTATCTTAAGTTCTGCTTTGGTCAGACATCGTTTTTATTGAGTGCCTTACCCCCCCCACTGCAGCCACCCCACCCACATGTTCATCTCACCACATACTAGCCCTCTACTTCTTTGTTTCTCTTTTTGAAAAACATTATATTGCTTTGATGCCTTCTTTTCTCCCCTACACCTTGCTTCCCCTTGCCTGGCTTATTTTTCTTTGGTTCTTTGAATTAAATCCTTATTCTTAAAATCTTGAAAAAACCAGCTGCCAGAACCACCCAATGTGGACTCTGACTCAATCGCTCAGGTGCAGAGAGCAGAGTGCAGGATGTTATAACTTATACTCCCCCCCCCCCCCCCACCCATTGAACTTCACACATGTTACATGGGCACACGTAATTGCTTAGGTGCAGAGAGCAGAATGCAGAAGAAAATGTTATATTCCCCAATTGAGCTTTGCACTTGTTGCATGTGCATACTGAATTGCTCAGGTGCAGAGAGCAGGATGCAGGATGTTATATAGTCCGCCATTGAACTTCCACACATGTTACATGCATACACTTAATTTGCTCAGGTGCAGAGAGCAGGATGCAGGATGTTCTACTCTGCAATTGAACTTCAGGCATGTTGTGTGCAGTGTGCACATACTTAGTTGCAGCCACAGTGAACGAGCACCCACCAGTGCACCATGAAGGATGAATGGTAAGTGGTCAGGAAACAATTTTCTGTTGGGTTTCAGTTTCTTAGCTAACCATGGTGGTTAGCTCAGTTGCCTTCTTTTCTTTTCTTTTTTGTTTTGTTTTTCTACCTACCTATTAACAACCTACAAGCAGGTTGGTTATAGCTAGGTAGTAGTAAAAAACAGCCCTTACCTATTACTTACTACCTACTTGCCTACCTATCTACCTATATAAGAGACCTATTTTCCTACAGAATTGGTTACCAAGGTGAAACCAAATATTAACTCAGTTGAGGTTCATCCACAATTGAGTAACTGCATTTAATTTCTTTGGCCGATTTAACATCTTTCATTGTTTAGCATCTTGTGGTGGGTTAATAGTGATTTCAGGATTTTAAGAAAATCGATGAAACCTCCAGTACAGTTGTGGACCCAATTCTTCACATTTCAAGATTCCTGGTTTCTTAAAAAACATATGCTAGGCATATGGGCAAAAAAAATGATGCTGAGCATTTTGGAAATGTAATGTCCGTCTCCATGAGTGTAACATTTTATGAAATCCCACTATAATTATGACGCAAAGCTCAGATCATGAATTGAAATGAAATACTTTTGAGATAGTGTTTGAAATGGTCGTATGGTTGGCACATTTTTTAACGAGTTTGATATAATTTTGATGTTTATTGTATTCTTTAGTATGATGGCTATGATTCTTATGTGATAAATTTTTGTCATGCCTCAAATATTGTCTTAACATATTTCATGACGAAATTAATTCTTATTTTAACTATGATTTTCCTATGGTTGCAACTATTATCATGATCCCATTCATTTTATTGTGAAATTTTTCTATCCTTCGTATTTTTCCCTGGTAAGTTGTGATTTTAATTATTATCAAAAAAATTGTGACATGATTTGACTTTTGGTTAAATTATTTTATATAAAACTTTTACATTTTTAAACAAAGTACATATTTTCAAACCAGCTCTTTATAAAAAAATAATCATGACATTTTCAACCAATCATCAAGTATCACATTTGATAATGTATTAGAAAAGTGTAGTCATTATTTGGTTATTGCATATAAATTTGAAATATAGAATTTCTTAAAAACTTCATAACGTATTTGTTAAATAACACCTTGTTGTTTGTCTAATTAAGGAGAAATAACATGGGTGCGATCATAGTCAAACAAGCCAACAATGATAAAAGACTCAACTAGAAATGGGCCTTTTTTTAACATTTTAAATTTTTCCATAGAAAGGATTTTTTGAAATATTTCTTTTTGCAACATGTTTTTAAAAATATTAACAAGTTCCCCAATAAATTACATTACTTATGTTAACTCTTTTTGAATAAATGTGAATTTCAAAAAAGTGTACAAAGTTTTTTAGATTCTATATTTCATTTTGAAAACTGATCATAATTTCAAATTGTGCTAAAATATGATAATTGCTCTAAGCTTTATTTTTTTGTATCATAAGCCAAAAAATTGTTCATATGTCATACACATTATAGCCACTTACATCTAGTAAATGAGTGTTGAAATTTGAAAAATCTGAAATAATGTTTTGAATTTCTAAAAATTTTAAGTACCAAATTTTTTAATTATGAGTACTTTTCATATGTGGATGGTAAGTTATCATCATTTCAAAAAAAATCTTGCCAAATTTTCTTTATTAAAAGGATCCTTAGCTTAATGTTTTATGAAACTGATTTTGGGGTGTTCCAAGTTCAAAATTCCTTTATTAAAATCAAAACTAATTTTTTAAATCAAATGATTGTTTTTTGAAAATTTGAACACTCATATAAATCATTTAAGACAAATTTATTAAATCAACATGACATTAAAGTGCCATTACATAAATATATTTGAGAATTTTGATAGTTTTTTCGATCGTTTGACATGTTTTTGGCTTGTTTGAATGTGATTGCACCCACATGAATCATTTAAAACAATGTATATTAAACCACACACCAATATCACATTCAAATTATTGTGATATTGGTGTGTGGTTTAATAAACATTGTTAGAAACTTGCTCTAGAATCTAAGTTTCTAACATAATTTACATAATGATGTAATATTGTATGAACATGAATATATTCCAAAAATGTCACAACCTGCTAGATTAGTGAGGTTATGGGGAGATTTTATGGTTATCAAAAATGTTTACAAATATTTATTTATGTACGGAACAAATAATCAAAATGCATAATGTTTAATTGTGGAATTTGATTTTCTCATGAACTCCTTAACATAACTTTTTCACACTTGATTGTTTTGCACCAATTGAAAAACTGAAAAATTCAAAGTCAATTCACGTTAACATTATTGAATCACAAATTCAAAATATTCCCATCCACAAATGATTTAGAGATTTATATGAATACTCACACCCATGAAAAAATAATCAACAACACATTTTTATATAATAATTATTTACCATCAAAAGAATGATTTTGTTGGAGCACAAAATTGGGATTCCACAAACTTTGCAAGAAATCATTAACATCCCTTTTTTGAACAAAACAAATTTGTTGATGAATATGTTTCCAAAAATTAAAAAGACAAAATTGCAAATCATATCACATATGAAATACACTTGAAACCAAAGTGTTTATAGGATGTTCACACATCTACATCAAGTTCTCAAAATATTATTTCAATTGTAATCAAATTTGAATCAAAGAATATATCACATGATAAATAACTAACTTCAACACATATTAATGGATCATATTTATCTTACAAAGATAAGTATGATTCAATACATGTTGAGGTTTTCAAAAAAGAAATTGTAGACACACCTATATTTTGGATTTTTGCAAAAGGTTATGATTTATAAAATAAAGTGAATGAATTAATCCCAAATTATCGCAACAATTATCCACGTACTTACAAGTTGACATTTCATAAACATGATAACATTATATGTACAAACTATCTAAATGATGTTAATAAAGATAAAACACCATCTTTTTACAAAATAAGAGTATTAAACAAAATATACAAAAATGCATTAATTACATTGCAAAAGTTAACACAATTGGATGAATGTTTCATTTCCCCATGTTTGACAATTGTTCAAATTTATATATTGCATGGTTACATGCAATATAAAATGCATAGAATATTATCAATGCTAAGTTACAAATGTTAGCCACACATAAGCCATAAATTATCACAAATAGCACTTGATGAAGCAACAATAAGTGTATCCTTTACACATTGCCTTCAACATAAATCATCATTTATGTTTGATACAATGTTTGTGCTAATTTTGTCATGTTAGCATTAAATGATTTGATTGACACATCGTTACATAAACATTCAATTATTACCATTTGTCATCAATGGATAAGTTTATTTGTTATGCATACACAATCATTAAATAATACGTAAACATAAATTAACACAACTTTTAATAGTCAAAGCTTTGAAAATGAATATGAAAAAAAGGAGTATTACAATAGACTCAATGATATATAACCTTTTACATGCATAAAAAAAATCATTACAAAAAATATTGTACCTACCTTTTTTGTTACATTTACGTTTGTTAAAAGCTTATGGGATCCTCTTATCAATATTTTATATGTTTTATATTCATAACATTTACATCTCCCAACTAATATGAAACATCATACCAAGTAACTAAGATATTTCAAAGTCCAAAGACTAGTAAAATAAATGAAACATGTCATTTAAATAATATTTAGATTCCTTGGACTTCAATAAATAAGTTTATATTTTAAGTTTATGATATGTATAACAAAAGCACATATATTCTTAGAACAAACATTAGCCAACATTTTAAAAATGCATTTAACCTTTGTGGCAAAACTCATTTATGGTTGCAAATATAGACATTTGATTCATTCTTGACCCATATGAAATTGGCAAATACAATAAACATGAAGCTAAATATTTATATAGGCTCACAAAATTAGAAAAAAATTCTTTTTCACAATTGGCATAATTTTACAAAATAAAATCATGCAATTTTCTCACTTTAACAATCTTTAAGATATTGAAATTTGGGCAAGAGAACAATCTTTTTCCCTCTGTTTGAAAACATTGAAAATTTGCAACTGGGAAATCATGATACAATTTGAAACAATTGAATAAAAAATGAAGATTCATATTTGATGACATCATACATACTATGGACCTTTAAGAACCTTCTCTACAAAACTCATGTTCACATAACAAGAGGAATTTCGATAGGCCAAAACTGTGCTAGCAAATAGCCTAGGTCTAGATGCCAACAACTAACATGTTTCGAATCTACATCATATCACGATTGCTGCACCATTGTAGGACATCAAACTAAACTAATCTACTTTTTAAGTTATTGAGGTATTGACTATTGACACAAGGATAAGGGCTTAGGGTTTAGGTACCATTCCTCAATGAACAAGCCGCAAATTTCAAAATTCTTTGGATTGTCTATACATTCCTACCCATCCAAATTGAGAAATATTATAGAAGCTGCCCAAATGAACTGAGCACAATTCTCACAGACAACTAAAGAGCACATAGGATGTGAGAGATGTATTTCAAATGCCAAGTCCCTGACTATATATCATTTGCGAAGACACTTCATTCTCATCACAAGTAGAAATAACCCTGAGGAAAAGAGTCACAAAATTCCCAGACACGGAAGGAATGTAAGATACATTAACAGAGATGAAAAACAGAAGGAACAATCCAAGCCTAAGAATGGTCGGCAATACCCAACTCTTGTTTTCCTCAACTCAGAAGATATCCAGTTACCCTCACTCCCAATCTTCTTCTCCACCTTACAAAAATAGTTCCCAGCAACTCCTGTCCCATCCACATTGTTGCTCTGTCTCTTTAACTGAGTTCTGCTTCTGTCCTTACTATTTTCTCTGTGAGAAAGACTTTGTTTTGTCTGCTTTGTTTGGTGTAATTCACGGACAACTAATTTTTTATACTGCTTGTGGGATTTCAATTACCGCACCTGCTTGGATTTTGCCCCATCCTATCAGTCGCCAATGCTTTTCAACTCTTCTGCTGAGTGCCACTTTCTCTCCCTTGCTGGTACAGACTGGAGTGGTCAGTTGCAGTTTAGCAAGATCATTCTTGACTGCAATCACACGAGCCCCTGTTGACATTGACCCAATGTTGAGCATGAGTACCTCACTCTTTGTTAGCTTTGACACCTTGCCTTGCTTCTCTGTGCCTTTGGTTCGCACACCCAGCAATCGGCGGAGCAAAAAGAAGTTCACCTGCACAATTCCAAAACACATTCCACAGTAACATCAATTTCAAGCACTTAGAATGATCTGCACAGTCTGTCGATATTTGGTATCTCTGATCCGAAGAGTAACAACAATTGTTGGACTACACAAGGATTCACACCTAGGCATTTCAAACATTCTTCTGAGATGATCACACAAACTTCATGTTCAAAAAAAATGAGACCAGATTCCATTGTGGGATTGGAATAACCTCAAGCTCAACAAATACATCTGGGAGCTCCCCAACCTCCCCAAGAACTTGACCAACCAAACGATCAGCTCTTGTAAGTGTAGGGTCTATTGTGGTTCCCACTCCAATCAAGCCACCAGGCACAGCAAACTGCAGTTCATTCTTCTCTGCAAACAAAGATACAATCCGAGAAAAGATAGCTGTGCACTTGATCCCACCACTCTCATCCTTGGTTGTAATTCCAGGTCGCACCTCAATCTTCTGTCCAACTCTCAACACTCCCTGGATACATTCCATATCCTAAGTTGTGGCCATCAGTTGGAAAATAACAGACTGTTTCAAGCAGGCAGACACTGCAGTAGCACAATAGTTCAGGAAGAAAACATACCCTCAAAATACTGCCACCTGCAACACCTCCCTTGATTTCTTCCACTTCAGCACCAGGCTTATTCACATCAAATGAGCGAATAACAATCATATTGGGGGGTGAAACAAAGTCGCGCACTGGAATAGGAATCTTTTTCACAATGTACTCACAGACCACATCAATGTTGTACTTGAGCTGTGCTGAAATTGGCACCACAGGAGCTCCATCTGCAATTGTCCCCTGCCACAATCATAGTAGATGAAGTATCTTCATGAGTATTGAGAATTACTCCCTATTTATGATTGATTTCAATCTGGAAAGAAGAACTAGTCCATAATTATGATTTAAGTCAACCTGAAAAGAACTGAGAGATGACCTAGAAACAAGGTTATGGATATTTCAGACCAAGCAACATAACAGTAGCCAATTGACAAGCATGAAAAACAGCACCCAACCCTAAAGAAAAGATAAACAGGATGAAAAACAAAAGTGAGGAGTGGTTTGAACAGCAACAGTCATACAAACGTTCAGTGTTGTTCAAGATGGCATTGACCACCTAACATCACGACTGACTTTGTGAGCTCTGGCAATGGGTGGAGGTTAATGTCAAATACAGAGACGAAGGCATAAGTTACATTGTACATTGTACAAGTTACATGTAAGACCTTGATCACCGCTGTTTTCCTCTTCCTCACCACCCCACACCCAAACATATCTTGCATGCTCATCTCTAACTGCAACCCTGTTGTCAAAACAGGAATCCAGTTCCCTGTACCTGGATGAACATTTGGATTGATTCATGCTGATTTATGGCCACACTTTCTTGAATAAGATCTATCTTGTTTTGCAAAATGATGATGTGCTTCAGCCTCATGATCTCAACGGCAGCAAGATGTTCAGATGTTTGAGGTTGAGGGCAGCTCTCATTGCTGGCAATCAGCAGCAATGCTCCATCCATGATGGCTGCTCCATTAAGCATAGTGGCCATGAGAATATCATGACCCTTCAGACAAATACCCATACAACAGTAAGAATAATCCAAATCCAACACACCATCTCCTATGTTTAAGAGGAGACCATGGGTTTTGTAAGTGACACTTGCAGCACAGCATAGCTGCAGCAAATAGAAAGGCTTAAAGAGAGAGATGTGATAAAAATGAGAAAAAAAAGAAAAACAAGCAACTCTCTCAGCAACTTACAGGGCAATCGACAAATGACACATGGCGCAATAACTTCATGCGGGCAGACTCAAAATCAGGAACATCACAGAGTGGGCTGTCCTCCTTTCCACTCCCATAAGCCCTGCAACAAGAATTCCACAACTGTCTCATCATCCACAAAAGATATCGCCCAGGCCTGAGAAGATGACCAACAAAAGAACCTTCACTTCTTTCTCATCTCTTCACACACCAGATCCTAAGCATTTCAATAGTTTAGCACAAGTGCCAAATAATAATGTAGAACCTTGAGATAGGTTAGAGAACTAGTACGAAAGGAACACTAGCACTCCCTCGAAATATATAACAGGGAAGATGAGATGACAAAACTATTAAGTTGCTTACAGTCAATTGTACATGCCTCTTGATACATAAGTCTATCCCTGGAATTATGTTCACAGCCATACTTGTAAGCCATGGGTCGGGGGCAAGATTCATCCTCGCATTTGTAGATTTTAGCATTAGCATAACCCAGCTTGATTGTAATATTGCGCTCCAGTTCATTCTTGAACCGCACAGTCTGCATGGCATCATCCAAAATGAATCTCACTTCTGCCTGCAGTCCAACTATACGGGACAAGCTCACAAAATTGAGGATACTATCTACAGCCTCACTTTGGATGTATTCATGCACCTTTCTTTGAGTACACCAGATTCTCAATCATATATTAGCAAGCAGAAATCCAACACAGTTTCAACAACAATGAGTTCTTTAGTGCACCTACCTCAAACCTCATTGAGGTACCATGCACTCATCAATGGAAACCAGATTATAACACAACAGGGCCTTGATAGCTCATAGCACCAAACTAACAGCCAAGTGGCTTCATCTGAGAAACACCTTGAAAATAGATGAATCTTTAATTTCTGCTAACTGAAGGCATGATGTCTAAACCAGGATAGCCAACTTGGCCAATATAGTAAAAGAATATCTCTCATAAGAATCAAGAAAACTCCATTCCCACAATTAAGAAGAAGCAAAGCAAGGATAACACTTCTTCACTAAGCCACAGAAACTTCTGGAGAAGGAAAGACAAAACTGAGAACAAAGGACCATGAACAAAAACCAAACCAGGACATTCCTAAAAGCCACATATGCAATTGTGTTTAAGCACACAGAGATAATAGACATAAGACATAATACAAGACCTTAAAAAGAGATACAAAACCCTAAAGGTGAATAGACAACCAACAGATGCATTCCATCGATAACATGTCTGATATGAATACAAAACAGAAAATATCCTCGTACATAATGAGAACTTCTCCATACAAACAATTTAAGTCAACCTTCATAGAATCGAGAGATGAACCAGTAGTAAGGTTATAGAGATCTCAGATTTGACGACATATCAGCAAACACGAAAAAGATGAAACCCAACACTAAAGAACAAAGACAACAAAACTGAAGAGCAGTTTAAACAACAGCAACAGTCATCAGGAAGTTCAGAAACCTTCAACAGCAACATGGATGGGAGTGACCAGCTGTCAAAACATCCCAACTGATTTCATCAGCTCCCAGCAGTGGGTGGAGGCCAACGTCATATATTATCCAGCATAGTGAGCTTCTGTAATGTGGAGACTCAGCCATGACGCTGGTAAACAAACAAAGAGAAAGGAAGGCTAAGGAGAGAAAGCAGACACAGGAACAATAGAAAGAGAAGCATCCCCAATTTGGATTATCATGCCCTTGAAGCAATTGTTTTAGAGATTTCAAAGGTGGAAACACCAGACAGAATTCTTCCTTTTGTCACAGAAACATCTGGACCCTTCTTTTTAGAACTTTGAAGTGTAACCTTTTTCTCTTCAGAAGATTATTTCAGCTTGCCATTCGAGCTACGAAGAAACTGTGTTCAGCTGCAAAAGCTGTAAGAACCTGTAAAACTGACTATTGGCTACTCCCAATTTGGTACAATCTGAAATATTGGAATCCATTTGAGGCATAAAAATCATCGTAATATCTGCGTATTTGGCTGAGAACACTTATAAAAAATACCAACTGCTTAAGCTATTTGAAGCTTGTTGTATTGTTAAATCCAATAAACTGCAAGAGACACCAATAGAGTCTCTGTCTAGATATGCAAAGTCAAAGACATCAGGATATCAGGACCTACCAGATAATCCAAAATCTTCTTGAAATGGTTAGCTTAGAATTAGACTAAAAAAGAAAAAACTAGACAAGAATTAGACTTAATGAGAAGATCCAAAAAGCAAACTTGCCCATGAAAGAGGTAGAAGTTAGCTACAAGGAATAGGATAACAGGAAAAGAATAATGTGTACATACCTGGACACCAGATATTGCCTTGACAACAGTTGATTTCCCATGTGCCACATGACCAATTGTACCTGATAATATCAAAGACCATAGCATCACTTTTGGCAATCAGAAACTGATCTCTCCTCTCCCCTGGTTCTGGCTTTACCAAATTCCAGAAGACCTCTTGAAGTGAAGAATGACTTCAGGCAAAACAAAGCCTAACTTGTTGTGGCCAATAAGACCTGACTTCATCCACATACCTATCCCTCTGCCCTATAGCTGCATCCACCGTGTGTCCATAATGAAGGAGAAGAATTGAACCACAGATAACTTCAGCCAACTTTTTGTTGCTCTAAGTATCTTTTTGCAACAGAAGTGTGCAAGGAAAAAAAAAATCAGAAAATTTACAGAAAAAGCTCGAAAAGAAACCTTGCGAAGAATGTAAGCTTGATTGCTCAAGGAGCACATGGAACCTCCTTTAACAAGGAAAAAGCTGACCACCGAGTAATCCGGACAGAAGGCCAAAATCCATCGACAAAAGCGACAACTGCGACATAGAGAAGAACAGAAAGACAGAGCAGTGGAAGAGTTACCAATATTGATGGTGGCCTGCCGGGAAATCACCTCCGGCGACAAGGGATGCAACTTAGTCACATCCAGTTTACTGAGATCCTGCTCCATCAGCCCACGCTTCGCCATGTTTGCGAGCTTCCAAGATCACACTAGCTCCTCAACCTCCTCTCTCTCCCCCTCTGTCTCCTCCTCCTCCGCCACACCGAGTCCCCAAAAACACCACCCCTGAAAATCACAAAGACGTCGCACTAGGTGTGGCCTCAGCCCCCAAAAAAAAATTCAGAAAAAACTCCCAGCTAAACTTAACGCAATGCCTCTACTCTGAAAGAAAGCCAGAGAATTTGGACACTGAGAAGCGCAACAGAAGGATAGGGAAAGCTCCAACAACGCAAACCAGCCAGCCAACGAGAAACGGAGGAGAGAGAGGAAACAAAACAGAGCTGGGTCGTTTCGTGGGCCTTCGAACCCTAATTTGTTGCCTGCGGGTTTTTGGAAGGGTTAGGGTACCAGGGTACCAGGGTTCAAATCCTAACTCCAAATGGTGTGTTCCTCCCATAATAATTCCCAATGTTTCAAAATGAATAATGAATTACAACCAATAGAAAGGCCACATTTTTATTTATCATTTTGTTTCATTTGAAAAAAAAGGGATGACACACATGAAACTATGTTTTCCAAAATAGTATTACAAAAATGAATTAATTATATATATATATAATTTGATGTGAACAATTCCAACCAAAAATAGTCCACATTGTTAGTGATGAAAAAACCATTCAAACTTCTTAAACCTAAATAAATGTTTTCAAGCATATATGTTGAGGTTTAGGATGTGCATTTTCATGATCCAAGTGCTTCGAATTTTGTTATCAATAGGCTTAATAGATATTGGGTGAAAGCAAATTAAAGTGGACCAAAATTGGTAGTTGAAAATCCATTTCTAGTGTATTTGAATATGAATTAAAATATGAATGCTTAGATATTGTTGAAATTAATATCTTTTTCCATTTCTAAGTTCAAGTCACCATAGTATAAGAAATAAAAAGCCCTTCTTTGAAAAATATATATTTTAAATCACTTATAATACTTAAATGGACTTTTAAAAATATTACAATTTTTGAGACCTTGAAAAATACATAATATAATAAATTAAAATCATATTCCACTCATTCAATGCAACTATAATTTTCTAGAAATAAATTAGGTATTATTTCAAATTTTAAATACATATGACAATACCTTATAAGATTTAGAAAATCCGTTTTCATGAATTTTAGAAGGTGTGCTAGAAATTGTATTAAAATCTAAAAGTTCATTGCTTATTAAGTATCCAAATTTTCCATGTGTTTTTTGCACCTTTGAAAATATAATTGTTACCTTCACATAAGTGAATCCTTTTTTAATATTTGAAACAAAAAACATTTTATATAAAATTATCAAAGACATATAGGAAAAAAATGTGGATGTGTGTTTTCACCCTATTGCAATATTATTGACTATGAAATTGAGAGAGGTCATTTTTAATCATAAATAATGATAAGTTCACAATTCATTTTGTTGGTTTCTATTATTTGCACAAAGGGGATGACCCTTACTTCTTTCATTGATTAAAAATAAAACTACATGAGCTTATTTTAACATACAAAGAAATCAATGAATAGGTTTTTCAACCAAAGATTCTTGAAGGTGTTAGGCTTAAGCAACTCCAACCAATAATGATGGTAGGATAAGGCCCTAGTAATTGTAGGATAAAATGGGCAATGCTACCCTAACCCAAAACAAGATGGATAGTGTAGACAATTTTAAACATGTGCAAAACTAAATGGACATTCCAAGGATAGGTCAAGGCAATATATTATATATTTTGGTACAATGTGAAGTAATTTAAAATGTAAGGGGAGTTTTTCCCCCCTTGCATTAGAAGAAAACTTCAAATATATGACTTAGTTTATAATTGGTATTCTAATCATAAAAACAAAAACTATTAATATCTCTAAAATCACTATGGACAAATTAATTAAAACAATAAATAATTTAGGACATGATGTGGCACATTTCATCATTTAGTCATAAAGGACATATATGAAATCATTAATGATAGTCGTTGTGTAATTGTTTTTTATTATTATAAATTAGACCAAAAAAACTTGGGCAACATTAATTTTTTAGATTATAATATATATATATATATATATATATATATATATATATAGACATATTTTTAATTCAATTGTTTCCATCATATCAATTGTTGACATGTGTCACCATCTAAACTAATATGAAAACCTAATCAACCCAGGTAAACACCTAAACTAGGTAGATTATGTAGGTTAAAAATATTTAATCAATATTCTATTGTTGACCACAAAGAATGTCATTTATGAAATTTGATCTTTGGACCCCCGAGGATGGAATTCAATTCTTTTACCACAAAGCCACCCCACTTATTGTGTAAATATAATAGTGTTTATTTTATTTAAACCATACTTCATTAAAACATTTCACAAAACTTCAAATTTGATAATTCATATCTTATTGATAAAATTTCCAAAATTTCCAAATTAAACTTTATTCATAAAGTTCCTTTGATAATGTACATGATTGTATAACCTTTTAAGAAAATAGGAAATTCATTTCAAAAGAAAAATATTTGAATTTTGTTACTAAATAATCTTTTAATGACCATTATTGGGGGAAAGAAATTCAAACACATGGTTGTAAATGGAAAAACCTTAATGGATAATACAAGAATAAAGAAAAAATATTTTTCATATTTCAAACCTTCATTGGATTTATGAATTTATATTATAAATTTTTTAATCCAATATATCATAATTTTATTAATAAAATCTAATTTGGACATATGAGCCCCTATGATTTATACACATAAAATATTTATAAATGGATTTATAAATCAATTATATATATAATATTTTTATATTAATCTTATAAAATATGATGTATAAATTTAATCTAAATATTTTTATTAATTTTTAAATTATAACAATTGATTAAATTTAACTATTTTTGGAAATTACAAATTATATTAATGTTTACACACATAATTTAATATTTTTTTACACATGTAAAATATATTAATTTATTCACAAAGAATATTTCAAAATGAATCATATATCAATATATTTCAAAAAAATGTAATAAAAGTTCTGATATTACCTATACATGTATAAATATTAATTAAAATTGATTCCCTACAAGTTGTAGTTCTTTATGTCCATTTATTAATGATTAATAATCATTTTTTGATCATTGTAAAATAATTTTATGACCATGTTGTCTGTGTTATGAGGCATCATTTTATCCACGTCATTTGCATAATCATTCTTTAGTTTTATTTGAAATGACTTTATCTTGGTCACATTTTCAAACGATATCTTAGACCTCCATGTCACTTTGTCATCAATCATGTATGCCATATGGATAAAAATTTGCAATGAAAAAATGATGTCATTCTTCCTATTACCATGTCATTATCACCACTAACATATGACTATAATTTTTTACATGTAAGATTTGAAGTAATATCCTATGATTATATTTAATGATATAATTGTTTAAAACATTTAGTCATAGATTTCTTGGTTGTAAAGGACAAGAATTCTATTATTGTTGTTTTAGTTTTTTTGTTTATTATTCTTTTTTGTTTTTTTTGGGTGGAAGCGATTTCAAAGGTTTTCGTGATTTTGCATATCCATATTAAGAGGAAAGACACGCTTCTTGTTTTGTATTTTTGGTTTTGAGGATAGTTGGACAACCTTTGAACACTTTGTTTTTTCAAATTTATGTTGGAAAGAGGTTTTGGAAAACAATGACATAAAATTTGTCACAAAAAACTATGTGTTTTAAAGTGCAATCACATTACTAATTAGTGCTCAGATTTTCATGTCTTAATATCAAAAAAATTTAATGTTAAAAGTTTTTAATGTGTTTACATGACAATGTTTTTAATGTATTATTGGAACACATGCAATTTTTTTGCATGATTCAATGATTATAGAATATTCAAACAAACTTTTAAAGCATTGTAACTAGTGTTTTCATTATTTTTTCATTTTTTGAATGACTTGAAATGGATTAAAAATGACATATCATGAATAAGAATTATCCACACATTTATAACACATGGCATAGTGTGACATTTTTTGGTCATGAACATCTTTTGCCTTTATAAAAATCATGAAATTCTAATCCATCCTTTTTGGTATTTGATCTTAGTCTATCACAGCATCTTTGCAAATAAACCCATTACTTTTGAAATAACCCCAAAGCACATGTTAATATTTTTGCACCCTAAATGTTATTTTGGGTGCTTTTATAATATCATTCAATTGATCTAATAAATTGAGTATAAAGATATTGACATACATATACCTTCAATATTTTATTTTAACTTAATTTGTTAATATCTACATTATAAACTACTAGTAAAAGAAAATAATGTTTTACTCAAAAACCTTTTAGACCCTCATGGTGTTGATTAACTATTCAAGTTTTTTAGCATTTGTATTTGGAACTACTTTGTTGTGTCATTGTACATGCCTCTATGGTGCTGAAATTGGTGTGTTTCTAACATTTGTTAGCTTGCACATGGTATGAATAATCTTATTTGCCTTCGAAAGCTACAACTTTTTTGTTGTGCATTTGTGTAAAGGTGCACATTGTGATGAGCTTATTTTGACATTTATTCTTCACATTATTTAGTAGTCACAAAGTTATTATGTTCAAGCTTTCATTGCCCATGTTTTACATTTACTCGCATCTAGTAGTCCCATGTATATATTGTAAAATATACTTACATGAACCTAAAAACATTCATTGGGATTTCTCCACTAGATTATGAACATTAATTACTACTTCACCTAGCCACTTTTAAAGAATGAATCTTTGTGTAGACAATTGGATTCACTAGCCCAAAAACAAAAATTCCACCTTGGTATACCACCAAAAGTACATGATAACCATTCACCTTAGAGAATTTTTAATAAAAAGGATGTGACTAGTTGATATGAAATATAGTGATTAGTAATTGGACTAAGATGGCATAAGTGTTCAAGGAGTAATACTATGTACCAAACTAGGTAACATGGGGAGGTGGTAAACTACCTTCAATACTTAAGCTACCATGAGTTTTTTCCTTTGTTGGTGCAAGGATGGTATGAGTTGGAGGTGAAAGTATATAATGAGGGTGTTGAAATTTATAAGTTTCCAACCAATATTTTTGTATGCCCTAGAATAAACGATTCCCAACACAATGGTGTTAATAATTACAAATGCCATCAATTAATAGTGATAAATCAACTTATTGTTAACTTGCAATTAGTAGGGAAAAATTGTAAATTATGACAATTTATTTCACACAGTCTATTTATTTCACATACATAAGTAATATTTGACAAACATTTTTTTTTCTTTTTATTTATAAAATGATCCTACTTTATAATTCTTTAAGTACTTATGTCCCAAAAATGGACATTTCCTAATTTTATGATTTTGCATGCCCAAATGTCATTTTAAAAATAATATATGTAAAGGTATCTTAGGTAAACCCATAGTCAAGTAGTTAGGGTTGAACCTTATTAAGTTCAAATAAGCTAGCTAATATGTTTAGGTGGTTTTATATCATGTTTTTATATTTACCCATGCATCAAAAATTTCAACCTATTGACAATGGATTTTACAATTTTCATTTTTTCTAATTTTGTGTTTCGCCATGTGACATAGATTGTGGTGAAAATCATTGTAACAATTTTATACATTATATATAAATAAATATATCTATATATTGTTTATGGTATCTATGAATCAACACAATATGAAAATTTCAGCATTGAAATATGATAATAATTGTTTTGAATATAGATGTATGAGAACAAAATTTTTAAAATAATTATCAATAGTCAATATCTCATAGTAAATATGAATGGATTACATGAGTTTAAATAATTAAACAAGTGATGCATGTAGATATTTTTGTGTGATGTATAAACACCTATAGGTTTGCAAAATATATAGAAAATAGGCCCTCTATATCTAATATGTACTATGAAAGATGTGCACACCTTGAAGATTTGGATAAAAAGTTTCACTTTTAAACTTTGTATATTGGTAATTCCAAATGTGCATTAGATTGAAAAAAGTAAAATGATCAATTGTAGTTCATATTGATTTAATGTTTCCTCACACATCCAAAAGAGAAAATTAAGAATTATAGACAATTGTTGCAAACATCTTAATGAAATGTGAGTACACATGGTAATATTATTTCCTTTATCCAATTTCATTGCTTGTCAATGAAATGAATATTCAAGGATATCAATACATTGTATCATTCAAGATTAAATTTTGACAAATCTTAGATACAATTTACAAATTATGAATATAATGAACATATTGAATGTTTAAATATATTCTGATGGATATTGAATATTGTGGGTTTAATAATCCAAGAGGAATATGTCAAAATATCATTTTACAAGATCTTTCTACTCATGAATTTTATATAGAGCCTAAGATTTTGAATTAAAAAAGTTTCTTGGGCAAGTAGCATTTTCTACACTTTATATTTCACATTGGAAGTCAAGGAATGTAATTTAATTCAAGGGCTTTTGAAGAAACTTTAAAGGTAATTTTTTTCAACTTTGAAACATGATAACAAAAAAACAAATAGCTTTGCATAAACCAATTTGGGAATTGTTGTTTTAAGAATACAAAGATGTTGTTGGAAATATCTAAGTTTATTTGTTTCAAAATAGTCTAATGTAAAGATATATCATATTAAATGAGATATCAAGGTAGTTTGCCTTATAGCTGAACACCACCCATGACCAAACACCCAAAAAGTACACAACTTGGGGGGGTCAACAAATGAGACCCATCCCATGGCTATTTGTATATTGCCCTATCTCCAAATGCTTAGTGATATAAATTTGTGTTTGTCATTTCTTATAGTTCTAACCAATGACCTAGGGCTTATGTTTGGTCACGGGAACGTCAGATAGTTTGTATATATAAAATATATTCATTTATTTAGTGCAAGGTGTTTAATGATAAAGGATTAAACACTAGTGTAACACACATTTATGTGTACATTAATATAGTCAATGACCACACTCTTGAACATAATTGTTTGGTGAAAGGGGTTTAGGGAGGTAGAATTATAAATTTTTATGTTCTATATGTGAAGGTAATGTTTGGCCATGGGCTTAATACAATAAAAAAATATTACACACAGTTGTGCAAATGTACAAAATGCAATTGTACTTGGGATTGAAGGTGTTTGGTGTAAGGTGCGATTTAGGGCAAATCTACAAACAAATATTTTCATTATGTGTTTTTAATTGTTTGGTGATGAGTACAAAATTTTAACATTGAAAGGGGTATAACATAGTTGAAGATTCTAGTAGCACATTAAAATGATCACATTAAATTGTAAAGTTTGTAAACAATTTAAGGATTCAAGAAACTATTCAATCTGTTTTCCCACCAAAATATCACAACACAATCAAAATGAATTGTAAGACATCAACTTAAGCTAACTCAATTGCAAATCAAGATGTCTAAATGACCAAGCCATGTGGTTGATGAACTTTAAACATTCTTAGAGTTACTATGTCCTAGTGCAATAGTGCTTAGATCAAAAGTGCCTAAGGAAAACATATTAATCAAGGATGAATTACTTAGCAGAGTGAAAGAGGAGATCATAAATTTGCCTATCAAAGGGAAAGAGGAAACCAAAAATTACAAAGTAAATTGAAAAAATACCTAGTTTTCTAGATCAAAGTGAAAGAAGAGAACATAGGGCTATGTCAAATAAATAATCACCAAGAACACAATTGCATGTATTGACAGGATATACAAGGAAAGTTTTAGCAAGTTTATTGATTTTTGTTCGATAGCTAAATTTGTTGTCCATGCAGTAGGAAAGCTAAAACAATAATGTGATAGTGCAAATTTCCTAAAGCTCAAGCACAAAGTACAATTATATACACTCCAATAGCCTACACAACAACAATAAATGAAGATTTAAATTAGATTAATTTTGCAAACATCTTTGATCTCATCAACACAAGTGTTTTCGCATATGAACATGCATTGAACAAATTCCCTAACTTAACATACTTATTGTTTTCTTGGTTTAATCATAGGAGTACCATTTATGGGGCCTAAACACACACCACCAAGCTTTTGGAGGTTGGGCGTAGGAAAACCAGAAGCATCATGATGTTCAATGTCCTTTGTAGGAGACAAAGTGTAATGGTGGACCAATGGGTAGTGAACAAGGAAAATGTCCCTCCTCAAGTTAGATCAAACATGACAACACAAAGGTCAGTAATAACAAATAGGGTGCCTGCTATAAATCCAATAAGCAAGTGGTCAAATGAATGATTAGAGATAGCCATGGATGGAGTTGAACATGGCATTACTTTTTTATAGGGGCCCAAGAAGTTTTGGGGCATACTTATAACTTCACTTTTTGACCACCTAAATGGAAAAACTAGAAGTAGGAAAATTAAACCATGGGGTGTACTAACATAAGAAGAAGATGAAGATGTTGTTGCATGGGTTTTGAATATGTAGGAATGTGGGTTGTGCATAAAACTACAACAACTCAAATGGAAGGTAGCAAAAGTTACTCAAACTCGACCCACCACATTTTGAAAATGGGGTGCCTAGGGATTTCTAGTGGTACTAGTGTAAGCGCATGCATCTAGAATTGAGCATTTGTCTTGTAGAAGGATTGGAGATCAATAGAGCCCAAGGTTTCAACACCAATTTTTGCAACTTGTTATATCAAAACCTAACATCCTTGTACACCCAACATTAATATATTCTAGATCACATTTGAATTTTGATTAAATTGGAATTCAAATAGGGAGACAATTAAGAGTTAAAGTTCTAGCAAAAAGGGTTATCATTAGGTATACAACACCATCCCAAAATCTAGATAATGGCTAACCATCTGTTGTGAAACGGATGCAACAAAGGGAATAATAATAGGATTCTACATATTTCAAGGTGAAATAATCAAAGATGATTACATTAAACATTGCAAATTCGGAACATGAAGGGCAGTCCAAACCAAAGCATGGATGACAAGTTTTTTGTTCAAGGAATTTGTTGTTTTTCAAAAGGTTGGTTCTAGATGGAATTTCTCGAAGCAATTGCCATCTATTAATTCTAGATGGGCATGGTTTACATGTCAACCTAGAAGCAATAGAACAAATTCAACAATTTGGGTTAGATTTGATTACTTTATCTTCACACACCTCCCATGCTTTACAACCTCCAAATGTGAGTTATTTCAAGCCCTTCAAAACAACTTTAGAGAAAATAAAATAACAAGTATAAGGAACCATACAAGATTGTTTTTGCAAACTAGGTAGATAAGGCATTAGATGCAACTTTGTCCAAAAAAAACATCAAGAATGGGTTCAAGGTTATAAGGATATGGCCTTTAAATCCAAAGGATATGGATGGTAGGACTAAACCTAGTGAACTATCCATTGCAAAAGAAAACATCATCACATTAGATGAAGAGAATGCAAAAAACTATGATGAAGGTCTAAATGATACTCAAGGTTGGGGTGAGCATGGAGCAATTGTAGAGTTTATCAACATAGGCATTATAGAGGAGCTTGCTACAATGAGATCTTATGATGATGTACAAGAACATCCACCAAGGTACTATGTGGAAGAGCCTAGAAGTCATGTTATCTTAGAAGATATAAGAATAGAAGTTGATATGGATTACATAACTAACCTAGGTGAACCTATAGATGGGTTTGAAAAACAATTGTTACATTCTACAAAAAGTGAAACTCCACTTTGATTGAAGAATCTACTGTTTTTACCACATCTGCTTGTAAAAAAAGACACACAAGAAAGAGCCATTAGTTGATTATAATCAATCCCATGTTGCTACGTTTGATGAATATCTACAACTTATGTATGAAAACTATGGACAAAAAAACAACAAAAATAATCAAAGAACAAAGGACAAAGGGAAGGGAGCACACAAAGCAAAAACATGTAGTAGATTCACATATCACTACAAACATAACAGTTAAAAGGCTAGTTGATAAATGATATAAAGTAGACTTCAACTAAGCTTGGTTTATAGTGGCAATTATGTAAGTAAGGGAAAGATTTCAGAGGAACATCCAAGTTGGTTACAAAGCCCATCCATTAGGGTACAAGGGTGTAAACTTGAGGATTTCAACACCTGCATAGTCAAAAGTTAGAGTAAGGGCAAGGGCAAGGATGCTTGTAAAAGAAATTTGAAGCAAAAAACCATTTTGATGAAGGGCTTCTAGGGGACCTCTAGAACATGCTACCTATGTAGGGAACTCATTGCAATTCAATTGCATATGATAAATGGTCACCAACAATATCTTTGAACAATCTGTGGGTTGGAGGGTTTGATCAATCATCCATTCATCAACACAAATCTGCTAAAATGACTAGAAAATGTGAATTTTGTCATAAAAAAACTCATACATTTGAAATCATCTCCACAAGGTTTAGAAATCTGAACATTGCCTTTAGCTTCCTGCTTTGAAGGTTCCATCCTTTAGGAGGTGAAAGGAACAAAAACGTGTATTAATGTACACAGTGGCTTCTTAGAACAGGTTTACAGACATCCAGTATGTCAGCCTCTACCAGTGTCTAGCACATCCAAAATAACAAGCATGAAGGTCAATGATCTGCTTGTTCAGGCTGCTCTGAGCTTGATAGGCTTTCATTTTGTTTTAGCTTGCCCTGTCCAAGCAAGCTCTAAACCTTAGGCATAGAGAGGCCAACATAGACGGAAGTGGTTGGAGCCTCCAGCACCCCAGACATATCCTTTAAGTATTCCGCCAGTGACTACTTGGAAGCAGGAATTCCAATTTAGACAGTGGAAAACATATCTATGAGATGTGTAAAACTTGGTAAACTCTATTGCCACAACATAAGCTGTTGTCAATAAAACAGTTGGTGGTGATATCTAACCGTACAATACTAACATAACCAGAAATTGGGGAATGGAGAAATAGGATATACCTCATAGCAGCTAAACCTGCCACTCAGAATGAGAAATGTAGTGCTCATGCTCTCACTAATGTAAAATAGTAAAGAGAGGCAACTGCAAGAACCTATAGACTACAACTTTTTGTAGATAGTTCTCCTACCGAGGCCCTATATTGTCTAAGTTTCCTGGCCAGTGCTTGCTTCACTCATTGCAGCTAAGTCTTTGCTGTCATTTTTGTCTCTGTTTTTGGTTGGAACTCTTTGAACATACTCCAGAGAGTACAGACTCTGGTGGGTTTGGCATACCAAGAGCATTCCACACAGAGCTTTGGGCTGCTTCTTTGGGGTGATCTATCCTCAAAGTCTATGGAGCCCAGAGAGCACCATCAACTCTCCTACCTTCAAGCTGTTCTCTTGGGTGCTCACCCAACACAGGCCTTGTCATGCCAGGTAATCTACTGGTAGGCTGCACACTGCCATTAACTGTTGAGGCAGTAGCTGATGCTGCCCATGGCAAAGGCACAGTCCAACATCCTCCCCAGCCAGGAGGAACAACCCAAGGAGAGCCAGGCATCCCTGATTTGAGAGATGCCCATGGAAGAACTCCAGCTCCAGTCCACACACCAGTGGGAGGTGGATTCCAAGTTGTGATTCCATTACCTGGTAACAGCTGCCCAGGTCCAACAGCCCCAGGGCTTCAGACTCAAGCAAACAGCCACTGAAAGCCATCCCCTCACTGCAAGAAGACAAGACCAACTATTTGACCAACCAGAGTATCAACAAACCCCAACTTTGGGAAATGAATCAAAAGCAACATGAGTAAAGTCGTTTTATGATATCAGAACATAGAATTATGAACGAAACCAACTAAAATCAAAGTCCTAATTGTGGCATACATGAGTAAAGTCATTTTCAATGTATGCGGTGTTATAATACATTAAACATTAAACATGATCCCTATTAATCAACTTTATCAAAAAATTTCAACTTATCATCTAATTGTTTGAATAAGTTTACTTGCAAAACTGAACAATTACAATTTGTCATCATACATGAAATATATCAATTGAAGCTTGAATGTTCAATGCCATAGATGCTCACTTGAGATCCATTAAAGATGTTCAACACACATATTTTGGTAATGTAGATCTTATCATGATTGGTGACTTTTAGCAATGACTATTAACAAGAGATAAATGCATGTTTGAAAACCCCAATGAAAATGTACATGCATTAAGATTAAATTCATGGGAAAACAATGTTTAAGGGTAAAAGAGAAAGCACACTATGGGTGAACCAATTTTCACCAAAAAAGGTGATTATAACTAGTATCATAATATGCAATAAGTTCAAATTTTGATGACATCATTTGACAATTCTATACATAAGCAAAATGCCCTAGAATGTGTACAACATGTTGGAACTCAAATTTCACTTTAAATCAAGATTAATTTGATCCAATGGTTAAATGAAGAGGATTGAATAAAATCAATGTACACAACATATATAATGTGCAATTTTTTGTTGGCCATAAGATCTCATGTTGGTGATTCATAAGACATTACTAGACAAAAGAAATTTTTAAAAAAATTGCAATGCCCAACTATAAATTTTTTTCCTCTTCCATTTGGTATTGGTTTTTTCTTTAAATACATAAAACATGTTTCTTTTATTGCTGAAAATTTGAAAAAAACACATATTTTTAATGAATTTTGAACCAAAAAATTTAAACTTCCAAATGGCCCTAGATTCAATTAAAAATGACACTCTTGATAACTAAGAGAAAATTTTCATGCCCCATGTAATTATTCAAGCACTGAATGCAAATTCATTACAAAATATATAAATAAATAAATAAATAAAAATTATGACTACAACCTACAAAATTAAATGTTTGGTGTCTTTTAGAGAGACAAGAACATATAATGTTTCCAATAAAATACATCAATATATTGATACATCAAAATATGTATATATTAATAATGACATACATGGTATGATAATGAATGTATGACACACATTTTGACAATAGAAGCAAGTATGACAACAACAAGTAATGATTTAGAATACATTACTGCAACATTTAATCCAAATACATGAAAAGAAATCCACATAATAGGTGTTTACCATGATCAAATGTCATGCCAAGTACTTAAAACAAGTGATGATTTCTACATACCTCCAAGAACTTGAAATTCTAGTCAAAGCATCACCAAATAATTGTCCTACAATCATATTAGGAGATTTAATTATATTAACAAGGGGTGTGTGTTACACTGTGGCCTCACCATTTACATTAAAAAGTATCTTAAGGCAAACGAAGAATTATGAAATTCAAATATTTCACTATGCAAAACTATACCTAACTTCAAAAAATCGTCTAAAAGAAACCAAAATCCTTCAAGATATTATAACTCTATAACTAATCTCAAAGTTTCAACAGAAGCCAAAATATCATCTTTCAAAAATGCTCGTATAAAAATGGACCTACTATTATTACCTAGTACGGGCCTATAAAAATCCCTTAAGCTACTATACTCTATAATGAATCTAAACACAATATCCTTGCTTTGGTAGGCAAAGCCAATAAACCCTTACACATGCCCAGAAGATGCATTCATGAGGCAAGACTTGAACTGAATGAGCTCTGTCCAGTGCATTTTGGTGCTTTGTCTTTTTGCACCCTGCATGGTTTTTGCTTTGAATCCCACTGTTTGGTGGTTTGTGGCAAACACTGGCTTTTGTGGCAGTGGCTGCAGTTGTAGCCATGTGCTTGTGTATCTCTCTCTCTCTCTCTCTCTCATGACACAGGCCCAGAAGATGCATTCATGAGAGATCATTTAAAATACCCCTGAATGAGATCTGTCTGGACCGTGCATTTTCGAGCTTGTCTTTTTGCACCCTGCATGGTTTTGATTCGAATCTCACTGAACAGTTTTTTTGGGCAAACAGCACACCTTGTTGCAGGGTGTTCAGAGCTCCACAGTCACAAGTGGGTCGCAAGTGCTGATGGACTCGCGTGGGCTTTAAACTTTCTCTATATGTTTGCTTGGGATTCCCACGTGGTTCTTTCCTGGGATCCCCACGTAATTCTTTCTTGCTCTAAATTACTAACATTATTGGCAGTGCAAATGATCCATGTCAATCCACTAGAGTCACAGTCAGTATTCCATCTAAATCTTATAAATAGCCCGCATTCAGTTAAATTCCTTCAGAGCTCCACTCCCTATTGTTGCAGTGTCCCACAAGATCTATCGTCACAGATTAGCAACCCTCTCTCTCTCTCTCCTCTGCGTGCTTCTGAGGACTTTGCCGCTGCAATCGTTGCAAAATTTTTGTAACTTGAGGAAATTTAGTTGTCTGTTTGATTTGAGTGTTTAATTAATTCTTCAATGGCGAGTCTCACATCGCTTTTGCAAGCTCCCTTGCAGATCTCGTCTCTCTGTCTTCGTCCATCCGTTAAGGGAAAAAAAGATTATTGTAGCTCCTCTGCTCAAGTTTGGTATAGGGTCACTACCGACGTCCATCGAGCGGAGGTTCGCTCTCCTCTTCTTGTGTCTTCACTTTCTCGCACAGTAGAAACCCCTTTTGAAGTCGGTTGGATTGCGTACGGTTAGGCAAGCTGTTTCTGCTTCTGCTACTGCTTCCAAGGAGTTACAGGAACTTGAGTTGCAGAAGGGGGTACAAAGCGTGGAACCCAGACGCTCTCAGAGTTCTGACGAGACTTCGTCGTCGCCAACCGTCGTCACCTTCACGATTCCAGATGGGTCATTCGGTGCCGACTTCTTAGCGGATTACGAATCCGTATCAGCGAACTGGTCCCATCTTGCGACCACTTTGGCGAGTTTCGAGGAGTTTGTGATCGTTGCCCACGCGCTGGTGCGAAGGTGGCTCGCTCCCGAGCTGGAGCGCTACGCGTACGACGCTTCGGCACCGCCGGTTCTCTCCATCCGGGGTTCCCGGTAGATACCCGGATTCCGGCCACCGGCAAGGGCTCTGGCTGCAGAAGTCCCCTAGGTTTTTGTCCGAGACGCTTCTGGTGGGGATTTCAAGGATAATTGGCCAGCCTTTCAGTGTGGACATAACGGAGCAAAATCCTCCCTACCAAATTCCATTCGGAATGGCCCTCTTGGTCCGAAACATTTTCACCACACCCGAACATGCTGATGGGATGAGCACCATTTGGCAACCATAACGAGTCGGTCAGTTCCTTGTAAAGGGTTATAAAGTCCGATTCCCAATTCCCGAGCCAATTCTTCCCACAAATCTTTGCCTGCATGGGTATAAGAGGTGACCCGGCCAAAGTTGGGCGCACCCTATTTGTCGATTTCTGCCAGCTTTATTCAAAGCTTGATCCAGCTGAGAGATGAGTCCTCCAGGAAGAGAAGGTTACTTGGGACATAGAGCCAAAGCCATTCTCAGGTTACGTAATTGAAGGCCCCCACGATAGACCCTTTTTCAATCTCTTTGTGGAGACTCTAGCAGGTGGGGATGGTTTTGACAAAATGGTGAAGGCAAGCCCGGAATGTAAAGCAACTTATAGGAATGTGAATCAGTTGGCCATGGAGCTTAGATGTCTTGAGGGGGTGTGGTATTTTATATCAACTAGAGGGTACCCGTGACCTTTGGACACTATGAAGTCCCCCAGTTTCATTAAATCATACTTATTTCAAAGAAACATTCGATTTTAAACAACTGCACGTCGTGAACGTAGCTTCTCGCGGAGCCATTTAGGAGATGCATGCAGCCTCAAAGGAAGGCTTCTTTGTACACAACATTGCGCATAAGGCCACTCCGGCCATGCATAGTGTTTGGCAGCTGATCTTTGATGTTCGTTGGTGCCTTGGTGCGTGAAAAGGCAACGTAAAGTTGGCCATGCGAAAAAACATCATCTCCGAGATTGAAGGCCAACATGAAAGAGGGTCTGCCCTTGAGACTTGTTAATAGTCATGGCATAAGCCAGCCGCAAAGGAAATTGCTTCCTTGCAAATGTAAATGGCAAACCGCTGTTATCGGAAATGAACTTAATGCGCGGGATAAAGGCCACATTACTGGCCCCTTTTCCTGTGATGATCTCAACTTCAACGACTCGCATCGTGAAGCGTCGAACAATCAGGCGCGTCCCATTACACAGCCCAGCCAATGGGTTAAGATTGCGCAGCAAAATCACTGGTGCGCCAATCTTGAGCAGCAGCTTGTGTGAAGGTATGCCACTAACTTCCAAAGTGTTGAGAAACTCGGAAGGGTATGTGTTCGCCATTTCCGTATCCTCTGCGGAATCTACACTGAGGAAGTTGACTTGTGCGCCTGGAAGGTAGCTTAAAACCATCGCGTCTATTAACGACACCTCCTTGTTTCGAGGAGCCAAAATCGCATGCTCATGCAAATATTCATTTGTGGCTCGGCCCTCGTGTAGTCGAGGGTAGATGGCCACAACCATGGCTTGTGTGTCTACAAGAAGGAGTACCATCATGTCAAGACACTTGATGTAGTCCTCATCAATGGTTTCTAGTTTGTTGTTGCCAAGACAAAGAAGCCAGTCTGCAAAAGTGCGATTCCCAAGATCAGGGTGAACAACAACAGGATCACTGGCCCGCATATTTTTCGAAAGACGGAATACCTCAACAGATTCCCATAGGTAGGAGTTTTTTATTGATGTAGAGACAATGTCTACATGGAATCCCCGGGGGATGACTAGAAGGATTTGGCGAAAGTCCCCTAACATGACAAGATTAATGCCACCAAAGGGTTCGTTCTTGTCTGTAAGGTCACGCAGAGTTCGATCCATCGCTTTAAAAACGAGCTTATTAGTCATAGGAGCTTCATCCCAAAGGATGAGCTTTGTTTGACGGATTAGCACCGCTAAATCATCCTGTTTACGGATATAGCAGAAGGACGTATAGTCGAGCGCGATTGGGATCTTCAAGTATGAATGGGCCGTTCGCCCTCCTGAAAACAGAAGTGCAGCAATGCCTGAAAAGGTGACAACAAGTGCAATATCGCCATGTGAGCGCATAGCGTTGAAAATCAAGTTTCCGATGTAGGTCTTACCCGTTCCACGAGGGCCATCGATAAAGATGACTTTAGCATGATGGGCAGCATATGCATCGATTACGCCATTGTAGGCTACACATTGCCCATCATTGAGGCTCTCAATGGCCATAACCACATCAGCTTGCAAGATGTCGACATTGTAGTCGTGTTCCACCTCAAGCAAGCGATTGGTCTTTAACCAATCAAAGGCAACAAATGGGGTAGGAAGGCCAAAATTGTTGCAAGCCCACTTTGGGGCTAAGTGTGAGAATGCAACTCACACTCCCGAAAGTGGGAAAATGGAGTCCTTCGGGACTCCTAAAAACTCAGAGCTCGATTTGAAGGGTCAAATCTCCTTGAATTTGAGTGTTTTTGGTCTCATTGGAAAGATCTTGAAATTTAAATGTCCAAAATGGCCTTGCATGAGCCATTTGGACATTTGCAGCCCAAGTTATGGGCAAAAGGAGGGCCGGGAGTCAAACTGGCAGTTTGATTCCCGATCACTAAAAGTCGGGAATCAACCTCTTCCCAACGTCTATAGAAGGAGCGGGATAAGGCGTTGGAAAGCTCTTGAAGAGAGCTATAACTTTGGTTTAGACCTCACTCCAATCGAAGGTTGGAGCTAGGAGATATGAAAGCCCAAAGTCCCGAAAGTCCAACCCGCGACAGTTTCGGGACTCTCCTTGGGAGTCTCAGGAAAATGTGTCATTCGGATGTGGCTCCCGCGGGGAGCTGCAGAGAATACTATATGGGGGAAGGTGGTGGCTTCCCCCAAGTCCGGGCCATGGTGAGTCAAGTGTGTCAAAGTGCCCGTGGCCTGTCCCAACACCCAAAGGTGTTCCCGAATGCTAACTGACCCTCTTGTGGTTGGTTTTGGATGCAGATTCAAGCTTGATAATCTAGTCCCTCTTCCTAGTCTAATCCCGGAACTTCTAGCAGGCCCCTCTACCCCCTTTTAGTGCTGGAAGTCGGGAGTGGCCCTCAAGTCCCAACTTTCCACAACTTTACATAGTTGGACCCTCAAGTGGGTTCAACAAAGGACTTAGGAGCGTGTCAAAAATCCTCGAGAGTTTTGCTAAATTTGGCAAGCGCATCCCATAAGGAATGCAGTGCCCAACTCTCAATTTGCTTAATGGACGGTTCCACTATACAGCGATGTTGCAATGCTACCTTGTAGTCATTGCAAATGTGCTCCTTGTACTTGTCCCAAAAAATGCACGGCTCACTTGGAACGCGAAAGGCCAAGATGGTCACAAACAAAGACCGCAACTACCCACCTGTTCGCATGCCAACTGCTTCTTCTAAGCAGGCATTCCACTCATCATCCGAGTCATACAAACCAAGTGCAATGCATGCTGATTTGAATGTGTCATGGACAACACCATTAATTATGCGAAGAGCTTCAAAAGAAATAGCACCTTTGACCTTCGTTAACAATGTACACAAGAAATAACGTTCGCCAGCGGAAGGACTGAAAAAATAAAGGCGCCTGACACAACACCCTCTCTGCTAGATGGTCCAATTTTTCGTCCCATTGGTCCATGTAAACACGGAGGGAAAATCCATGTACTCGACTTCTCTGGCTAAGGGGTAATCAATATTGACTTGGAAGTATTCAATGAACATTGTTTTTTGGTTTTGCTCGCTATTAACAGTTTCAAAAATACTGGTATTATCATTGTGCACGACCGTATGCATTCCAGGCTCATGCACGGCAAGGCATGTGATAAACAGTGTCCCATCATGCATTCTAAAAGAGAAAAGACGCCATGATGCTTCGGAAGTAGAGACATAGCGTCCTTCAAGGTATGCTTTAATTTCATCGCGGTTTTGCCATTCACCATTGGCAACGACCACATGTGCGTTGTTATCTTGGCCATGCATATTCGCTCGCCTTTCGACAACGGCAGTAGCACGGTCAGGTCCCTTGTACACATACGTGTACAGGTACTTGACGACAGATATGGACGAACATATCCCCACGTTGATGTGTGCGTGGTACTTGGTTGCCAGGTGAAGGTTATACGAGACAATCCACTGGTTATACACCACATGTTGCGTCTTTGGATCTACAAAATGCGGGTTTGACGGCGCCGATACATGGGGTACTCGTCAACATCATAGCGCATTTCTTCGCTAAAGGAATGCGAGTACCTTTTCTTGCACTTTCCTTGCTCCATGCATTGTGCGTTGAAAAAATCTGGACCAGATGGCCCATGCACCATGCACGAAGTGACCATCTCATACGCCTTAGGATAGCATATCGGGTCTGAAATCTCGGCCGATACCACCGAATCGTAGTCCTCGGCGGTGCGTAATTTCGACACTTCATCTAAAATGAACAAAATGTGCGCGTGGGGCAAGCCTCTTTTTTGAAACTCGATGACCCAAATTTTAGCAATCACATTGCCAAGAACACCGTCTTTAATGTCCTTCAAAAGGGCGTTAAGTTTCAAATCAAAAACGCGAGTTATTAAATCAAGGCGATCCTTAGTAGTTTGCCCCAGTAGAAGTTCATCTGTAATCTCTTTCCATTTAGGATTATAGGTAAATGTGACAAAAAGGTCCAGCTTACCAAATTTGTGAACCCTGGCCATGGCATCTTGGTATAGTTGGCCCATGGCGCGCTCACCGCCCTAGAATGACGACGGAAGAATCATCTTCTGCCCAATGTCGTTCCCAAAAACGTCGTCAGCATTCAATGCATCTTGAAGACCATTGTACAGGTCGCAACGTAGTTGTCACTGGTTCTCGCGAATAAACTTCAAGCGGTTTTGTTCAGTCTATGCATATGCGTCAACAATGAATTGTTGTACAAACCTTCCGGCTCGCAGAATCCATTCTTCATTGATGCAATGTTATAGTATGTATGCGTAAAACTAAAACATGGTGATGCGTGTGAAACCGCGTTTACCACCTACTGCATTCTCGTCATCTTGGATGAACCCAGAGCCATCCCATTGAAATCCATTCAATGGGATGCCGTCATGCCATCCGTTGCGTCCATCTGGGAAGAGAAGGACGTAGTGCAGTGGTGCGTATGCACTATGTAGGGGAGAGACGCGCTGAAAATAGTTATTAGTCAAACGAATGACAATGTCACGTGCGTTTGTTTCATCCACATCGCCCCTAACCATCAATGCACCAACTTCGTCAGCAGTTGGCGCATTGTAACGCCGCAAATCAGTGCGAGGATCATTCAGCAAACGAAGACTTAGCTCAACAGCCCCGCCTTGGAGTCGTTCCATGGCCATTATGTAGATGCTGGCGTAGGGGTTACATTCATGCAGAATTGTTTGCAACGACTGCATAATGTCCCTGTTTAGGCCGCCAAAATTGCCCATCCGGCCATCAAGCTCGGCATGTGGATTGTTAATGTATAGCTGGGTGAATTTCGGTGCCTCGCCAGGCTGAGGAAGTAGACTCCCCATCCTATGGTAAAGCTCACCGCGAAGACGGTAAGTATAGTTGCCAGGTTGGGCAACATTGGTATCTAGGTTGGCCCCCACAGACATGAAGGCCAACGCATTGTTGTAAGAGCGAATGCGCTGACGAAAGTCTTTTGCATCTGCTTCGTTACTTGTAAGGAGCCACCTGAGCGGTTTTGGTGGGGGTGCCAATGGGGGCAGCGTCATTTTACCTTGTGCGCAACACGATGTAAACTATAGATTGGCATGCGAACTTGATGCAACACGCTCCTCCAAAAAAGTGTAGGGCGCTGCACTTGCCACACATTGTGGTCATTTCATCTAAAGTGTGGCGATGACCATGATGGTTGCTGTCAAATTCACGGCGCACAAAAGGGATCACTTGGTTCCCACCTTGGTTTGCGTGATCTAGTTCACGTTATTCACTACGTGCCCTTTGACCTTCCCGTTGGCTAGCATCCGCTGCACGCTGCTCCTTAGATTGAGCAGCATGCCTCTCTCGAGCAAGACGATTTCAGCGAGCGCGCGGGCCTTCCAAAGGGGACTTTTTTTCCTTTTCATTCATTAGTTTAATTATAAAGCATCAGAAGTTACTTCTAAAAATCTGTAACACCTTCTGCATCCAAAAGCACCATTTCCAATAGGATGATAGTACCTAAGCAAAAAAGATGATCTGCTACAGACTCTTGGCTTAATAAAAAAGCCTAAAAAGAAAATCCTATCTAGACAAAGGATCCTCATAATTTCAGGAGGCTTCTGATCTTAGAGAGTCTCATTCAGCTTTGTCCTCCATGTCTAGATGGCTCAGCTCACTTCACAACCCCTTGGCAACAGCTTTGGCACAAATCAAACAAATGTTGAAGACAGACCTTGGTCTTTGGTGCACGATGAGCCATGAGGGCAGCTGCTGCATTGCCAGCATTGTTCTCCTCAATGAATCTTATAGTAGAGTTCACAATCAGCAAGAATAGGATCCCCAGAAAATCCTCCCAATCTGGTGGCTGGCCCTGGATATTTATTTCGCACAAAACTGTAATCAAAGCCAAAAATGAAGAAGATAGGAGAAAACATAAACAAAACAACAAAACAAAACCAATGATAACATCAAAGTAGGAACCAAATAAAAAAGATAGATCACCATAGTTGTCCGTTGGCCAACAGAATAGCCATCAGTGCGGCAACTTCCATAACCCATGACATGGGTTCCACATGAAACCCATAAACTTGAGGAACTTGTTTTCCTGCATAAAAGCATTAAGAAGAGTCACAAAAATCTCAGCACAGAAACCTGATCCAAACTGTGTCTCAGAAAAAATTCCCAAATAATCAAAGCAGGAAGGGAAAAGATAGGAAATCTGCAGAAGAAAAATAAAAGAGTAAAGATGTCACTCTAACTACACTCATGGGAAGTTGGTGTACAACCAACAATTGATGTCCCTCAACTTCAATGGTTTCGCAATTGGGTTAGTGGAGATATTATGATTCTACCATTCTGAAATAAAATTGACCAAGGCAAAGATTTTGAAGATTCTAAAAATCTTTTCAAACAAAACCCTCTGTTTAAGGATGGCATCATAGCACAAACCATTTGGGGATTATCTGTTACCCCCAAAATTTCCTAAATTTGAAGTCAGAATTTATGCAATGCAGTGGTGAAATTACTAAGGAGAAATCTTGACATCTTGGATCATCTCCTTGAAGCTTCTTCTATATGCCCAGATATCCCTCTGGAAAAAAAACAAAAGTTGAAGTGGCAAAAGAAGGAAGAATTCATAGACTGTACCACTTTCTCCTCAAGCTTGTTGGAGCCAAAGATGGCAAGGCGGTTGTTTCCTTCATCTGTGGTGAGACCTTCCTTTGTACATCTCAATCAGGATGTTTTCCTGTTCCCCGTCCCCAATTGAAGTTTAATAAAAACATCCCATACCCACACACACACACACACACACACACACACACTCTCTCTCTCTCCAATCTTATTTTACTATCTACAAGTGTGTTGTATTGTGTGTCATAATCATAGCTCTCTGAGCTCATTGAGTCAGCCAGGTAGTATATTCTGTTGCTTCTTTTCCATTGTCTTCTCGTTTCTTTTTGTCCCCATCTCTTTTTTGTTTCTCTTTCTTCTGTTCTTTCTCTCTCGCTGTCTCTCATATTCATCATTTCTCGTCACATGACCATACACCCACGCTCCTATTCAAAGCTACCAACATCAAAACCAAGAACGCACTTCCACAGTGAAGGAGGGACCGGATCCAAACGAAAGACCAAATATGAGCTCCAAAAATTGTCTATTATGCGCGCACTCTCTTTTGCTGGCTTGATCGTGCTTTGTGGTTGTGTGCTCGAAGCAGCAGCAGCAACGCAATTCAAAAGATTACTTCTCTTTGTTTCTTTTTTTTTTTCCAACAATTTTTAGTTTTTTAAAATTAGTTTGTAACTTTTGGCAAATTGCAAGACTATAGGAGCACATATGCATATTGATCATCATCTTCTGCCTCCATTAATTAAGAGAAACAAACCTTGTTTGAAACTTCAAAATCTTCAATTCTAAAAAAAAATGATAAAATAATCAAAATTGCAACTTTGGAAAAACAGCTTGAACTTTGTTTTTGGGTTTCTTTTTTGGCCACTTGTTATACCCAACAGAACCAAGCCCCTTGAATCACAATCAGCAGCAAGAGTTGCCATTTCCTTGGCAGCTGATACATGGGGTACTAACATCATTTTTGTTAATGCGGCCCCAAGACCTACACTTGCTGCCACAACCTTGATCCCCCGCATTCTGTTGAATTGGTTTAGACCTGGCTGTAGATCATTGCTCAAATCATAATGGATGAAAACACGGATAAGGTCCAATGCTCTTTCTGGAAAGAGGCATGTGTGCTTTTATCAAGATGCTTGAAACAAAGCGATGCTGATGGAAATGTTGAAGGCAGTATCCAAGAGCTTGATGAGGATCACAGTAAGAGCCCACAGGTGATCCTTTGGGAGGATCAGGAACTGCAAGGCTTTGTCCTCTTTGCATCTCCTGAGCTCATGCTGCCAGTTTCCTTAAAGGGGCCAGAAGTATTAAAGAGCTGCTGGAGATCCTTGGAAACTCATTCTCAATCTGTGGGGAGCTCTAAGCTTGATGTCCATGTTCGTGTATATCGGCTTATCAAAGCTATGAGATCACTCAGCCTTCAATTTAAAGTTGACTTTCCAGATTTTGATCTTGTCAATGTTGTAAAGAGGCATACTTGTGTTGGTTCTTTTGGTAGCCAAAGATGTCTGAGTAAAGGATGTCAAGAACATCAACTATCCAAAGACTCTGAGAGATTGGCTTCAAATGAAGACAGGGTAGTGAAAACCCAAGCTCCGCAATTTGTGAATGGGATGGCTCGAAATAGCTTATCAGAGTGTTGTGGCAGAGAGGATTCTGCTTCTGGCAATGGCAAGAAGGAGACTCAAGAAGTAGTGATGCTCACATCCTCAAAGCAGGTTGTGGAAGTTCTATCAAAGTCTGGCAATGTTAAGGATTCTGTCAGAGTCTCCACTTTGTTGGTCTCAGATGGAGTGAATGCAGCAATGGTGACTGTGGGTCCCTTGATCTTGAAGGACTGTCTTGCTGTCTCCCAGACAGCTCATGCTATTGCCTCCCTCAAAGAGATTGTCGGATCTCCATGACAGAAAACATTCAACATTCCTGTTCATTTGGAGACTACTTTGTGCAACAATCATGATAATTTTCATCTGAAGGTTGTTCAGGCCAATGACATTGAACCAAAATCCCCTTCAAGTCCTGCTCAAAATGTCTAGCAGAAGACAACAGACAGTAATGGTCTCTCAGCTAGTCGGCAAACACTCTCCTTTAAAGATTGGGTGGGTTGTGCTACCGGCTCAAGTGACCTTTCAGGTAAGGGATTACCTCCAACTACTTCAACTTCAAAAAAGCGAAAAGCTACATCACTTTTGTCTTAGCAGCAGAAGCCTAAAATCTTCTTCTACACACTGCAAACCCTGAGGGGATTCCAGATGCTAAATCAGCAAGGCTCTCAAGTCCTCTGACTATCACTCCACTACTTCAGCCTACAGATGTAAAGTTGAGGCAAAGTTTATGCATTGCAAAGAATGTGGAGTTTGTGGAAGATGTTTCAGGATCTGGCAACAGACCTGTCAATCCATTTGGATTGAGAACTATAGTTGCAAGGAAAGACATCCTTCTAAACAATCTGAATGAAGGTGAGCAATCCAAAGAAGCACATGGTGTGCAACATATGCAAACTCAGGATGGGATATCAACCTTGTCATTGTTCCAGGCAACTGTCACACTAAGACCAAAACCATAGTAGAGAGATTCTTTCCTTACTCGGCCATCAAGAAGAGAACAAAGAAGAAGACTATAGTTGGCTTGATACCTACACCCATGTGAAACCGCACACTTTGGAGAAACTCAGGAAAGCAACCATGAAATCATCTTTTTCATTTGCTGACTTTGGCATTTTCTGTGAATTTGTAGCCAGTGCAACCATCTGCAATGAGGGACATGGTTTTCAGCCAAAGGTAAGCTTCCTTGACCACTTCCCTCTAGGCGCTTTCACGTATTGCCTCAAAGTTGTTCATCTCTTACTTTTGAGCTCCTTTGGTGTGACGATCCCCCATAAGATGTCTCCCCTCTTCGATAGGTTCGGACTAGTACCTTTCTTCTCCGTGCCTCCATTTGGTTTCTGTTGTTGTTGGCCCTCCATCACTCACTCTGCAAAATTCCTGCAGACCACACAAAAAAAATTTCGCAGTGCTAAAACAAACTGCGCTAACAGGATCACATGAACATGTGGATAAACTGTTACCGCCGCCATGAGTCGTCGTCCTCCTCCGGTTCCATCATCTTCTTCTTCCGGGATGAGGAACTTGGATGGACAGATGATGGGACGGATGGATGGAAAGGACGACCACCCAACGATATTATATAAGTAGACGAAACGAAAGGTAGCACATGCTCGTAATTGTTATGAACCCAAATTTGACGGAAATGACCAATGGATGCAGCATGTAGCCACCACCACTAGAAATTTTTGGGATGATGGCTCACCCATTCTGTTCTCTGTCCAACGCATTCCACTATTGAAATGAAAATGAAGACTTGTGGTTTTGTAGCAAGGACATGGGCAATCCTTTTTAGTTGAGAGAGCTGACCGAATTGTAACAAGGGTAATTTTGTTATTAAAAACTAACTAAGCAAATAACACTAAACAATTTATAATGTGAAAGAGCCTAATGTGAATATGCAAAACATTATAACACATTAGAATTATCCGTAAAATATTTGGGCCTCCTTTCACCCCCTATCTTATTTTTCAGTGGTATCCACAAAGTGAAGGCATTTGGTCGTTAAAGTTTCCTTTTGAGAATGCTTATTGCCTCTTGTATGATTTCATTTTCAAGGGGTCTAATAGTTAGTTAGAGGTCTTGTAAATCACAAGTAGGTTTAAGACCAAAATTATGTATGTTTATTATATAGCTATGAAAATATATGTTCTTGTTTGCATAAATATTTTCTCACCTTTCTATTGTCTATATATAACTAGTATACCATACCATTTCCCTACCATGAACTTCACATGAACTACACCAAGACCTTTCAAAATAAAAATCTCCTTTCTTTTCACAGTTTTATTTCATAAAATTTCATGTTCATACAATAATTTCTTTCTACCAAAATGAAGGTGTTTTCAAGGGTTACAAACACTCACTTATATACTAATCAAAAGAAAACTAAATAAGAAGTTTACACATCACATGAAACCCCATGTGATTTCACATGCATTATAAAATGCAAAGACTTTTCACATGACTTTCATATAAATTAATATGTCAAATTATAAAAAGTCAAACATTATGATGAAATTAAATTATGAAATCTTATTAACAAGTAAATCATCAAGTTTACATGTTAAATAATTACATAGGTAATAGTTGAACTTCATCAAGTTAGAGTTTTTTTTCATTAGGTTTTTTGGGCTTGAAAATCATAACACGTTAAGCCGATTTGAATTTGTACATTCTGTCTTTAAGACAACACAATGTATTATCAAAGCAATTTCAATTGATATCCTCCATCCAAAGTTTTGCCCAACTCATTGCTTGGATATATTGCCAGGTGAGAATTTTACTTAGTCAACAAAAAAAAAAAAACCTACCACATGTGGCGGCCTTTACCTTGAACAATTCTAATATCAAATCAATAAAGATCATGGATTTCTTCTATGAAAAATGAAACCTAAGTGTTGCCAATCGAATGTGCCATAACACTTTTTAATGTCAAATTTTGAAAAGCACAAAATTTTCATCCAAGTTTTTTTTATCGTCTAGAATGTTGTATGGTATCCTTATGATAGGTGAAATCTATGTAAGGCATTGGAAAAAAGCAACTCATAGAATTTATCGAAAATCATAGGCATTGCTTTCTGTACAATTTGGTCTTTTGGTTTTCCTATGCATTTTTTGACCTATTAAATCTCAATATGAAATGTTGAAACTCAATATTTTATGCACGAGGGTTGAGACTAATTATAGTAGTTGTATAGATAGGAGTAGTGAAAATATATGTCGCAATAGTCGATGCACTCAAGAAAAAGGAAAGAGAGGATGAAACTTTTTGTTTACCACCAAAATTGATGGGTTTTTGAGTTTCATCCCCTGTTGAATGCGAATGTACTTTTTTGAAGGTTTTTTGGAATCTCACCTTGTGTATGACCAAATTCAACGTTATGGTGTTGTCTTTTTTTTAACTTTATGGATAACTTTGTTACCTTTTTAATCCATAGGCAATTGAAGAGTTTGTTTCACAATCCCGAGATCTAAATGTTTAGTAGAAATATTAATTGAACTGATTTGTAAAACCTCAAATAAGAAAAAGAGTAATATTACCAACCTTTTAATGGAAAATTAATTATTGACAAAATTTGGCAAACAATAATAAGTTAATTTTCTTTTAAATCTAGCTTGGCTCATAAGTTTTTTGTTTACATGCTTGCTTGTCACTTATGATTAAGTATAGTTTGTTCATTTGGTTCCAAGAACTCTTTTATAACAGCCCCACCCACACCCATTATGTGAACCTTTATTAATGTTTATCACATCCAACATAGAATGTTTATTATTATTTCCTCAACCTCACTTATAAACACAAAAAAATGTACAGGATTAGGTGAGAGACTAATTCAAATGCCAACTCCTAGACCATTAATTTATGGCCAGAAGATAATCATAATTCTTCACTTTGTATTTGTGAATACCACCATATGTGTGTGCAATTCAAAGGTTTAAATCAGTGTCGTGAGAGCATTGGGTTTTTAGTGTTAAAACAAGGAATTCAAGGTCATGTTTTTGTGACCCAATGTCAAGCTCACATCTTTTTGTTGGAATCACCAGAAATAATCGAATATTTAAACTTGTCTTTTGTTAGATTCAAACTTGAAATTCAAACTATGAAAAACACTCTTGAAAAAAAAGAGGCATGTTTTAAAGTAGACATGTTGATTTTACTTTTTTTGAAAATTTGACAAGTAAGCTCAACTTCAAAGTTAAATATTAATTTTTATTAATATTGAACTTTATACCTATATAAACCTTGATTTTAATTTGATATAAATTTCAAAATTTATACAATATTTAGCATAGAGGAATGTGTAATGTCTACATAGAATTGAACCCAATTTTGAACTAAGGCTGGAGGTTCTTGAATTTGAAAAAATGTGTAAGAATTGGTGTGACCAAAACTTAAATTGGGGCACAAAAGATTTGCCAAGTTCATTATCAGCGTTATCATTCCCATACACAATTCATCCAAACATTTGATAAAATTTATTCATGGTATCTTGGAAACATATTTCCACCAAACTTTCAAAATCAACACACACTTTATGCTGTAAGCTTCAACAACCTTAGATTGGAGAAAATGTATTGAAACTCTCTTTGTTCACCTTTTTAATATATAGACAAGTATCATCCCATGCTCACAAAGATAGAAATCCAAATGTCCACCTTTGGCTCCCCATTGATGAATTCCCAAACCAAAGCACCTTTACTCCATGATCCCACAACAAAGATGAATTTGACCCAAATCTTTATGCATAAACTTGTCAAACTCATGAACCTAGACATTGTCATCCTTTCTAGATCTTTGGTTTCAAGTCAAGGAAAGCGCAAGACATGGTTGACATTGCTTTATTTTTATGACTTCATAGAAAGTTATACCAACACATTGGAATAAAATTGGATACAACTTTATTGTAGAAAACATAATCAACAAGAAGAACAACATGATTTCACAAAACAATGACATTTAATTTTTTTACGTCCGTCTGTTGCCAAGAATGTTACTCACCGTAAATCCTCCCTCTAACTTTTTTTGTCCATCCTTCTTCTTGCATTTCCTCCACATAGCGCTTCCATGTAGAGAATCCACAAAAACGTACACACAAACTAGGTATAGAAAGATAAAAGTAGTGACAATGGTAGCCAATTGCCACTGTTGGCTGCCATCGCCTTCCTCTTTCAAGGATAAACTGCTAAAAAGTTGGTGTCACATCACCATGCAGAAGCGTAAAAAAAATACCCTAAAAATGTCATGCCCCCGTAAGACACGACTCTAGGCTACACTAGAATTACAAAAAAATTAAATGGGAAGAATTGGCCTCAAACACACACCCAAAGAAACCTTCAATTGTTTTGAAAGGATCAAAATTGGGATTAGAGGTTATCTTGAAAAAAGAAGAATTGCAGGACAGTGGTTCAAACTCATTTTGACACTATTAGAAGCTTGTAGTTCATTGAAAGTACAATGTACAAGCCAGTTTACTAACATGTTTTTAACCATGGTAAAGGGTGTTGCCACCCAAAGTTGTTGGGTAGTGGGTTTTTCTCAAAGACTTAGTTGTTTTATTCCTAAATTTGACATGTAGAATGTACATCACAAATTTAATATTTTATTTTATTTGCATTTATTTCTATTGTCTGTTGTGGGAGGTAAAACTTGTCATATTGGTTTGTATCAACACAATGGGTAGTACCTCTATTTAGTTTTTCTTTTTTTTGAAATAATTGAACCTTTGTTTGAATTCTTTTCTATAAAAAATTGCAATGAGTAATGGAATAAGTATGAATTTCAAAAATATAGTACTAATTTGGCACTAGATTTTGGCAACATTGTGAGTGCACAACTCATCTAAGGCTAGGCAGTTCTTAGAGGTTGGCGGTTATCATTTATAATGTTAATTGCCGAGGTTCATGTGTGATAACTAGCTTAAATTCATGGGCAAGTATAAAGGTATATTTAATACCAATGCAAACATTGATATATTTTTATTGGTGGTTTCCCAAAATCAAAGGACTAGTTCTAACCTTTGATTGGAAGTCTCAACAAATCATAGAACCAATTTTGGCCTTTAACCAAGGTTTTTAAAAAATCAAATAATTGGATCAAAGAACTTACCATATACCACTTGTTGTTAGATCTTTCATGAAAGAAAAATTGTCATTCCTTACCATAACCTAGGGTTAGCTTTCACATCAACAAAACAAATAGGTAAATTTATCAAAAAACTCATGTCTTTTAGAATTTTTGAAATACATAATTTTTTGTATCCATATTTTTTGTATTTCCTTCCAACATTTTGAAATGTAACCTAATTACTAACAAAATTAATGTGAATTTCTTTATTCATGCAACCTTTATGATGATTTATTTTTTCAAGATTCATCAATTTCACAAAATTTAGTGTCTTGTGACATAAACAATTATGCCATTATGTAAAACATAATTTATACTATTTGTGACAAAAATATGAAGCAATTTGAACAAATATTGTTATTCCTTGTTCTTTGATTGCTTTTCAATCAAATTGCACAATGGGACATGCTTCATAAATAGTGTTTCATAATGTTTAATGATGTGTTTTAAACAAAGAAATTGTGACTTTTTTTAATTAAAAAATATATAATGAAACAATAAAAATGATATAGCTTGTAGTTTATACAACTCATAACATTCAATCAATACTAAGGTTTAGAACCGTTTTCCAATGAAATAATCCTTTTGTGTACTCCAATTGTAATTGCAATAAAAAAGATCAACAAACATAACCTTTGAAACTTCCAAAAACATTTCTTCTTTCTCCCTACAATATAATTTGTGTTTGGTTGTAAATACTACATCTAATTGATTACCGAAGTTCTTTCCTCAAGTGATGGTCATAAATTGCCACAACTCTTCAAAAACATTGTGGACATTCATATAACTTCCTTATGGACTAAGGCATGGTATCAATTTTGGCAACCTAGTGTTGAAACAATTATTTTTGGGTTGTTAGACATTTAAACCCCTCATTATTTGTCTTTTGAGTTTTCAGCATAAGAAGTGTAAATTTTTCAACAATTTCAATGCAAGGAAATAAACTAATGTTAAATGCTCCCTTTTTGTTAATACATGCACAACACATGTGAAAATACTAACGAGGATGAACAAGATTTTAGGGATTTATTTGAAGATGTTGAGATCATGGAAATGATGGCCAAGTGCCTAAGTGAACAACTTTAAAACATACATGGATAATATTATTTATCTATAGTTCATATTTTTCAAATAACCTTTTAAAATGCTATATTTTCAACTTTCTACATATTAATTGAAGTATCATTATGATTTTTTTTTTAAAAATCTCATTACTAGACAAAGTCAATGTGGAATTATTTTAAATTTCAAACATAACAAAATAAATTTTGCAAAATTTTCAAAAAGGACATTTTGAATTAATATATGTCGAATCTAAGACCAACATAGGGTATCATTTAACAACATAGATTCCAAGGCTTATATGCAATTTTTTTGGATCAATGGAACTTTGTGTAGTTGCATGTGGATTAACATAATTTTATTGTGAACATATTAATTGGTTACTTGATTTAAGTTTGATAAGAGGTTAATATTTGATTTGAAGTTTTTAAAAATTCTCCTAAAGTTTCTTAAAAATTGGTTAAATTTAAGTGAATTCATTACCTACACATAAAGTTGGGTTGGGAAAACACTAAACATAGATACAAGCCAATTAGTTTAATTTTATATTTGCCTTATACCTTATAGGAGTAAAAGGGAAAATCTTCATTTGCAAGGAAGATAAATAACATATTAATAGGTGGCATGCTTTGATAGATTTTAAGTTAACAAATGATAAATATTTATAAAATTTAAACAAAAGGGTGTTGATCATTCACCCTTTTCAAAGGTCATAGTGCAACCAAACTTGGAAGCAATGTGATTAGGCACATCAAATCCAAGTTTGAAACTTGTTCAAAGGTTTTGAAAGTTACATTCTCAGCAAAATAAAATAAATTGGAAACACTATCAAGAGTTTCACATGTTCAAATTGACCTTGGAAAGGTTGAATCTTGTTTGAATGGAATGATCATTAGCTCATTGGAAAGCACTTCAAAAAGGACTATAATAAATGGGCTTGCATGTGATAAGCTCCCCTTTGGTGTAGCCTACACCCTAACCATAGCCCCCCCTTAAGTGGGCCTATAGAATGAACCCTCATGTTACTTTTTTATGAAATTTTGCGAAATTGCTTTTTTTTTTTGCAAATTGGCAAACTTTTACATGTTTTGAGTTTTTTATTCACCGAATATTTAAGAAATTCTATTTTTTTAAAATGCAAAATTCAATCCTAAGTTTTAGTAGGTAGCCAAAAATATAGAAGGATATTAGATTTTAAAACTTTCATATGCTCGTATTGCCAAATTTGGTTAAATCTTCTTATGGATGATCGCCACTTGAGCAACATCACAAAATTGAAAAAGAAAGAAAGACAAAAAAAACCCTACCCACTATACAATAGGAAATTATGAAAATATGTTTTCATAATTTCCTTCTACACAAGAGAGTGCCCACTTGCACATGCTTTAATTCATTACAAAGGCTAAAGCATGCTCCTAGGGTTTTACCCTACACTTCAATGTATGGGTGATCCTAACCTGAAACAAAACCTCCACTTCCATATGATGTGCATGTGTTGTCTTGTGATGTTTTAGTTCATTTTATGGAACAAAAAATGTAGGTTAAAACAAGTTTGGATCATGTATTTAAAACAATTCTCATAGGTCAAAACCCATCTTAAACTATACTTTAAATGGTTTTGTTGCACAAAGGTAGATTAAGTGAACTAAGACATCAGAAGCCCACACCTATTGCACATCAAATGTTTTTGTCTTTGGGTAGGATTAGCCACACGTTTAAGATTTAAATGTGGACTCCCCAAGGGAAGTTCATTACACATGCATAAAGACCTCATCTATGAGAATCAATCACCAAGTTGGCATCGATTTCCTTCTTGAGCAAACCTCTTGGGTTTATTTCATTGTAAACTTCATCACACAAAGTCCCAATGAGAGAATATAAACACACAAAAACCAATGTAATGTCCTTTCTTAGAACCCCTTACAATACTTGAAGCATCAAATTATTAGTCCCCCATCACTCAAGTTCTGGTGTTATTTAGCATCCCCGAATCCCTCAAGCACTTATCTATGACAAAATTGCATGTTCTCTTGAATCTTGAACTGTATTTTGTTGCCCAAGTAGAGAAGATGAAGATCAAAATCCAGAAGCACTTGGAAGCTGCTAACATCTTTTGAACATGTATCTCTCTCCAATTGACACTTGACATTTTGGATGATGGCAAAAATGGGTCATTCATGTATTGATTGGGATTAGTACACATGTATGCACAAATGAGAAGTATTACATTTTAATCAACTTGAAACAAATTGCATATGCAAACAAAGTTTTTCAAGGTATTCGTGAACCCACCTTTTTAGATGAGTATTTGGTTGCACTGATTGTACAGAATAATAAATAATTTGATTCTTTCTTGGTTTTTTCTCAAAATCCAGAGCTAAACATTAGAGGAAAATCATCTTAACAAAACTCATCTAGACATTTTAGGCCTTTCTCACCAATCAAGTGGATTATTGGCACCTGGTGAAGACTTGGCCTCAATTACCCCTTCAAAGGTTTGAGATTTGGCATTGCAGTGACTCTGCAGCTGTATGCAGCAGGTTCTAGTTCTTTTTCAAAATCTCTATTGTCTACAAACACCTGCAACCCAAAAAATACCCAAAAAAACTCTACAACATGAAATGCCAAATTGATGAAATGAAAATTTCAACCACCTTCCCATGTGCACATCAAATCTTTGCAATTATATTCACTAATATCCTTCAAAAGCACTGCAATTGAACAATCCAAAAAGAATGATATTGTTCGATAGCATTTTCTGTGCTATGAAGACTGCTAGTTTATATTCCAAAACCCACATCACAACACTGCCTCCTCGATTGGTGCACTAACCTTATTAGAAACATCAACTAGACAATTTTGATTATTACATCAAAGTGATTGTAAGTAAATCCGTGGTCACTTCCTGTGATGGGTGGATTCAGAGTAAAAGAAAAGAGAGATTTTGTCGAGATCTATATTAGAATGGAAAATGTCAAGGTTGCGAAACATGTTGTAGTTTCTGTGAATCAATCAATCTGCATTGAAAATATTAACCAAATAATTTACTTACAGTTTTCCAACCATCAGGGTCAAGGCAAGAGACAATCTTTGTGTCGAGTCCTGGCAGTGGACCAGCCTCTCGCACAATTTTTGCACCTGCTTGTTGTGCTGCAGCACTAGTCTTGTACACATCATTTGTACCTATTGCAATCTGTTCGCATACAACATAATTTCAAAATCACAAATTTCTAGTTCACATCTTCAAGGGTGGGGCGGGGGGGGAACTATCTTTCTTTCTTTCTGCAAGAGTGTGTTTGAGAATTCCTTGACATCTATGAGAGTTGGCACTTCTAATTTACCAAGCAGAATGACAATTCGCAGTTTTCTGTGGGGAAGAAGATGGTAGGCAAAAACACAAAGGGTCAATCATATGTTGATTTCGGGAACTGACAAGACAAATGAATCATGTGGTAAATAAAACCTGTGCAAATGCAGTTCCAAGATCGTATTCTTCAACACCATAGCTGTACTCAAATTCCAAGACAGTTGTCCTCATTTCACTCTCATCATACCCCATGTACGCATATGTTTTCTGACAACACATAACCATGTAGTTATACAAGTGCAATCCTCAAACTCTGCCTTTCTGAATTTATACATGCCATTACTGAATGAATTTTACGCTTTCACAGTCCTTTCTCTGTCTCTGTGTTTGCTAATGTATAGTTATACATACCGAATCATACAACAAAATGGATATTTTTGAACACCAGGTTATGCTGGCTTGAATGGGAAACTTGACAAGTGAAGGATGATTCAAAGTACCTTCTGGGCAGGGTTGTCTTTCCTTGTGAACAGCTTCATCCCATATGCCTACAATGGAAAAAGAAACATGCTCAAATTGAAAAAGACAAGTGCTCAACTATGGGTTGTGGTATGTTCTACATTTATCATAAAACTACAACATTGAAATTTCTCAAAATCTCTCAATCCAGTACACAACAAACTCAATAGTTGGAATTAAAGTTCATCCCATGGAAATCACTTACATCTTGGTAGAAGAGGATTGTGCGGTCGATGTCCCCAACTCTAAGACTGACTTGGCAAAATGGTTCTCGAGTTTGAGCTCTTTGAATAAGCTTGAACTTGTAACCTGTAGGATCTTCCACAAAAGCATGGACAACAGTGCCAACTTTTACTGGAGCTGCCACTTTACCACCCTTGGATTTGATAAGATCCAAAACCTTCTGTACCTGTTCAAAACGCAAAATGCCATATTAGCTCATGAAATCCTTGAACTCACTCATTGCAAGATTCACTGCAAGTTTTAAACCTTATTTATTTTGGAGAAATCAATTTTGTAAACAAGAGAAGAGAAGAAAATATCTTATCCAGATATCATTCTTAAATACACAAGCATTGCAGGTGACAAAAGGAGACAAATGAGAAACTTACATTTGGCACAGCAATCCCGATGTGACCAAAACCCGTCCCTATTTGGTACTTGTCCCACCCATAGTCTGGCAAGAACAACTGTGGGTTGTTGAGGTTTGGAATGCAGACCCAACCAAAGGTAAGATTTTGAGAAAGTTCTAGCACCTTTGACAATACAAACTAGGTTTGGATAGCAAGTACTTTAGGACAAAGAATTTGCTTCAAAGTTTTAGTAAATGAAGATTCTTCTGGCTTACAATGGTCTAGGGCTGTTTTTGAGGTTTGATTTGATCCTAGGGTAGTTGTTGCATGGTCAATTTTGCAAGTGCAGGTTTTGCTCAACTCATCTTGAAGAATGGGTTGTCAGATTTGTCAACCTTTAGTCTGCAATTCTATATACTCTCCACAAATTCAAAGGCTGCAAGTGATTTTGAAAGGTGTAATGGTTCAATTCATAATAAAATGACCCATGCCTGCCCATTTGATTGCTTGCTTAGAAAGTGGTGGGCTGGCCAATTCAAGCTAATGTGACAGAATGCGATTAATGGTTATCGAGGGTGAATATTATTTCAAATATCCATGAACAACATGTATCCTATAGTTTGTAGCTTGGAAAGGCAAGACTACACCCAAAAGATTCAGTTGAGTTAATTGCAGGGTGTCAAAATGTTTGTCCTCAGTGAAAACTGTTGCCCTCTGGAGGAGTGTGAAACTTAGAATTTGAGCACAGGTGAGGCCATCTAACTCTCGAGGATGCTTCCCCACATCTCAAGTTTTAAGACTCCTATCTTGATTTTGCTGAATCAAGTGCTAATAGTGCATTATCTAAGCATCTTCTGTGGGGAGGAAAGAAACTCACTCAGCGTCAGTTCAATAACACAATGTGAGTCCTCAGCTCCATACCCAAGAAATGCATTTGTGTATTTTTCATCTGGACAATCTCGCCTCCTCAGAAGTGTCATCCCCAAGCACCTTACATAGAAACTACATGTCATACATGCCCCAGGAGATGAAAAATTTCTAACAACATTTTGACAACTTGTTAGAATAAATCTCTTGACATCATAAAATTTGCAGCTTAAGAATTTTCCGGTAACAATCATGCCATCAAAAGCAAAAGACTCCTTTTAGCAATGGGATGTAACCTAACAGTTCACACCAATTTCCAACTAATTTAGTTGTCCAGTTGGTTCATGATTTTTTCAAAGGTTGGAAAGAGCTTGGTGGCAATAGAAACAAGTCCATACTCCATAGTTTTTTCAAGGTCAACAACACGATAGACAACATGAAGCAACCGGCGTTTATCAAGCCTGGGCCATCTTTTGAGCTCTTCTGAGGTGCTGGATGCTGAGGCTAGCTGAGACATTGTTGGACAGATGATATACCTGCATTTAATAGATATGTGCCTGATCACAATGTTGCAATATTTTTTACCTGTGTCTCTGAACTTTTTTTCACTCACATTTGGAACAAATTTGTCTAAAGAGAGAGAGCTTTCAGCCATTCATTGTACAGAAACATTAGAATGATTTTCTTGAGAACATATTGTGAATACCAAGAATCTCTTATGAAGTTGCAAATGTGGAATTTCCAACAAAACAGCAAAGTCTGATGTTCATGAGTGAAAGAAAGTCCGTGCATTGTTATATGGCCAGTGCATCATCATCTTTGGTGCAATCATTTCCCCAAATTTCACCTCTCTATTTCAAAATCATATTGTCGACATGCACACAAAGTTCTCTGCCTTGCTGCAAGTTGGACTTGTGCTCTTTTGATTAATACACCTGCATGGTGTGAACCTTTTGGACTTGTCACCCATTTGCCACAAACATCCTACTACTCTCTGCTTGTGTCATTTTAACAAAGACACTCAATTTGACTGAGGCAAGGAAAAAATTAAGCTTCAACGTGGGCTTTTAGCACATGCTCGGAAAAGTATTTCTTCTGCAACAACAATCAACCAAATAGATGAAACTTCGAGGAATTATGTTGCTTGCCACTTTTTGTGTCAAAGAGTGATGATACCCATGTATACCAGGTATACTGATCATGAAACAAAATGTGAGCATCGAAGTGTTCTGAGCTAAAAGGTTTCAAAGAGGCTTGCATTGGGATTAAGCTGTAATATTGTTGTGGGAAAATTCTGGAGCTTTTTCCAACCGAAAAATAACTGTCTTGAAGGAGCACAAGAATCTGACCAAGCTCCATTATGGGGAAAGGGGAGCAATCTTTCCAATCCCAAATGTAACCAGGTCTTAGTGGTTTTCCACTAAACTTAACATACCCAAGATAGGATCCTGGTTTACTGAGCAAAGAAGGGTATTGGAGGTTCTCAAGTAGAAGTCAGGTTACTTTGTTACAAGAGCTGGCGAAAAAGGTTGCTTGAACAATTGTCATGAATGATTCATATTTTAGTTCAAACGTTGTAGTGCACTGGTACCATTTTAGGGAGTTTACAGGACTAGTTTTTGTTCAAGTAGAGATGTTTGTAATATGATGGTTGCTGCTGCAACAGCCCATTCTAAAGATACAAAGGGGGTCTTTGTAGCAACAAATGTTGTCAGGAGAATCCATTTGTTGATGAAATGGGAATGTTTCTGGAGATCATCAATTCAAGTGTGTTCTTTGAGTAATTTTTCACCATGTACCCTCCAAGTCTTGTAACTGCTACAACTATATTGACTTTGATTCTCTACAAATCAAAGTTGCAGCTTTCCTGAAGCACCACCCACTTTTGAGTCCTGAAATTTTGACACCTGAGAACTTAGTTCTCTGGTCAAAAATAATTACCTGCTGCTATCACTACCTGCTTGAGCAAGTGAGAATCCACAAAGATCAGTAGTTTATTGACCACCCCCACTCTTGTGGTTCAATTTTCAGGGAGTATGATTTGCATGATCTTAGAGACAACTGAAGCTTTTCAGTTGAACAGGAGATCTCTGACCCAACAGTGGCTAAAGGCCAGATCTGCTCATGGATCAGTGCATGTGAATGAGCTAATTTACGAGCTTTGTGTGCATGTGAATCTAAGTAGGGAACCAGGGAATCAAATTGTAAGTGGAGGTAATTGGTTGATTTTCTGCCCAGCCATAGTCATGAAGTAGAGCCAGTGCGACGCCATTAGTCCAACCAAATCCAGTCTGCAAGAGTGATCACAAAACCAAACAGAAATTCAGTTTTACAAAATTACCAGGAATCATGTTCTGATTCATAATAGTAGAAACACTAATATCCCACATGGAACTCCAAAACACCTGGCAATAAACATTTGTCTACAGCACAAAATTGACAAAGTTGAGAGATAGAGTCCTCAACTTAATGGGTTGAGCAGATATTCAGTAAAACTCATTTGGGAGACAAAGCACAAGTGATCTTACCTGAGTTTCGTACTCCCCTCCGCCACCAATCTTTCCAGAAGACCTGACATCGTATTTTTCAACCATACGGCCAGTCTTCTCAAACGCCACATAATTGGACTTCAGCCAACGCCTTGAAATATCCTGTGCCAACTTGTTGGCTTTCTCGGAGTTCAATGTGGCAAGTCCTTCTATTATCATGTGCTGCAGCGGAGCCCAAGCATTTGGAAAGTCCCTGGTCCATACAAAAACCATCATTGTCACATTATTCATTCTTTTCTGGCATTGGGTTGAACTTTTTCTGTCTATGACTGACTCCAAACTAGTTCCTTTCTTTCCCTGGGATGTAGTCATTGAGAATATTAAGTACAGGTACAAACCATTGCTCCCCTGTTTCTCTAACAGAAGTAGCTATGCCTCCTGGATGCAGTAGTCCAGAATTGCTGAGTGCCCTCAACACCTTTTCTCCCTTGGCATCTCCTGCACACACATAGCTTCCTTTAAGATGCATCACCTCAGAAGAACACAGGATTTCTAGAAAGAAAATTGTTCCTTCAACATGTCCCAACTGCCTAGCAAATCCCCAAGGATACCCTCATTTCTTAAGTCATTTCTGGAACCCAACTCTCAGCGCAAATATTAGGTCATCTGGAAGATTCAACAGTGTACAAAAGAATTTTCTGATTTCCAGTTTTCCAGCTAATATATACAACATTTTCCTGTTAGACAAGTAAAAGATACACAGCAACATTGGCAAAGTTTAGAGAAAGTCTAGCCCTAAGCCATACACATGACTTCGGAGAGAGAGAGAGACTGACCTGGTGGCAACATCCCACACCAGAGAGGGACAAAATTGGAAGCATAGGACTCCAAATTCAATCTGCCACTCCCCAAGTCATAAACCACCTGCCAACACAAAGATCACAATCAGACTACCAGTTGTCAAAGCAGATGACACCATTCAGAAATCTAGATTATTCATCACTGACTATTGAAGCCTCCTTGTGAAGGAAAATAAATAAATCTCACCTTTTGCATGTCAACAGATTGGACTTCAGAATCGTTCAAAGGGAGCCAATAGTCAAACCATTGACCCATCTCCTCATTCCAAAGGATAGAATTGATGGCCAATCTCCGAGCATTAGCAGCTTTAGTGTAGTGTCTTTCTGCTGCATGGTCACCAGCAACTCTTGCTAAAAACACTATGTCCAGCTCCATCTGCAAAGGGTGCACAGACTCGTCAAAATGAAGACAATTGGAACTTATGCTCATGCATGTACAACAAGATATACTCTTCCTCTGTCTAAAGCAAAACCCCTTATGCAACTGTGTGCTTGTTCTTAGCATTACATCTTTGTCCTACCCATCTAGTCTATTCTTCTCCCATCTTTACAATGGAAACAACTGGGCCTGCATGACATACCTGAAGAAGGAAAGCATTTAAATCCACCGGGATAATACCAGATGTACGCAGAGTGATTAGATTTTGGTGATCCCTGTAAATCCAGAATGCAACCCATTTGGAACAATGCAGTCAGTAGTTGAGCATGAAAACAAAAAGTACCAAGATTTGTGAACCATTTTTCTTACTAAATTCTCAGCAGAATTCAGAAACAAACAAAACAGCCCATTGAAGATATTAAACTTACTCCATCCAGCGTGAACTGAAGTCCCAGCCAGACTCAGCAGCAGTTGCTATATTGTGATATAGCTCTGCTTGCTGCCTCTTACTCAATCCCTTTGCAATTGCCTTATCCTGAAAACAGCCCACCTATATCAGTGACTACCACAGAAGCCTCCATGTACAAATCTTTTCTACTAGTTTTCCAACAAATGGCTGAAAGTGTGAATGTGAGGTACAGAATTTTTTTTTGAATTGGTGGCCATTGTATAGCATGTCATAGAACCATCAAGCAATACCAAGGTCCAGAACCCAGTTCTTCTTAACACAAAAAGCGTATTTGCTCAGCTGAAAAGGGTTCAATAGCTTGGAGAGACTAGATCAAGAGATAAAAAGACACTTGAAATTTAGCTTACAATTGTACAAGACTCAGGTCGTGGGCTGTTCCAATGGGCATAATAGCGGCTCAGTCGGTGCTTGTTCTTTTGACTGTCCTGTATCACTACTTCATGAGGCTCTGCACTCATCACACAAGAACTGTTGATCAAAGACGAAAGGCATCATGATTCTAGTCCATCAATACAAATTCTCCACAACTGTTGCAGTATTGTCAAATATCAGAAAACCTGGGCTATGGGTGGGTCTGGTTCTCAATTTTGATAACATAATTTAGGTACCTGTTGTCCAAAAGTTGTGCTCCTTAAAAAGAACTGGCAGTGCCTGTTCCACGAGGGTAAGGTCAGCTGATTCAGAATAGACTGCACGTACCATCCTGCTCAGAAGTGGAGGCTGGCTTACTTGATCAACACACACACCCACCACAACAATCCCCACAAATGCCTGTTCTTAGAGACCCGTTGTGTGTGAGTGAGTGAGCACAAGATCAAACTTTCATTTTTTCACCATGTCCAGAGGTCCCAACAAGTGCATACATGAGGTAATTAGCTTGAAAGCTCTGCAAAAAACCTGAGTGAGGTGATTTCTAACCTGCGATTCTCATAGTATGTTCTAGCTCCGTTTGCCATGAACCCATGCATCCTCGTAAATGTCAACAAGTTCTGCACCATGCCTTTTGCTGTGTCCAACATCTTACTTACAAGTAGACCCCTGGCTCAAGCACATGAGGCATCACATGAGCAGTCAGAAGAAATCCTTGATGATGCGAGACAGTTATGATGAATTCATCATCAAAAGAAGTAATTCCAGCTATTACTCCTGCAAGAAAATGTGTGCGGTAGGCTTTGCACATCATGATCAACAACAATGCATACAAACTGAGAATCCCACTATTGCCAAAGACAACGGAGGAAACTGCTGTTTCACCTAAGCACTTGACTCAACCCATTGGCAGCACTGGCTTCCTTGCATTGATCTTAAAAGATGACTGACATTGGATATGTGTTCAGAACACAGTAAGGCAAGACACAGGCACTAGCAGCAATGGAAACTATTGGATTACCGGATGATCCAGTAGCTGTCCCAGTAGTAGACTTCTCGGAATCGTTCCCCAGGCACAATGACGGGATGTTTGAGAGGCAGCAGAGTGTGCTGGTTGGGTTCATTCTCCACATGGTCTGCTACTTGGCGAGCTAGAAGCAACCAGAGTGAATGAACCTTCAAGGCCCATCTGCGTGCCACCGGGTTTTGCACACCAGGTAGGAAGCCGGACGGCTCAGGCACATAATCTACAGGAGTGCAGGCTACCAGATCACTCCCTGGTATGTCACAGTACTCCTCTAGGAAACGTTCCAACGTATCTGCATCCCATTCAACAAACACACAGTCTAGTCAAGTGTTGGATCACCACACAAGCAAACAAACAAACAGACCTATGTTGTTCTTGACTCATAAAAACTTCTGGAAAAACATGACCCAACAAGGATTCCGAAATGTGGAATTTATGAGTTTTGACTCTGGAGATCACCACCCAATTCCAAATAATTCCTTGCAGTGAGACCTGTCTGTCTGTGACACCTTCTTGACAAACAGAGCAATTAATCCCGCAGCTTGCAGCACAACAGGATGGATTTAGAGAATAGAAGACACAAAGAAACCCAAGAGACCTGGTGAGACTTTGCCGCTCTGTAAACGGGGCAATGAAGCGAATGCCTCGGCTGTCTTCTGCACAGGGAACTTCAGCGGTAAGTCCACATAGTATTTGGGATCAAAATCCGGGCCTCCTCCCACCGAGGCGAGCGCCGCTGCTTGTATGTCGATCAGCAGTTGGAGAAGCTGAGCGGGCGATGAAGCCTTCGTGTCCAAAAAACTCTTGGGAAGCTGACCCATCCCACCTAGTTTCCACCAAATATTTTAGACCTTCAAGCCTTGATCTTCTTCTTCTTCGCCTTCTTCTTCAGTAGTGGTAGAAGTTTTCTTCTTCTTCCTCAGTACTAGTAGTAGGATGATCTGCTGCAACGAAGCACCACCCAAATCACTCAAGAACTGCACCAACCTAACAGCAGCAATAGAGCCCCAAAAAATCTCCAAGACCAAAAATAAATAAAATTCCCAACAACAACAACAACAACCGTTCCGATCCCTGGGACACGAAACGCTGGTGTCTCTCTCTCAAGAAACGCAACAAGCAAGCTCTCTCTCCCTCTCTCTCTCTCTCTCTACCACTTCATTTGGGTTCTGAACTGCCAGTTCCACGTCTTTCCCCAGAAGAAGAAGAAGCTCTCACAAATTTATTTATACAGATTTCGTTGCAAAGAGTCTATAGAAAACCAAATCTTTATTGTCCTTCAAACAGTTTCATTCAACTGGATCCACAGTGTTAAGTTACTAGGATCACGATCACGATGATGAAAATAATTTCTCCTTCTGCTGCTCCGCTTCTTCTTCTTCTCCTTCTTCTTCTTCCTCCTCCTCCTCCTCAGAAACGGGCTTCCCAACCAAAAAATTAAAAACAAATTGTGCAATCAATCAATCAATCCCCTTTTCTGGACACTTGTTCAGCTTGTTTCCATCAATTCCTTGAACCCAATTTGCCTTCTTGTAATCCCCAATTTTTGTTTTGCTTTGCTTCTGGGTCGGTTCCTTCAACTGTCTTGTCTGTCTTGTTCTTCTCTCTCTCTCTCTCTCTCTCTCTCTCACTATGTGCCTATTTGTGACTCAATTTTTGAATTAATTAGAATAATACTTATTATGATTGAGATTCATGAGACAAATTTGTGTTTGGCTAAGGAAAATCTTGCTGGAGTCAAAGCCAATTTTTTAAATAAATAATGCTAAAATTTAAATTTTTTAATTTTAAATAATTAATTTTAAGTTTTCAATTTCAAATTATTTTGGGAGAGGGGACTAATTTCTTCCTTTTTTTTTGCGAAAGAACATTTGGCAATAATTTTGGGATTTTTGTTTTTGGTATTTCTAATGTAAATTCATTTACCACTGATTTGTGCTCCTTTTTTTTTTTGCAGGGGGAGATTCTCCAAATATTTTCCTATTTCAAACAATTGAATAGAAAATCCTGGTCATCATAGGCCATGGGCCAGTTTTCTTTTTCCCACAAATTTTGTGGGTTTTTTTTTTGTTTTCCTTAGATAAAAAATTGGGACAATTTTTGAAAAGTGTGTTTTTGTTTCTCATACTGTAAATTCGACTACTATTTTTGCTATTTTAGGGAACACAAGTCGTCAACATTAGGATATCAAAAACCTGAAAAAAAAAAAAAAAAAAACCCTGGAAAAAATTGCCTCTTCCATACATCAAACTCTCCAACCCACAAAAAGAAAAATGCAAAAAAAAAAAAAATTTTAAGGAAAAAGAAAAGACTACTGAGTACATAAATAGGTTGCTTTTTTTTTGTTGGAAAAAAACACATTTGAAATTTTGATACCTACAACTTCCTTTTTTTTTTTTTTTTTTAAATAAAATTTTTTCCACAACAGTTTCACAAAATCGGTAGCCAAAATTCGTCACCCCAAAAACAAATTGAAAATTATTACTCTCATTTTAAAAAAATGATTAAATTAATTAATCCAATTAATTAAATGGAAATTTCTCAGTACGTACCTACGTGGAAAAGTCTTGGCAGCGGAAATTCAGGTGGAAATTCAGGGGGCGAATATGACAGAATTTTATTTTATTTTATTTTTGCTTTTTGAAAAACTCGCCACAAAAAAGAAACAAATAAATAAGAAAAAGAAAAAAAAGCCGGCGCAGAATGTGGAAACCCAGCGAGAATGTAGGCAGATTGAGCGTTGCGGGGGAGTTAAGAGCTTTGACAGATGTCTGTCCCAAAGCGATCACAAAATTGAACCAACCGCTACCTAATTTCTGACACTCTCACTCTCTCTCTCATTCCGTGTTGTTCTCCTGCGTCGCCACTGCTGCTGCTGGCTCTGCTGCTGTTGCGGCGCTTTTGACCTTTACTCCCCTTGGAAGGGCGGGCCCATCATCCTCGCTCCCCGTGACTTCCGAGAGACCTCATCTTCCTTCCTCCTCTTCTCCTCACTCCTCACTTCCTGACTACACTTACTGTCCCCACCCCCGCGTCTCCTTGTTCTCGTAACTGCATGCCGCCACTAACGCGCCAGCCACACGCAAGTTGCCTGAGAGTCCTGGAAAACAAAACACGGCGCCCATTTCGCCGTGCCCTCCTCCTCCTCCTTTGCGTATCCCAACTACCCCCCTCTCTCTCTCTCTCTCTTCTCTCTTCTCTCTATATCTCTGTCTTTTCTTTTGGCGGAAAAGGAGGGAGGGAGGGAAGGGGGGAGGACTTCATCCATGGATGTACTTTTTGCCTCTGGTTGTAACCGGCAGACCCTGGGAATTAGGCCTTTTATATTTAGCCAGAAATCTGTATTAAAAATTAAAAGTGCTAAAATGAAGTGCTTTTTCAGATTCTTGATAGCCATAATTTGGCCAAAACTTAAGCAAGATGAACACCCATATTTCTAAAACATGTATTTTAAGTAGGGTACCCAAAACATATGGAAGGATGTTTTGAAAATTGTTACTTTCACATTCAACTTGTAGCCAAATTTGGCTAAAATCTTTGTGTGGATCAATTGCCACTTGGACTACATCACAAAATTGACTCAAAAATAGACTGCCTGTGAATGAATGAATGAATGAATAACGTAGTTTTCATTTGGTCCCACGTTCAGTCAAATTTAGCTCATTCCTCTTCTGGATGGATGATCGCCAGTCCACATACTTCACAAAAGTGGACAAAAAAACAAACCTGGAACTCAGCATTTGTTAGTGTGAACCAAGTTGGTTTTTTGCGGAACTTGGTGTTATTGTGAACTATGAGTTGATTTTTTTGAGGAACTTCATGGGTCCTTTTTTTTTATAAATCATGTTAAACCTATAGGGATGAACATTGTGGATGGATGGATGGATGGATAGACGGATGGACTTGTTGGGTCTGCTTGTAAAATTGAAGGAACATTGTAGTTTTTCATTTGGTCCCACATTACATTTGGGCTTTAGGAATGTTTGTCACATGTTTTTACTGGGAATGATGATTTCATTGTGAGTTTTGATTTTGTTGGGGGGGGGGGGGGGGGGGGGGACAGACTTCATTCACAATGGTTAAAGTGTTGGGATGAAGTTTGTGGATGGATGGATGGATGGGCCCTCCATCTTGGAGACTAAGGGAACCATGTAATTTCATTTGGTCCCACACTTTTGACGAATGGTCGGTGACCAGGTGCTTGCAGTGAACCTGGAGTTGATTAAAAAAAAACTTCATGGATCATTCTTTGTATGAAGTTAGGTTACTGATGGGATGAACTTTGTGGATGGATGGTGTTGCCTCCGCCTGTAATGGAAAGACTGAGGGAACATCTGTCCATAGTTTTGATGAATGTTCACCAGATCATGTTTATTACTCATTGTGAGTTGGTTTTCCTCAAACTTCATGTATAATTTTTTTAATTATGCAAAACTCTTTTTGGTGGTTTGAATTTTGCTAGAAGAAAGGGGTAGTAAGTTAGAGCCATTAAATGACAATAGAACACACTCTTGTTTTCCAAAAGAGTATCATATCATCCACCCCCCTCCCAGCCTCCCCCCCCCCTTACTACATAAAATGATTACTACCTAGGCTCTCCTTTGGTGCCCGAAGAAGAAGCACGGTGGGTGATTTGTTGTTATCTACACCCTTGTGACATTGTGCAGACAAATCTACCTGATGACCACTACTACTACTACTACTTGGGCAAAAGAAAAAGAAACAAAACAAAACAAAACAATCAAATCAAAAGAATGGTCGGTTCCTCCATCGGTATGGGACTACTGTGTGCTTTGAGTATGGGAGTAGAGGATTGGGTGCTTTGGGAATTGGGCAAGAATGAAAGACTATGATCACTCACTTACTACATTACTTGGAATGTTTTTAAAAAGGAAAATGCCGGTTGGTTGTTTGTTTGCTTGCCTCATCGTAAGACAGTAGACTAGTTTGTGTGTGTGTGTGTGTGTGTGCTCTTTGGGAACTGGGTGCAAACAAAAGAAAACGTCAATCTTGGGAACTTGTGATTTCCCAAAAACAACAACTAACACACTCCAATGAAGCAAGCTCTCGTAGAGCCAATACAAAATAAGTACTCTTATTATAAAAAACTTACTATCATCAAATTAGCTTTTTCTTATTGGATATTGTCCTGCAACTGTGTTGAGAATGGTGTTGCATTGAATTCATTGCTCCTGTTTAGTGTTTGCCACACGGCTCTTAAGATGAACATAGATATATAACATTATCGTCAGCTTATCTCCACTACAAAATCACTATCCAAAGCGAACTGAAAAGGCGTAAATTAACTTATTCCAAACTTAAATGATGAGGCTTTCAATCACACCAACTCTATTTGGCATCAAAGATTTTTTTTAAAAATAAAAGTAAAATGGTTATGGGGGTTGGACCCATTAGTGCCCATATTTACTACTCAATGGGTCTTCTTCTATTGGCTTAAAGTTCTTGCACCTGAATTGATCTGGTTGCTGACACAGGACTTGGCACAAGGCTCGGGCTAAATTGATTATGCCCATATCTGAGGACATGTGAAGTGGCCCACTCAAAATCCCCCCTCCGCCCCCCTTTGCCCCCTCCTCCAACCCATCCTTCCTTCTGAGGCCTTCCCTCAAAAAAGAATGGGTACTTCAGGGCAAAAATTAGGTCGATGACACACGGTTGTGTAAATGACCGTGGCATATAGTTTGCCTCGAATGTGACAAGAAAAGGAGTTATAAGAAGATGGGTAGGTTGTGTAGTTATCTTTACTGGGACAAAGAGAGAGAGAGAGGAGTACAAAGAAGTTGGTTAGGTTGTGTAGTTGATCTTTGAATGGGACAAAGACAGGAGTACAAAAGAAGTTGGTTTGCCATAGTTATCTTCTGGAGCTTGTTGTCTCTACCTGACAAGAAAGAAAAGAGTTGGAAAGGAGTAGGAAGCTGACGTTCATTGTTATCTTTACTGCTGGAACCAAAGTAAACGGTTTAAACATGACTTTTGCATGCATGGTTGTTCATCACTGAATGCAACGAGGGATGGGATGGGATGGGATGGGATGGGACGGGATGGTAGAGGAAGGGAAAGGAGGAGGAGATGAGATGAGAGGGAAGGGGAAGTGAAGAAAGGAGTAAATTGTGATGGATTCGTAGCTATCTTCTATTGGTTGAAAAGTTACATAGCTGTCTTCATAGACAATAAAAGAGTTCGAGAAATTGAAAAGTTACATAGCTGTCATCACTACACAACAACAAAAGAATAGCAAGTTGGGAGTTGGGGCATTTCATAGTTATCCTTAATGGACACCAAGAGGGCCCAAAAGAAAGGAAGGGGGGTGAAGGGGGAGGGGGGAGAAGAAGAAGCTGCTGATTTTGGACCTGGACCTCAATGAGGACCTTCCTTTCTTTCTTTCTTTCTTTCTTGCCACCGTGCTTGTTCGGTGTCTCCAAATTTTTATTTTTTCAAACCAAGAAGTTTGTCCTCAAGACCCACCCATGTGACCTATGTGTAGCCCATAACTATAAGTGGTTTGTGTGACCATCGGTAAGATATGTTTTTCTCACTCTAGTTTTTGTGTGTGTATGTGTGTGACAAAAGAGGAACAATTTTCATGCACCACCTTGCTCGGCAAAATGTCCATCCTATTTGCCAAAAACAAAGAGTATAGCATATATAGGCTATATATATTTTATATATAGATACAAAAAGCTTGCCAAACCAGGCATGTGACTCAGGACCCTCCAACCCTACCCCCTACACCCCCCCCCCCACCTTCTCTTCCGTCTTCCCTTACGTAACACCCATGATGATGAGTTGTCGAACCAAGTTTGACCCATAGCCCTACTTTACAATACGAGGCAAATTTGCTTTTTTTTTTTTTTTTTTCCTCAACATGACACCTCATTTGGTTTACTAATATAATAAAATCCCCACTTCAAGACACAACCATACATACGTGGTTTCCGGAATAAAGATTACAACATTTCGAAATTTTGAATAGAATTTGGGCGACATTTTTGACTTGAACTTGGAACCAATTTGTGGGTGACACTTGGGAAACCTAGTTGTATTTTCTAGGGTTTCTTTTTAAGCTGATGATGATGATGATGAGGGTGTGGTTTTTTTAATATTTTTTTTCTTAAAAAGAAATCTAATAACCATTGTACCTTGGCGGCTTTCAGCATAAATTAAATTATTTTTTACAAATTTGTCAAAAGATTTTATTAATTGATTTTCTTAATCTGCCGGAATTTTGAAAAAGTTGCTTACAATTTACACGTTTTTATCTCTCGTCATCTTGATTGACTGAAGGGAGGATACTCAATAGCGGTCCCCGGACCTGGACCTGATTACTGAAATAGTTCAAAGTGTTTAAAACATAAGTACCTTAAAATAATTTTTATTTTATTTTTTGGTCAAAATTTTCAAAATTAAAAAACTCAAGCTCACGATGGAAGCAAGAAACTAAAATTAAATAACGGTCTTCAACTAACAACAAGTAAGTAGACAAAACTAAGTTAGTAATATAATTATATAAATAGATAAATGGTTGGGAAAGGGGAGGTGACATCAATTGGTTTTGGTTAATTGCCAATGTATGTCCCAATTCATGTCCTTGCAATTTACAAGCCCCATCTTTGATATTTGAAGATAAATTGTTCAGGTTGGGAAACCTAGTATCAAGTTATCTCAAGTGGGAGAGAGAATGTGAGATGTCTCCAAAAAATCATATTGTAAAGACAACCCAATTATTCCAATTTACGCCTTCGATGAAACTTGAATTTCAATAACATTTGCACAACAATATAGCCAACTTGATCACATGTATGCTTGAAAGTTTGTCCAATTTTTGTGTGTAAAAAATAATTGAGGTTTATAAATAAATCATAGATAGATGTATTTTTGCATTCAAATTACCTACCCATGGCACGTGATTTCATAATTTCTTTTGAGTGTCCCCCATAGTGCGAAGCCAATATGTGATTACCAGCTTGTTTTCATTGGCAAGGAGTCCACATGCCCAACAAATGGGAGAAGGAAGATGGGGGAAAAAATGTTATAAAATCACTCCTATTGGATCTTAGTCATATGAGTTAATCACACCAAATAACAAAGTCCTCTGAAGGGACAAAAACTGGCCCTCATAGAGCTTCTTCTTCCTCTTGTATTTGCACATTGTTCATCCATGATTAGCTTCTTCCTTGGGTCAAGTTAAACTAGTTGTCATCTATATACCTAGTAGGTAGCCAAACAAAGATGTGGCACATAGTGAGAGGAACCCATTTTCCCAAAGAAAAAAGAGCAACAATTTGGGACAGAAAAATGCTCCATTTGAAGGCATATAAGTAATCAAGGTCCTTGAAGGGCACATGGGAGATAAGGTGGTACTAGTCAAGCCCTTTCAAAGGCACATGGGAGGTATGGGTCTTCAAGGTCCTTGGAAGCACATGGGATGTACAACAAAGTGACAAGTAGTTATTTGTCAGGTTTGCACATTCATTGCAAAACAGTGTTGGTCAGCACTGGCCCCCAAAATCTGCCTATCACTCACCAACTTGGTTTGCAATGGTGGCCTCATTGTAATGCCATGTTGCAATTCACCAGCACATCATGTATTCCCTAACCTAGGTCCTACACCCTAACCCAACCCCCCCCCAAACTCCTTTTTCTTCTTCTTCACCCTCCCACTTCTAGTTTTTAAATCCTCCATATCTCATTTTTCAATATAGAACAATAATAAACTAACCCAAGTTAAGACCCAAAAATATACTCTCAAAAAGTAGAAGACACATTATATTGCATATGCAAAAAAGAATGACTTTATTTAGTGTTATAATTGAAATTTTCATATGTTTTCAACAAAATATTATCAAGTATTTGAAATGGTGCAAACACACTAAATTGGGTCAGTGTGCCACACCACATTAAGAATTTTTTAACATAGTTATAAATGAATAATGCCAACCATCTTAGATGTAATGGGTGATATTCATGTGTTAAAGTATCCTAATCAATACAATTGCAACTTACAAACTAACTACATAACCTTATTTCTCACTTTGAAACATTCTCATTATTTATTTGGTTGTTTGAATTGATGGACCTTAATATCGGTAAACATTGAGGCTCAAAAGCCCATACATACGTCATTTATGCCCTTGTACAAATTAAATCTTGTGGTTCCAAAACTTCCTAGGCATTAGAATACTATATGTGAAAATAAGTCACATGCTTGTGGAAGAGGTCATGAGTCATAACAATTAAAGTCAATGGAAAGGTTGAATTATAGACAACACTAAGCAAACAACTAGCAAAAAAAACATTATTTCAAAGTATGTAGGCTTTTGATGCATATTGTGTGTTTAGCAAAACTCTTGGTAAGCTATAGGCTATAGCATATTGTGTGGAACAACCCTAACATGGGCTTAGAATTGACTTTTAAGAATGTTAAGGAAATGTTTTTTTTAAAAATGAAGGCAAGATGAAAGCTTGACAAGGAATAAAAATTGAGCACAAGTTCAAGGCATGGCAACCTATTTATGAAGGAAGGTTGTTTGTTTTCCATGTTGAGATCTCCCAAGCTTGATGTTACACTTTTGATATATTGGAATGCTCTTGATTATTAGGGGTGCATTAAGGTGGTTTCTCAATGTTTAAACTTATGGTGTAGGAATTATTGAATATTGAATGATTTTGTCATTGAAAATTAAATTTCATTAATTTTCAATGGTGAAAATTTCAAAGAACTAGTACAAGGGTGGTTTTATATAATTTTTCTTAGGTTTCTTATAATTTTTCATAATTCTTCATATGATCATATGATAACTAGACAATTCCAAGTATAACTACCTCATTTCCAAGCCTAACTACCCTACTTCCTTCTTAAGAACTACCTCTTATGCTTATCATTATCTCACTACATCTTAATAACTATTTCCAATTATTTCATCCCTTTTTTTACCCATCAACATGGATATGAAAAGGAAAATTTACATGTGCCTTTTCATGTCCATGATTTTTATATTACTTAAAATTAAATTTGACATTGACATAAATAATGATGAATTATTGATAATCATATGGGAACATAATAAGAAGAAAAATCATAGTTGGTAATGTGTAGCAATGTGAAGTCCAAGTATAATACAAATGAATTGTTTTAGAGAAATTGGGGTGGGCCCTCAATATGGATGGAAGACATTCAATGAGTAGGATTTTATGAGGTGATTTAATAATTTGTAAACTTAAAGTGTGGAAGGTATTGAATTTTTCATAATTTTTTGGCATTGAAACCTCAAATAAATTATAAAAACTGACATTGGAAGTAAAAATTAATTGAGGAAGAAGTTCACGCTTGGGTCAAAGGCATATGCCACATTAATTACACAACATAAGTTTGTTCAAGGGATTGGTCACCTCCAAAAGTAGTTCATGAAACTATTTCAATGCCTTTTGTCACATTGAATACAACTAAGAATTATGACACTTTATTTTAATGTAACCATTAACATACAACTAGAACTAATGGACATTGTAAGTTTCAATGTTAGTGGCTTGCATAACACATGCAATAATTTCACATTGAACAAAAAATTACAACACTTAGAATTTTGATATCACCATTAACATAAAACTAGAAATAGTGATTAATGAAATTGAATTTCCCACCCATACAAAGAAGGAATGTGAGAGTTTAAAAGGCAAGCTTTGCTGAGAGTTCCAATTCTTTGAGTATGGTGATTCCTTAGGAGTTTTGAATGTTAAGAATGAGATTTGAAATATAAAATCTTTTCATAATTAAGTGAATCGGTTCAAGTCATGGTGGAATGCATGTGAGTTCACGATGACTCCCAAATTCAATTTGGGTTCAAATCGCACTAAACACCATATTTGTTTGTTTTGTGTAATTAAGGTGTTCAAGATTTGTATGTGAAGTGCATCAATTCATCCTAATCATCTTGTAGTTCTTGTTGTTTTGCGCAAGTTGTGAATAATTAATGAACATGCTCTTGGCTTCCAAATTTTCAATACACAACAATTGGAAGAAAACCAATTGTATCATTTGATATTCTTGGGGGTGTGCCATACTACAAAAGTCTTAAAACGTCTTGAAGTGATAGCAATTGCAATTAATAATTTTGAGTTAAAAATTAAATGAAAATCATCACACTGCAAGGTAATGTGAGGAAATCCAAAGGTATTTGATATGACAAATGAAAATGAGCTTATGTGTTCAAGTTTTGAAATTTTGGCTTGGACCAAATTATTTTGAGCATGTATTCCAACATGAGGAATCATTGAACCTTGAAGTGTGCAATTAAGAGCAATATGTCCATGTTCAAGAGCAAGCTTTCATATTTGTGATCGTGGTTGTTATGGATTGCATAAACAAAATGTGAACTATGAAAGGCACTTTTGATGGTTAGATCTAAACTCAAGCAAAAAAGAATAAAAACATGTGAGATGACATCTCTTTTTAGATCATCTTCTACAACATAGAATAAACATCATTCATCAATAATAACGGGCAATGGTCTTTTGACTAGTTGCCTCCATTGTGCCTAGATAACACAAAATGAACACCATTCTTAACTTCTTTTGCTGATGCACCTTCTCACAATTGTCGTGCACTACTAGATTGGTGGATTGGGTACAACAAATAAACACTTTTAAAAAAAACTGAAGTCCTGCCTAAAATACCTGACACAATCATACATTCTAACACTCAATTCCATCATTCATTGTAGAGAAAAAATATAGAATTATATATTATATTCTCTATCAAATGTTCCTAAGGAGTTCATGATTTAGCAAAGTTGTACCAAATTAAGTAGATTGGTTTTTACACACTAAAGGTTTTTTCTTATGAGGCATTGAACTTCTTGAACCAATAACATCAATTCTTGATCCAAATTCAAAGCAAAGTGTTTTCCTCAAAGGATGTAGTTGAAATATATTCAATTGTCAATGACGTTGGATTGCATGGTGTGGCTAAGGGATGTTAGTTTTTGGATTGTTTGTTATGTCAAAGTAGTTGTTTTGCCTGTAGAGGAGTTCTGGGCTCAGATCTGAAAAAAATGGGTTCATCTATAGTAATGTCATTTCAAGTGTTGTCTACTCAGCTTGCCATTAAATTAATTGGTATTAACTAAATTTTTGCCTTCGATCCAATATTGTTGAAGGTTGGCAGTGACCCATTGGAGTGAAGACCCAAGAGATCATGACCCATACAGAATCAGAAATAGCAATTCAGCTATTTCAGAGGCTTCTAGAATTATGCCAATGTGAAGAAGTAAGCTTTTCCTATTGTATGATTCTTATTAGACATAGAGCTAATCATGAGGTCATTTAGAATGTTCCACAACTACAACTAGAAGCAATGAAGTCAAGATTCAAAAGATTTTTGTTAGTCAATTACAACTCTTTGAATTGTTATATTACCATATATGAAGAGAATAACAATGGTTTCACATTTGCACCATTTTTTGAATTTATGTTTTTTTACTTGTAAGATCAAACCAATAACAAAATGGAAGTGACTACCTACACAAACAATCGGGCCCCTTTTTGCCAGACCAAATCCAACAATGCATATGTATAATACATTCAACAACTAGGCTAAGTCTTTCCAATTGAAAAATGTATTATTGAGACTTGAGTTGATCTTTAAGCATGATCACATTCACATTTGGAGAAAAAACATCTTTAAGTAGCCATGTCAAAGATCCCACATGTGAATTGAAGTTTTTCTTCCCAATTTCCAAAATGGATATGGCTATGTACTAAAATCACATAAAACAAATGATATGATGATGGTATGCACTACAACAATATAAATAAAATGAGGAATTACTATTTGTGTATGGAAAAGGGCAATCTCAACAGGTTGAAGTCTCATTCAAAGCTTCATATCAATCTTATGGATAAAAATGTAAAGGTGCCTTTACATTATATCACTTTATGAATTATGTATATATTCCACAATTTGTTAATACAAATGGGTCAATTCCACTTGACTCCTTGATAACCAAAGCATGTTGATGAAGGACAAATGGAATCCTAAATGCTTCCATTTTGGTATGAATGTGGTTGCAAATCATGGAGAAATTGTTAGTGAAAATAAGAAGCTATGGAGATAATCTACCACTTGTTATGTTTTGTCTCAGTCGAAAATTATTGCATCAACTTGTGCTTGCTTCACTTCCCATTCCAAGTATGCCAAGAGGGCTTGCACAAGTTGTGGTGAATGTTTCCACAAAAACACCATCCAATTTTTCTATTTTCATGAGTGGTGCTTGTGAAATATTTGTAATTGCAAAAGGAACCAATACTTATGAATTAAGTATTAACATCATCAGCATCATGTCATGTGCAAATCCTGTGCAAATCCTTATTTGTGACATGGATGTGCTACCAAGTAAAGTTTGCCAGTGAAACATTTTGAGGAAGTTGAAGTCCTTGAAGTTTTGAATTCACAACAGAGTGGACAGAGAAAGAATTATAGCTTAATAATTTTAATTAATTTCAAACCAAAAACTCTTTTGCATGCGCTTCTGGTGATCTACATGAGCTGCAATTGCTAACAAAGTAAAAGAAGAGTTGTACCCACTGTCACAATTGTCAAGAAGTTGAAAACATTCTTTCCTGGAACCCTGTTTTTTGCTCAAGTCCAAAGCTCTCAATAGCTTACCCTGTTATTTTGCAACCATTTGGAGTCTCCTTTCCCAATCCTGCACACATTCTGAACCTCTTCTGATAATGTACAAGCATTCTTTTTCAGTGGGAGGAACACAGCGTTTTGTCAACCGTGATCTAATCCAAGTTGGTGACAAATTCTTCAAGACTCTGCACTCATGTTGTGTTGTGGTCTTTGTACCATCAAGATATGGATTGTCTCTATGCCTCCAAGTTTGGAAACAGACAGTTTAGTATGTGAGCGTAGCAATGGATGGGAAAATTAGTGCTTATGTACTATATTGCAAATTCATGCGTCCCCAACAGACCTTGCTAGATAGATTTCAGCCAATTTAAATCTGCATGCTTCCTCTCCAACCTTTGATTTTCTATCATGCATATTATGGTGTGCCCAATGAGAGGCAGATGCTCAGTTTGTGAGAAGTTATTTCTTTGAAAAGCCCACACAGAGAAAATATGGTGTGAGGAGTGAGGATCATGCTGTTGACTGCCATTTTGCAATGGACAATGTCCAAGTGTAATAATTTTATTTCTTGTACACCTTGAAAGCACTAACTAACAAGAGCTCTGAGGGAGAAAAACAAAGTTAGTGTGCTAATGATTTCAGTTACGCTGAAAAAAAAATGGTGTGAATTGAAAAGAGATGAAATTGTCAAAGAAGGAGAGAACTAGAGAAATTGTTGGCATTGTCTAGAACTTCCTCAGCACATGAGAGACCCATATTCCAGGCCTGATGAACACCAGAGAGCTTGTTGCACAATTGGAGCTAAGCAAACTATCAACTAGAAAATGAAATGTCAAGCTCCAGTGCCAAGAAAATCAGAATTTATGTCTCCAGAATTAATGCGAGGAAGCTGGAGGTCACAAGTCTACTGTTGTTGAATTTCTATTTGACAATCAAACTTGTGAAGAATCAACTAACACTGCAAAAGCAGCAAGTACTGTAGCAACACTTAAGTAGCTCCAAGCCATTCCAGGATGATGCAATGACATACCCAGCATGCAGCTGCATGATGAGGTCTGTCTTGATAGCAGCATTGGAAGTCCAGAAACAATGGGGGCCAATGTCAATCCTGGCTTCAACACTTCTTGAGAGCTGAAGTTTTTTTTCCTTGCAAGAATATACTTCTTGAGAGGTGAAGTCTTTTTTCCTTGCAAGAATATATTTCTGTCTTGAAGAAGAAATCCTCCTGCATCTCAGAAGCTGGAGCACCCATTGATCAACCTTGGAGCATCATCCATGATTCTGCATCAGCTTTGGTTGCAGCAGAAAGGCTAATAGCTTCAAACAGTTAAGGAATGAAGAACAGCCCAAAAGTGGGCTTGAATGATCCAACATCTTCTTCGACTTTCATAGACTCCCAAGCAAGTTCTTAGAGTACACTCTACCTAGGCAGCTGGGAGCTTGTCCAGAGAAGACTCCTAGGTTTAGCTACCTAGAAGAAGCTTGTCTTCTTCTTAGGGTTTGGGGTTTAGTGAGCTTATCAGTCTAGAGTTTGAATCCCCATGACTTCAGTTGCTGAAAGAAGCTTGTCTTCTTCTTAGGGCTTAGGGATTAGTGAGCTTGTCAGTCTAAAACTTGAATCCCCATGACTTCAGTTGCTGGAAGAAACTTGTCTTCCTCTTAGGGCTTAGGGTTTAGTGAGCTTGTCAGTCTAGAGCTTGAATCCCCATGACTTCAGTTGCTGGAAGAAGCTTGTCTTCTTCTTAGGGCTTAGGGTGTAGTGAGCTTGTCAGTCTAGAGCTTGAATCCCCATGACTTCAGTTGCTGGAAGAAGCTTGTCTTCTTCTTAGGGCTTAGGGTTTAGTGAGCTTGTCAGTCTACAGTTTGAATCCCCATGACTTCAGTTGTTATGTCTAGCTTGTCTTCTTCTTAAGGCTTAGGGTTTAGTGAGCTTATCAGTCCAGAGCTTGAATCCCCATGACTTCAGTTGCTATGTCTAGCAAGGGTTCAAGAGCATTGGCATCAAACTTCCTGGCAAAAAAGTAGCAAACAGAAGAAGACTTGTTCTGTGATGATTGCAGTCCATTGATATCGATGGAAGTTGTGTAGTTGTGACCATCGCCGCGGCGGCGTAGCCATTGTATCAAACTCTTGTTCACTCGTGTCTTGTCCCAGTGATCCGGGTGCGCTGCGTGGCCACGGAAGTGAAAATATGTGAGAGTGCGGTACGCCAGTTTCTCAGGAAGCCAAAGAGCTGCTACAGTGGGGAGGTAATGCTCATCCATGTAACAAGCACGAGGACTAGGGTTGCAGAATGAGAGTGCGAATTTGTCGTAGAATTTGGTGTCCGCGGCCAAGAGCATGGCAAGCTCCCTGTTGATTTGGAACCATTGACTTCCTTTCCTGAAATTCTGTCGCGTGATTTCTGGTCCCATTTCTTGTTCCTGCTCTCGTGAAAGCCGTGACCCACCTCCTCCTCCTCCTCGTCCTGAACTGCCTTCCTTCACTACTAGGGCGGCAGCAGAAGAATCATCCTCCTCCAAATTCGACTGTACAAAATTGAGCCGCGAACTCGTGATGTACTCGTAGGTGTTGCGGAAATTGTCTAGCGGTATGCATGCCTCTGACAAGAGCACGAACCACTCGTTGCTGTAGTCTAGCAGTGCATTCCCTAGCAATCTTCTCTCCGCGTTGTACATCGAAATCCTTGCCCATCTTACCTCCTGAAGACCAAGAGCTCATCATCATCATCAACAACAACAACCCACAAGAAAAAGGAGAAGAATATGAAGAAGGAGCTTCCGGATTTTGCACCCACACATACCTCGCTGCGGATGAAGCGGCCGTAGAAAGGAGAAGACAATGGAACGTCGTCGGGGACATAGGAGGGATCCGCATGGACGTAGACGGAATACAATCTCTCGTGTCCAAAGAAGTACCGCTCCCAAAGACGAGCAAATGGCAACGGTCCTCTAATGAGGAACATGAATGCAATTCTACCAGGGGTGTGCTGCTTGGGAGGAGCTCCTCTGGATCTCACGGAAATTCGCGTCGCCATCCACAGCAACTCGTCATCGGTCATGTTGTTGTAGGTCGCAGACATGTATTGGAACACTTGATGATGATGATCCAGACCCTCACTTGGGTTGTTCTTCAAAGGTGCAACAACCGGCTCGCGGGGGCAGCCGGAGATGTTGAAAGCTTGGGAATCTGTGTGGCTCGACCTGGGTTCAGTGACATTGTTATCAAAAACTGAACTACTAGAGCTGCTTCTTCCTGCCGGAGCAGCAGCAGCAGCAGAAGGAGAAACTTCGTCATGTGAGGCATTAAGAGTGGCGAGGACTTCTTGGGGATTTCTAACGACGCCGAAGAAGGTGATGTGTAGATTACTACGCACAACTCCAAACACCAACGCGGTGGCGAGGAGAGTGAAAACGATCATAGTTATGTCTCTATGATCTAACAACATACTTAGAATTCTGGATATCTATCTACTACTACAATTGCCGCAGCACCCAAACGTTAAGAATTTCTGGGCAACTCGTGAATCCAGCTGCTGCTTGCACCCTCCTCCAGACCCATTGCACACATGTGCTAAATTATTCAATCCATAAATCCTTGAAGTTACTACTCTTAAGACAATCTAAACTTCAGATCACAATCACATCTTACAGTACGCATATCAATCAATCAATCAAGCAATGAAACAAAATTAACATGGGTCGCTCTACTACTGATCATACTACTCCAATTGCTCCACATGAGACTTTCCTGAAAAACCTCAGATTGTAACCGCAGATTGCAACAACAACAACAACCACCACCACCACCATGTGAGAAATCTTCTCCTCGTCCTCGTCCTCTTCTTGTGATCTTTCAAATCTGCACAGGAGTCACGTCATGCACATCAAACAAACAAATAAACACACATGTGGGGGGCCGCTCTATCACTAAGTGATCATCATGAATTTGCTCCAAGTCTCTTGACTACTGAAATCTCACATCACAATTACAATTATATCAGAAAATTTTGTCCTGAGCATATCGTTCAAAATCCCAGAATCTGCATGAGTTTCTTCAAAATTGCACAACTTTTTTTTTTTCCAAAAAGAAAAAAGAAAAGAAGAAAAACCTCCCCTCTCACAACTCATGGTTGACAAAAGGCCTTTTTTTCTTTTTTTTTCACTCAATTTTGTGATGTTGCTCAAGTGGTGATCATCCATAAAGACAATTTAGCCAGCTTTGGTTATAACAAGGGATGTGTCACACTGTGGTGTTGCCATTTGCATTGAGTAAGTATCTTAAGGCAAAAGAAGAATTATGAAAACTCAAATGTTTCACCATGCAAAAATTATATAAGCTTCTCAAAAATCCTCTAAGAGAAACCAAAATCCTTCAAGATATTATACCTCTATAACTACTAATCTCGAGTTTCAACACAACACAAAATATCATCTTTCAAAAATCCTCATATAAAAATCGGCCTATTTACCTTGGGGGCCAAAATCCCTTAAGCTACTATACTCTATAGTGAATCTAAGCACAATGTCCTTGCCTCTCAAGGCAACGCCAACAAAATAATGAAAGTGAAAAAAAAAATCGAGCTTCCTTCTATGTTTTTGTTTAGCTCCTGGGAGTTAGGATAGAATGAGGTTTTATTTGAAATTTGGTTACTAAAAGACTTTTTTAAAAAAACACTAATTTTTCCCAATTTGAAGCCCCAAAAAAATCATCATTTGCCAAATTTTTGCCCAAAGAAAATAATACTGAGCTCTACGTATGTTGTTTAGGTTGATGATAGCCTCGGCCTCGGCCTTCCTTTATAATCTGGGTAAAGCTCATGGGAGTGTGGCATTCCAGCTTATTTCATGGGGATGCAATCATTTGTCACAAATCAAATGGCATGGGACCCAGTTAGAAAGGTACTCTAGCCCTCCTTTTAGGACCTTTAGGAGTCAACTAACACCCTTGGGGCTGAGGTTTTCCTAAAATAATCAGCACTTGGCTCCCCCACCTCCTAAAGACCCCAAAAAAAGAGGAACAAAAAGTGCAGGCCCTCTTCTAATTACACTAAAGAAATCTGAGCACGGCTTTATGGTTACGATAGATGCTTTTTTGTTTTTTTCTTGTTCTTATTGTGTTCCCATGGGGTTCCCCAAGTTCTCAAGATGTTCCCTTAAGACATTCACAATAGTACCTCAGATTTATTCCATATGGTTTGCCCAAAGTTCAACTCTCATATGTATACTATATATACCCTAAATCCCTTTTGTAATCACGTCCATTTTAATCATATTCTCCCTTGTGCCACACATTTTTTGGTAACCATTCATTTCAATAAGAAATGTAACTTTTTAGATTTGCTATCATATTTGTTAGTAACACAAAATATTTTCAAAGTTTTTTTTGTAAATGTGATTACAATGGGGAAAATCTAGGGGAAATATTAGGCTTTTGTAAAATGTAGTTCATTTTCGCAATGTTAGTGTTGCTTTGTCTTAACTTGTGCAAACTAACAACAATGAATCTAGTTGAAAAGGGAAAAACAAACAACTTTGTAATGAAGACAAGCAAAAGATATGCAAACATGCCAAGAAAAAAGAAAATCTTAATTTAAAAACTTAATTGACAAAACACAAAAGCTAATAATTAAGAAGCTCAAACTCAATGTAAATTGTCACATTAAAATAAACAAAAATCACAACCTTCTTAGAGTTTAATAATGCATAGTAGAGCTTAGAATAATCCATGTAAAAAGTTCAAACAATTGAGACCATTATTTTAGCATAAAAGAGCTGTTTTTATAAGTTTTTTTTATTATCAATAATCACATTCTTGTAAGAATTTATATCGAATGTGAATATATATATATGTTTAAATCCCAATTTGTTAGTGTTACCAAAAAAAAAAAGTGGTCACCAAGGGCATGATTATAAAGGGGTTTTACCATAATTGAAAACGTGGGCCATAGGCGGAGCACATTTGCTTTTATTTTGTGATTGGAGTCCAAAGAGGTGCTTCCAGTGGTATTGCTAAGTACGTTTGCTTCATTCCTATGTTCCTATTAGATATGTTTTTGCAGTTCTTTGTTTACTCTTTACCCTAATTTATGTTCCTTTACATCATCTACCTTTGTTTTTGAACTCTCACCTAATGTGGTTCTAGGAAGCAAAAGTTCCCGGAAGGACTGTAGTTCATCTTCTATCATATCTAGTAGGGAGGACATATTTTTGTAGAAACACAATCAAGAATAAAAATGGGTTTTCTTGCATACGTGATTTTAATTTTGCCCCATGCAATTTGATGTCTTGTTGGACTTTCGGGCAAGAAATGCAAATTGCTCAAGAATTAGCTTGCTACCTTCTCATTTGGGTTTGTAAGATCCAAGGATTGAATTTGGGTTCCTAATAAATGTGCATCTTTGTTGGGTCCAAAGATCATATTCAAATTGCCTTTGGTATTAAGGTTTTTTTTTTATTAATGTTTAGTCGCATGCTGTTAAATGTAACAAACTCACCCCCTTAACCTTACGCTTGCCTTTGTTCTTGTTGTTGAATTTCCTTTAAGGTTGCCCAAAACGCCTCCGTAACCCATTTCAACCCCTTTGCTTATGTTCTTGGGAGGTCGAAAAATTGTACTCAAATCACCCCTAGACCAACATTTCCATTCAGCAAAGATGGACAATTTATTCCTCCAATCCTTTTGTATGGCACCCATCAGCAAATAGCCAATGTACTACCATACTTCTCTACCTCCGGTTTTGGTCTATTATATGCATTAAAATGTGCAACTTCACCCCAACCATAAAACAAAACCCCAAGGTCAGAAAAACCTTGCACCTAATTGCTCTTAACCCCTAAACACCACATACTAAAACCCCTAAACCTTGATTATTAATTGTAGGACATTATACTCCGCGCCCCCCCCCCCCCCATCAAATTTAATGGGGCTTGTTGTTTTATTGCCTTGCATGGTAAATTTGCAGGGAATTGTGTGGTTCATGTTTTGATGTTTTCCACAAAATAAAAATATTGATATATTCTATAACTCTTGATAAAATTTGAACCCATGAACCCACCACTACACAAAAATAGGATTTAGCTCTTGTTTCTAGTGTATTTCTTATTGTTTGAAACAATTGCATTTGAATTTGTATTTATTTTATTTTTTTTCAGCTTATTCATCAAACCTTGCATCAAAACTGTACACGGCAATGGAGTCATTTTTTTAACACCCCCACAAACTTCGATGGGAGTGTTTAACATTCTCCAAGTGTAATATAGTATGACTCATATTAATTCGTTGTGAGGAACCCCAATGTTCAATTATTGTTCTCTTGTGATGGGCATCTTTGATTGGCCAATCACCAAAAATAAATAAAAAATTGCACTTTGGAAAGTCCCAATATAGATATGTTGTAATCTCCTCCTTCTGGGCTTGTTCTAAACATTACAAGAGTATGACTTAGGGCAAAGGATATGGAATAAAGTGAAGTGCTATTGAGAACACATTGAGAACTTGGGAAACATGTTGGGAACTTGATGGGAACCCATTGGGAATAATAAAAAGTTTAAAAATCCAACACCCCCACTTCCCAAAAAAACACAACCTGAGACCCCAGGGTGCATGCCAAGAATTTCTATGCCTACCTCTGTTCTCTACCATTTTGGGCCTAGGCTAACGGCAGAGCATGGGACATTAGTATACTTGCTAGTAGGACCAGAGTGTGCTCCTGCAAGGTGACCCATCTTGCTACTTTTGCCAAGGCAAATGTAGATTAACTTGACTTACTTAGAGCGTCTCCAGCGATGCGTGCTCAGTATGTGACCCAGCAAAAATACTTTTCACATCCAAGTTTAGTTATTTTGTTTCTTGCAACCCCACCCATGAAATTGAAACTACGACAGAAAACCAGGTGAGGAACTACTAATAGCAAACCACCTGGACCAATCATTATGATGACCCATCTTGCTACTTTTGCCAAGGCAAATAAATGTAGGTGAACTTGACTTACTTAGAGCATCTCCAGTGATGCTCAGTATGTGACCCAGCAAAAATATTTTTCACATCCAAGTTTAGTTATTTTCTTTCTTGCAACTCCCACCCATGAAACTGAAAAATATTTTTCACATCCAAGTTTAGTTATTTTGTTTCTTGCAACCCCCACCCATGAAACTGAAACTCTGACAGCAAATAGGTGAGGAACTACTAATAGCAAACCACCTGGACCAATCATTATGATGGGACAATCGGGACAATCGGACACGTTCTTGTGCCCTTTACCAGCCACTACAAACTGTACAATTATTCGGAGACAAAACCATGTTCGTGAGCCAACTGGCATATTTGGACTTTTCTTCATCTAATTTTAATGTGCAGGGTCACATAGTGAGCCCCACAATGTGGGTGACTAAATTCTCGGTACATGAGTGTGCATGAAACAACACAAATGTCGCTTGATTTTGGTGCAAGAAAGGGAGGGTTATTTCTTTTGCTTGATGTTAGTTGAGCTGTATGCATTACACCCTTTGCACTCACTCTTTTGAGTGTAGTCCACCCACCAAATGTCTGGGGTTCATGTGTGAATCATGTCTTGTTCACGGACCATTCTAGTGTGGTTGCCCTCTACTTTGATGGGTCCTTGACCCCGTCAACCACACTAGTGGATTTTCACCCAGGTCAGAAAGTACTGGTCATGCAACTCTTGAGAATTTCTCATTCCTGGTTCCTACCTCTTGACCTTATTTTTATTTTATTTTTTGTACTTTTTCAATTTTGTGATGTAGCTGAAGTGGTGATCATCCATGAGATGATTTAGCCAGATTTGGCAATTCAAACATATGGAAGTAAAAAATTTAGTACCCTTTTCTATTGTCGGCTACCCACTGGATCTTAGGATAGAATTCAGCCATTTTTTTATATAAAAAATTCAATTTTGAAAAAATAAAATAAAATTGCCATGTGGCAAAAGTTTGCCCCAAAATAAAAGACACTCCACCTGCCCAGAATTGAATTTGTATTTCAGGTGTGAAAAGCTACAAAGACATTGGAAATAGTGGGTACGTGGCTTTCATGGCAACATGCCTTTCCAACATGTAAACATGTTGGCTTCTTCACTTTTTAAGGCACTAGTTGTACACCAAAACAACACATAAATTTGACCATATCAAATGAGAACTTTGATTCTTGGCTAGGGGTGATTGAGAACCTCTTCCCAACACTATGGCGCTTGATATGGTTCTAGCATGGCCCGCTTTACAAAATTGGTCTCCAATATCAGAAAAAAAGGATTTCAATCCAAAATCTTGTTGAACAAACTACTAAAATTGTGTCCATGATCTTCTTGGCCATGTGGTAATTTGGCATATCTATTTGCTTTGTTCAACTATGAGATATTCTCAACAGCAACAAGACCTTGTATACATTTTTAGATTAAAAAATGTTTTACATACTGTAGAAAGCACCTAAACCTATAGAAACAAGGGGTGTGTCACATTGTGGCCTTGCCATTTACATTAAATCGTATCTTAAGGCAAAAGAAGAATTATGAAAACTCAAAAGTTTCACCATGCAAAAATATAATCTTCAAAAAGTCCACTAAAAGAAACAAAAATCCTTCAAGATATTATAACTCTATACCTAATCTCAAGTTTCAACACAAGCCAAAATGATCATCTTTCAAAAATCATTGTATAAAAATAGACCTATTATTATTACCTAGGGGCCAAAATCCCTTAAGCTACTATACTCTATAATGAATCTCCTTTAGACAATATCCTTGCCAGGCAAGGCGTTGTAAAGCAGTCTAGCAAGATGGAACTAGCCTCTTCTAGTAAACAACAGTGTTTTTTTTTTCATTTTTGTGAAACAGTTGAAGTAACAATAATCCATAAGACAGTTTAGCCAAATTTGGCTATAATGAAAGTAAAAGAGGTCTAAGCATCCTTCATATTTTTGGCTATACGCTACAACCTAATTGAGATATCTGACAATTTATCAAGAATTCGTTTTTTTATAAATCTCTTCTGAAATTTTAGTGACTAAAAATTTCTAAATTAATTTTTTTATTTTTTTATTTTTTTAAACAGATTTTTGTAGCCATTTTGAAAAACAATTTCACCAAAGTCAGGCTCAATTTAGTCAGAAAAAGAAACCTCCATTACCTTTATTAGTTTTGACCAAAGGGATATTATTCATGGATGCACAATTTGGGCACAAACTTTTGACTCAAACTTGACCCAATTTGTGAGTGACATCTAGAGTACTATGTGTGCATATGATGGATGGGCATGTAATGATAAGTTCTAGGTTCAGGAAGAGAAGTATTTAGGTAGTTTGAAGTTTGATCTTGCCATCAAGGGCAAAGTCATTACTAGCGTTGGGCAGTTCTCAAACTTTCATGAGGACCATCGATTCTGATTCTTGAATGGTATTTTGAGATCCAACCCAGTCCTTCACAAAAAAAATTCATCAGAACTGCCAATCAAAAAAAAAATTTTAAAGCACTTGCCAAAGTTTAATTCAGAAAATATTGCAAAACTGAAACCAAAGGTTCTTTTAGCTTTTTTCTTCTTTTTTCTTCCCAAGTATATAAGATTTTTTTGAAAGGCCAATATTATCTACATGTAATCACAGTGGCAAAGAAATTTTAACATATGAATTGTGAAAGACTATGGAAGTTTTCAAAATACATATTAGTCAGGTAAAGATACATAGATAGATAGTCTTGCAAAATTATCGATCTGAATAATAAGAAAGGTAAATGGCTGACAATTATCACGCTTAGACATGATAAATATTTATCATTGATCCCACACTACCTACCACTACATGTATTCGCCAATAAAGGCACCTTTTTATGGGTTATTCCTCAACTATACCATGACAACCACTTAGCTATGTGCTTATACTTCACCTCAACATGGCTACACCATAATGCATTATAGTTGCTCTATACTATCCTTTCTCACTTCATGGCTACAAATGTCAGGTGTATGTTGTCTAGTGAAGGAAAGGGCCCTTCAACCCCTTGTGCCAATTCAAACTAAAGGTATTTTGATTGTTGTCTTTAAGTCGATCGTCTCAAATTGGCTTTGTAGCTATTCTTTTATCCATTTTGGTTTTTTGTCATTGTTCCTTGCGATGAGCAAGTCATCTACATGGGTGAAATCAATACAAAGTAGACACAAAAAATTAGGTTTTATGGTGCAAACATTGGGGTGTTCAAGAGTAATATGGAACAAAAGTCAATTTAGTAAAGGTGCAAGCAAGGTAAAATAGACAACTCTTGATTCATGTAGTTTACTTACAACATTAATGAAAAGAAGTCATAAAATAAGCCTTAATATACTAATGTTTCAAATATTATTTATTTAAATGATGAATATAAACATGGTCCTTGACTTTATGACTAATACTCAAGTTTAATATGCATTTGAGTAGATTCTTCATTAAATTCATTCCAAATCATACCACATGTTTCCATAATATATTAGAAACATTGTCATAAATGCTTTTAAATGACTCACAACATTAATAGAATTTTTGACATTAAAACATGAAAACTTAATATTCATTACAATTACTTTGTCTCTTGTTATTATCACTACACCCCTTAGCATTGTATTTTTTCTTGAGATAATCCCAACATATATAAGGAACAATAAACTTCCTAATGAATGAGTTATGGTGTCTTTAATTAACAAGTTTTTAACATTCAAGGGTTTTCATTTGATCTTTTTCTCAAGTAGTTGACATGATTGTTGTTGGTGGGATTTTTTTAGATTTCCATTGATTCACTTTTTATAGTAGGTTCATCATCACAAAGGATCGCCTACAATATTTTTTTACTACCTTCAAGACAACTTGATTCATGCACAAAACCATGAGCGGGTTTTGTGCATAGAGTACTTTCCTAGCATGATTGATACATCTACTACTTCACCTCCTTCCCTATAAATTGTCATGTTATCGACTCCTTACTTCTCTAACTTTTCTAGTCTTTCTTTTGCCGTATTGAGATACTCTCCTTATTAAGCCCAAGAATTTTAATTATACAATCTAGGAATTAAGTGTAATTCAAAAGAGAGATTGGGTAGCAACTTCAATATTGGAGGAAAGAATAATTGGGAAATGAGGGGGGGAAAAGAACATAAGGAGAGAGAATAAATAAATGGGAGCTATTAATTAATAATTAATCAGAAACTTTTTACACTAATTGCAAGATTGTCCTTTAAGGGATGAATGTCTTTTGTTTAACATCTTCAAACACATAACTAACATTACAAGACATAATATTAACACCTAACCATAGAGTAGTTGCAAACTATACTTGACATAATGGATTGCCCTAGTGGTAAGTTTTTTTATAATTATTGCATACTAGAATTATAAGATTTTATTGGATATGAAAAAAAAGAACTCACCTACGTGAAGCTAACACATGAAGTTTTTCAATAATGAAAAAAACACAACAAAATAATCAACATGGCCAATCCTAGATGGACTTTATAAAAATTGTATTAAAGCAACTAAATTTGAATATGGACTTTTATCTCATAATGTGTTTGTATTATGTTTCAAATCATTGGAACATAAAAATTTGAAGGTCGATAACATTTAAAGTCAAAATATCAAGTAATGAAATATGTTATTTGTAATAATATCAAATAACATTATATTAAGAAAAGTTTTAAATGGCAAAGTTTTTTTTTGTATTGAAATTGACAAATTTTAAGACCAAGCTTTCATAAATGTTTTTGAAAAGGAGTTTAAAATGGTAATCCGAACTTGGATTTGAAAAAAAATAAAATTTAGCATCATTAGAACCAATTTGAAAATTGAACCAATTCATTCAAAACAATTGAAAATACAAAGGAAATGAACTTTCCAAAGGGATTATGAAGTGTCCACCCTAGTGTGCTTTTATTGCACAAGATCTAAAGATTTTTTAAAATTAAAAACTATAGCTCTTAAGCTCAATCACAAACAAAAAATCAACATTCCAAAATTTGCAATAAAACTACATAGTTTTTCCCTTGTTTCTTCATCCTCAGTTCTTCCCCTCATGTTTTTAAATCCTTTTCTATCTTTATGAGCAATTATATAATTTCACCTTCCATATTCAATGTTATTAATATTCCTTAATCCATTCTAGCTCCTATTAAAGAATTAAATTGTGTTAATCCAATAGTTGAAAAGGTTCATGAAGGCTAACATTACTCTCCAAACCAAACCAAACATTGCTTTCAAAAGTTGAGGAAATTAATGTGAATTCTTATTTACAAGTTTCTTCCAAGCAATATAACTTTTAATTTTAAAAGAAGTTTCTTTTTACTTTTGTTTTTGAACTTTCTTCAATTTCAAATGTGACCTTCATCCCAAAGTTTTTAATAGCTTAACAAAAATATGGGCAAGATGAAAAACAGATTTTTGAATAAGTTAATATGAAAAACATCCAATGTTTTGGGAAATTCAACTCATAAACCACTTTCCAAAACTTCTTAGTATATTGAAATGAATGCACAAATCTATGCATTTTCTAAGGTTTAATCAATCATGTATAAGAGAAGGCCTCCCCTAATTTCAAAATTGTAGACTTGAAGTTGTAGGCCAAAACATTAAGGTATGCATGTTGGAACAAGCCAACCCTCAAATTAAGGGAAGGTTGTGGTAGTAGATTTTCCCTAATGTAAATATACATGAGGCTTTTATTTGAAAATGTTTACATGTGAATGGTAGGTCCTTCAATTAATACAAACATCTTCAATGCAACAAGGTGCTTCCAAACACAAAGAAAAATCCCTTGGAATGTTTTATGTTGACATTATAACTTCACAAACACCTAGTCATTAACTTCAAATGTTCTTTTATTTTATTGTTAATTACATAAGAGTTTGCATGTTCCAAAACACTTTTCATATTTTATTTTAGTAGTTTCCAAGTATATTACATATCAACAACCCTTGGATTGACATTTGCCACTTTGGAGGTTGGCATTGAAGTGGACCTTAAAGGTAGGTCATCATATCCATGTAATGCATGAAACACATTCATGTCAACAATTTCGTTATAAATACAATCCATGAGATATAAATAATTCTTCAAAGTATTGTATTTATGCCCTATTATGTTTTCAACATATCTTCAAGGTTTCATTTCGTTTCTTTCAATTTAGATATAAAATTCTAGATGGCAAGCATTATTCAACCTAGCTATCATGCCAAAACAACACCTTAAACAAAAAAAAAAAAAAGCTCCAAAATTGACTAAATGTTTTTGTAACATCACACAATCTTCTTCAACATGCCATGCAATATTATCATAATTTCTAAATATAATAAGATGTTCCAATTCTATAGTTTATATCATTAACTTAGTTCACAAAATATGAACTTACTTTGCTTCGAATCCACAACCCATCCAAAAAATGATCATGGTCACTTGGATTCTCAAGTAGTTTAACAATAACATCTATGTTTACTAGGACCAAATGGATATGAAAGTTTTTGGAAAGTCCAATATCAAGACTAGGCTTGTATGAAATTGCTTAAAAATAACCAATACTGAGACCAACTAGGATGGTCAAAAGTCAATACCAAACCACTACTAGTCCATAGTCCATACATGTTAGTGAGTATCAAGGATGGGAAGTTTCCTTTGAGTCCTTTTGAGTTGGTGAATTGAAAGAGTTTACAAAAGTTTCAAGGATAGATTGAAGACTTGGAGGTTTTCAATTTGTTGGTAACGTTTTCACATTTTTTGTTTAGTGTAATGTGATGATCAAAGGAGTTGCTCATGTGACTTCTATTGTAGACCTTATACGAGTTTCAATACCCTTAATACAAAGGAAGAAGCACTTGCCATCATGAAAATTGGTTATTAGAAATTGTTGTTTCTCAATCTATATGTTGCTTCAATTTGATCAAGACTCTTTCTTTTTTTCTTTCTTTAACAATCTATTGATTCCACGTGGATCAAGATTCTTTCCTCCAAATCCATTAAATCATTATTTTAGTTGTCAATTGACATCTTAGAGTGGCAATTGGTTGGTGTTGCTTTATTGTGTTCAAATGCTTCATTGTTGCTTCCAAATCTATTTTTTTGTTATGTCCCATAATGTGTGTCATGTGATCACTTTTAATTTATAGACATCTTGTGGGTTTGGTACTTATTGAGATCTTGACAATCCTTTGTCAATTTTGGTGTTGCAAAAATTTGATGATTGTGGATTAGATTGTGAATGGGTTCATCAATTTTTTTTGTTGTGATTTCCACACAATGCATCACTACAACAAAATGTGGTTTTCCTCACACAATAGGTTGCAATTCATGACACATGTGTGAGCTGAACTTTGTGGTTTCATCCATTATAATGTATAATATGTGGTGTAATGGATGAAACAGTTTACGATTTTGATCCACAAACATTATCATCTGACACAGTACTCAGATTTTCCATTTGGATGTTAGTATAATCCTCGGGTATTCTCAAGTACATACAGCTCTTTGCAAAAATATTATAATGATATCCCTGATCAATGGATCATCATCTGTCAGGCTAGGACAATGTTACTATGGAGGCAGATGTGCTTGGTTTTTCTGCAATCCCATCATCATCATTCATCTCCTGAAGCTCATCATGTACAGTGTACACACAAACAGACACGGCCCCTCTGCAAGAGCTGTCTGTGAGTTTGTGATAGTAATTCAGGTGTTGTCAGTAGGAGAAGTAAATGGGCCAACACTTGGGGTATGTATTAATGTACTATGTACAAAGGTAGGCTCCAAAACAAAATGCTAGCAGTTAAACTTTTTAGTACACAAGTTGCAATGTGGCTCTAACAATTCAAACCTGTGTGATCAGAGTTTTGAATCTGATTGACAATTATGGAACCCAACTCATGCTTTTTTTTTTTTTTGGGATCCCCCTGGATCTCTATACCAACTTTGCTTGAGCATTTAAAAATCTGTAAAAAAAGAGAACTCATGTGGGTGCAGCACATTTGCTTATATTATGATTGACCCCAAAAAATTTGTTGTTGTGTAAGTCTTCACACAAAGCCTTGAGTGAATCAATTAGGCTAGTCTCTAAATTCCAAAACCAAACTCCCCAAAATTTGTTTAGTCCCTCCTTCCCTTCAGTGCTCCCTAAGTGCATGATGATCAAGCTAGCCCCAAACTAAGTTTTAGCTTGCGACATGATGATCAAGCAAGCTCTGAAGTAAGTTTGAGGTTGCTACAAGATGATCAAGCAAACACTAAAGTAAAGTTTTAGCTTGCTACATAATGATCAAGCAAGCTCTAAAGTAAAGTTTGAGCTCGCCTTGCTACATGATGCAGATCATCAAGCTTCTAGAGTTCTAGACATGAATTGCTACATCATAATGATGATGATGATGATGATAAAGCTCTATAAGTTGGAGCCCTGTAATTTTTTTCTGGAATACTATGAATGGGGTTTGGTAATTCTGTGAATAATTGCATGAAAAAAGAGATTGAAAATCTGAATCAAGCTAGCTCTAAAGTCTGAGGAAGAATTATGGGTTTTTCATTGGACTACTTATAAGTGCCCCCCACAGTTTGGTAATTTTGTTGTTGTTGTTGTTGTATCATCGAAGAACGATTGAAATTTTCTATGGCCAACTTTGCTATCGGGAAGAGTTCATGAGATTCAAATCTGTTATTGGAGAGAGTCGAGATGGATTGACAAGAATAAGAATGCTGTGATGGTCAGTGGCAGCAGAAGCAATGGGAAGAAGAATTCCAAGAGCCGAGCTGCTGTGAGAGGGATATTCGCTGGCTGCTGCAGCAGCAGGTTGAATGCAGCTCTTACAGTTGTGAATGTTGTTGTGGTCTTGAAGCTTCTTGATGACATGGTTGATGATCCACAACTGATGTCGAAGCCAGGGAATTGATTGAAGATGGAGCTAGCTGGAGGAGGAGGAGGATCCAAGTCATTGAGTGGATTGTTTCTGGAAGCAGGAGTCAAATTTGGAGCTTTGGAAGAACTGGTGGAATTGAAAGTAAAACTACCCATTTGGCCAGTCATGTCAATGCTATAGACATTGGTACCATTGGGATACAACAAACCCCAGTGTCTCTCAGTGCCTGGTCCCGGTTTCAGATCCTCATTGAAGAGAGCAAAAATGAAAGTGGGGATGAAGATCCCGGGTCTCGAAGGAGTACCCAGGACAGAGGAGCTGGTGGACAGCATCTTGGTGACAAGCCGGCGGTTGTAGTTTGCAGCATTGGGGATGTTGCAACCCAGCTGACCAGGATCACCAGCAGTAGGCCACCCAGTCTCACTGATTGCTACTCTCACATCACCATAACCCAACTGCTCCATTGCTGCATTCACGGCATCAAGCTGAGCATCCAACATGTTGTAGTACTTGAGATGTCCATCCAACACCACACCAGCAGCAGTCACAGAAGTAGTACTAGCTGTGGAGCTGCTGCTGCTGCTGCTGCTGCTGTCCAGCTCAAAAAGTGCATACTCCAGTGGGATCTGTGCTGGGTCACCAGCCCAAGCAAAGTAAGGATAAGCATTGATGTAGAAATAGGAATGTGTTTCAGACAAGAATTGGAGAAGAGGTTGCACATAAGGAACTGCAATCTCCTCACTGAAAACACCAGCTGAAGGAGGGTAAGAAGCAGCCAAAGCATTGAATGCCACTGCTGTGGAGACTTTGATTGCTTGTGAGAGGTTATGGTATGTCAAGCTTGCATGGATGTTCAGAATGCATGGCATGAGCTGATCCCAGAGAGGCTGGAATCCAGGTTGAGACCAGAGCTCATTTCCCACATGGATTGTGGTGATGTCAGTTGCTGGATAGTAAGCCAGGACATTGTCTTGTACCCATTGCTCTGCTGTTGTGCTGCTGGAAGCCACAGCTGAGATTCCATCGTTGGGTAGAGCACTAATCACTTGCAATCCTGTGTTGGCCAATGCACTCATCACTGCTGGATCCGAGTCGAAGAGCTTGACTCTTCCTATCTTCATGCTCTGTATCAACAAGACTGCTTCCTGGGGTGTCGGGAGGTTGTCTGCTACCTGTCCATAGTTGATACCTATTGTGTTTGCCTCCACTGGGTATGATCCTGCAGACATTGGACAAGCAGCTGCAACCCATCAAAAGCATGTTGATTATGAAGAAACTCATTGAGAAGTTCTTCAGAAAGCTGCTGCTGCTGGTGGCAGCAGAAGACCAGTGGAGTCCAAAGCAGTAGAAGGATCAGGAGCTAGCTTCTCACCAGGATCTGAAACAGATTCAGCTTGAGGACCAGTTTGACAAATGGCAGCTGGTGTTGCACAAACCATGATACAGAGAAGAGAAACCAAGCTCCATAGACTTCTTCTTCTCATCATCATGATCAACTCATTCGTTGCAAGAGTGATCACTCTTCTCTTGAACTCTCCAAGAGCAAGGCACAACAGAAAGAGAGTCCAGCAGGCCCACAACTGCTGGAGGAGTAAGGAAACTGCCAGAACTAGAAACTGGTGAAAGTCAAAATCTTTGAACTTGAAAGAGTGCCATATCTATACAGAGCTCCAAACACTTGCAACAGTTAGCAGCTACTACCTTGGTGAGGTCCTTGAGACCAGGAAGTCACTATTGCACTACAGCAGCAGCAGCAGCTCCAGAAACAACTATTGAAGTATTGCTGCAGCTACAATGGCAGCAACCCAGTGAGGATCTCGGTACCAGAAATGCACTATTGCAGTGCTGCAGCTGGAATGGCAACCTAGTCTTTGGTGAGGAGGATTTTGATACCAGAAATTCACTATTGCACTGCTGCAGCAGCTCTAGAAACAACTCTTCAACAACAACAACAACAGCCTAGTTTCCAACTAACTTCTCTGCTGCCTTCTCCATTTGGTCTGCAACTTTGGTAACTGCAAATTTCCTTCATCCCACAGCCACAGTCGCCCATCAAAAGCCACTACCCATTGTACATTTTTCCATACCCTAGGCTCCTATGGGGTAGGGAATGTAAAGTGGTCACTATGTAGGTAGGTTAGTAGGTGGAAGGCCTTGTGGTAGGGAATGTAAAGTGGTCACTATGTAGGTAGGTTAGTAGGTGGAAGGCCTTGTGGTAGGGAATGTTAAGTGGTCACTATGTGGGTAGGTTAGTAGGCAAAGGCATTGTGGTTGGGAATGTAAAGTGGTTATTGTCTAGGTGGGTAAGACCAGGTTAGGCATTTTGGTGGCTACTAGGTAGGTAGTTTGATGTGGGTGGGTTGGTTAGTAGTTAGTATAGGCCAGAGTGTGAACCAGCACCCACTTGCACACCATCCACTGGATGCTTGTTATGATTTATGACACAATAGTTGTGGATGAACAACCTCAATGGAAGTAATAGCTGGTTTCACCTTGGTAACCCATTCTGTAAGAGGTAGCTCCTATATATATAGAGGTAGATAGATAGGTAGAAAAATAAGTGACTACTAGGGAAGTGGATGGGTCATAGTTTATACATAGGTAAATGCCCTTTTGTTTAACTACCTACCTGCTAACAACTTGCAAAGGAGTTTTTTGATAGTAGGTAGGTAGGTAGTAAGAAAAGCAACTGAGCTAACCACCATGGTTAGCTAGGAAACTAGAATGCCCTCCATACAAGGAGAATGCCCCCCCCCTCACACAGAGTAAGGGAAGGGCAAGTCTTGAGGGAGTTGTGTTATTCAAGGGCATGGAAACAAGGGGTGGAAGCCTGAATTCCCCCAGCCCAAGAACAAGAACAATACAAAACCCTCATGTGACCCGCTCTCTTCCTCCCTCACCATAAAAAGATGCAGACATAAATTTGAATCTGGCACTCTCGAAGGCACTTTACAGAATTTGTAATGTGTCCCTGAAAATGCAGACTTAATTTGAATCTGACACTTTGTTGGAGGCAAAGACAGGCTTACAGAATTTGTAAGGTGTCTCTCAGAGGTTAGGTATTTGGGGGGGAGGGAGGCAAGGATATTGTGTAAAGTAAATTCACCATAGAGTATAGTAGCTTAAGGGATTTGGGCCCCTAAGTAATAATAATACGTCTATTTTTATATGAGCATTTTTGAAACATGATCTTTTGGCTTGTGTTGAAACTTTGAGATTAGTCATAGAGTTATAATAGCTTGAAGGATTTTGGTTTCTTTTAGAGGATCTTTTGAAGATTATATTTTGGCATGGTGAAATATTTGAGTTTCCATAATTCTTCTTCTGTTTTAAGATAATTTTTAATGTAAATGGCAAGGCCACTGTGTGGAACACCCCTTGTTCAAATGGTAGAAGGTGTGCATGTGATCAGTGGAAGGGGTCTTTTTCAGCTGACAAAAGAATCTAAAAGGTTGGAGGAGGTGGTTTCAATTTTTTTTTTAAACCTTAGGAGTGCTTTAAGGTGGGAGACAAAGAATGGTTTTCTGTGTAAGGAACGTACCACCCATCACTTACAAAAGAAGGATTTTTTTAATTTTAATTAGGTCAGATTTTTATTATTTCTTGAGCACGGAGGAGTTAATAATAGGTACAACAAAAGTGTGCACCAGTGTTAGGCGGTTATCAAAAATCAAAACAAACATCAGCAGTCATCAGGATGGTTCTTAGAGTTCATAAATCGTGATTCTCAAAAACCAAAGAACTGGTTTCCTGATTATACAAATATGCCATTGTCAAACATTTTGAAAAATCAAATAACCATGTTTACAACTGCCAGTTCTCTTCATTAAAACCACCAGTTCTTCTTCAAGGGTTCTGAAATAACCAAAACAAGTGATCTTGAAATCTGAAATATATATATATATATATATATATATATATATATATAATAATAATTTTACAAAAGAACCGTCGGGTATTAACGATCTTGAGAATATACCCACCCAACACTTGATGGTGTAAATTTTACAAATGCCTCCTCTCTCTCATGTCATGGGCCCCGGGGGGCAATAGGATTATGTAGTTCAGTGCTTATACGGGTTACAGGAATGTTGTATAATATCATCCTTGACAAAGTAGTAGAATTGTGTCACCAAGTGGAGGAGGAGGAGGAGGAGGTTGTGATTGTAAGTAAGTATGGTGTTGCTGAAGGCGGTCGCATAAATTTCGCACTTTGATCTGCCAGGACAAACCCAAAGATTGAAGCCTTTTTTTCTTCAAAATCATATTAAATGAGTAGCAAGCGGCACTTCCGTACGTTTGGCCACCAATCGGTCATTACTTATCACTGCTCTGGAGGTGGGTGCATGTGAAGGATCAGTACCTTTGTTCAGATCTTACTTAATACTCTTCAGTTTCTTCACAAGTTGTTGAGAATCAAGTTGTAATGCAGGAATGAATGAAAAAGTAACGTCCTGTGCATCATCATCAGGAACTCCAGTGGAACTCTACACACACACACACACACACATATATATCCCTTCACTCTGACATCTGCAGGCCTTACTTAGTATGCAAGGCTTCATACTGAGGCCATTATGGTTGTAAGCTCCCTAAAACCTTTGGGCATGGGGAGCTGGGGAGCTTAGTTCTGTATATATATATATATAATATTTTATTTTATTTTTTGAGGGATCTCCCCCAGCAGAAGGACCCTAGGGTGTTATGCCAGGGGAGGAGCTCCCTGTCATGTGTTCTCATGAGGTTCAAGAACATCTTTGGGCTCATGCCCTCAAGTGCCTCTCCCTCAGGAGAATGCACTCCTATATGAACATCACTTACACAACAAAATAAGTGTCAAAAACAATTTTTGATGAAATTGACAAAAATGTGCCAACAATTTATTTTTCATAATTTCATAGTCCAACAACATTCATCCCACTCAAAAGCACCTTCAAACTTTTTTTAACTTTTCTAAATTTCCATCTCTTTCAATAGGCTATATAGGTTGCTCATTGTTATGATTGTAAGTTCTCTAAGTCATAAGGTCTAACATGAAGGAAAACAAATTATGGTATTCTTCTTTTCATATTTCCTTAAGAAATGAAATAAAAGAATCCAAAACATCAACCATAAAAAAAATTGATATTAGAAGCTAGCAAAATCAACTCAACAACAACATTTTATTCTTCTTTCATTAAGCTATAAAAAAATGGCAAAAATTTCTTCCTCAAATTTTAAATTCACAGATAATTCATAGCAAAACAATTTGAGATTGAACTATACATTTAGCCTTTTTTTTGTCATTGTTTTTCCACACTCCTTTTCATTGAATTGTTCACTTTCGCCTTTACTTTTTTAATAATAAAATTGGATCCATGTGTTTTTTTAGTGATGTTATTCCATTTATTTAGTAAATATGATATTAAACATTTTCTTGCCCATGCTCTTCAATTTGATGCATTGACTAAACAATTGTCACAAAGGATGCAACATATAACTTGTAGATTATCAAAAAAAATTGTTATCATTTATACCAAAAAACCCAACACAAGGAATTTTTGCTATGCAATTTTCACAATTGTTTTTTGAGCATGCAACTTTTGACGATTAATATTCATTATCTTTTCTTCATTTTAATTTTTTTTGTTGGTTTCAATTTTTAATATATATTTATCAAATCCAAAAAATTCAATGGCCGAAACCATCATACAAAATACAAAAAAAGGCCAACAAACGCACAAATTGTAGGAACTGAAAAAGGGAGAGAACTAGACCCTCTCATGGGAGGAAACTATCTCACCCACAACCCTTCTAATGTTGCCTACATGTAATCACGAAATCTAAAAGTAATAAGAGGTCTAGAAAAAAAATCTCCCGCAAAAGCAATCTTCCTTTCTATAACAAAAGTTAAAGCATGTTGAAGAATAATACTAACATGTTGCTTGAAAAATTGAATGCAAAAAGACATAAATAAATAACCTCTTGATCATCTATCATGGAAAAGATGAACACACTCCTTAATGAAATAATCCATATCATACCTAGGTGCATTGTGCACCTCCATGGCCATTGGAACAAAAATGTACCTTTCATGAAGCCACTTATACTTGTGGATCTTAGTAATGGCACTAAGTTCCGCAACTACACATGTTGGTCAACTAATGACACTCGTAAACAACATCTTTCATGTTGGGTTAATGACCACCACATCGGCAACAAAGACCTAATCCTCACGAATCATGTAGAAATTAGTTCATAATGAAGTTCCTAACATAAGGGCGTACCATTGCTCTCTCCATACAACATGCCCACTCTCTTGAACGAGGGCATACATGACGTCTCTAATGGCGTCATGTGTGGCTATCCACTAACCTCCGAATGGACAACCTATTAAATGTGTGTTAGATGCATCTAACCCATGTCCACATTCACATGTAAAAAGACTAGATGCCAAAGGCTGAATCATCAAAACAAAAAACATCACAGAAGTGAAAGTAGAATGTGCGATGTGAAACAAATAGATAAATGGCTTAGCAATTAACCATACCCCCCCCCCCCTTGCCTGAACAACAACGAATGTGGCTTCTAGAAGTAAAGGAAATGGAATCATCCTCCAAAATAGACTTAAAGGATGTGTCATGATGGATGTCCATCAAAAATGCCTACAAACCTGGAGCATGGGAACTACCAAACATTCAAAAGAAAGGTGTAGTTTTTTAGTTGCGAGAGGATGGTTATCCTAGGTTACACAAAGGCATGACTAAAGGAGGTGTGGGCCTCCCTCAACTTGGAAAACATACTCCTCCAAAATGGGTCTATCAAATATACTAAATTTATAACACAAATATGAAGCCACGAAAGCCCAATTTCATGGAAAGGTAGATGGGGCACAATTTTCCATAGATAAGAGGCCTATACCACCAAAAAATATCGGTAATTGAGCTCGATGCCCCATAAAGGGCCCTAAATAGACTCCAATGACCTAGGACCCATAATGTTTCCACGATTTGCAAAATTTTCTTGTCAAAACTTGCCAAAATAGACAAGAAAAAAGAAGAAAGAAGAATTATATGAATGAGAAAAGAAGGTCAATGAGTGACAAATGTTTAGACAAAATGTCTAATGCAACCTGTGTGTTTCCCAAAAGAAAAGATCATTGATATGTGTCAAATCTTAAAATAAAACTTCATTAAAAAAAAAAGTGTGACAAAATCTTGAAAATCCACTAACATGTTCAAAATGTGTATGCCATTTATGACCAAAATGTAGCCTTAAAGAATATTTATGCCTAAAAAGTTCCCTGATGGATTCCAATGCTTGAATTTTAACATTTTGACCCTAAGCCCAACTAAAACTAATTGGGTTGAAAGGTGGCCAAAGGTAGGAACAACCTTGCTCATAGGGCCCATGATGTGGGTATAATCTAATAAGGATGGAAAGACACAACTAGGGGCTCACGTAATGGCCTCTAGGAATGTTCAATAATGGGCTAGGTCAAATAAAAAACCACCTAGGGGGGTCACCCTGCTTCATGCCTGAAGATGAACCCCTCTTCATGATACCTAAGCTGGTAGTAAATAGAAGAATGAGAACTATAAAACAACCTAGTAAAAGGGACAATGTTTGGTATGTGCAAACAAAGTCATATACATGACATAGGTGTGTTCAAGTTAATAAAAAAAAGTGGAGGGACATGGTTTAAGGGAGAGGGGTGTAACTGACATAAAACTACAATGGTGTCTTTTGGGGGAACGTTTGGCAACATGGGCTGAAAAGTTATAGCAGCACGATTGTACTTTCTAGCTCTACCCAAACGCAAACATCGGCAAAAAATGAATGGTCAAAGAATCATCCAATTAGTGGTGGGAATGGGAAACACGAAAGGCACAAGAGGACTCGTCTTGAAAAGAAGACCAATTGCCCATTATAAACCTCCTAAGGTGGGCATAAACTTATTGCTAACTTGAACGACCTCTTCAAGTATAACGTAAACACCAACAAGGCAACAAAAGGAAAAGGAACCATGCTAACTCATCCATCGAATCTTGAACAATTCAATCAAGGGGTAAACAAAAAGCTTGCTCGATCTCATCCTAGATGGCTCAAAGGATCCTATGAATCAAATAAAGGCACACAAAATGAGCTTCAAACAACCCCAAAATGAAACTAAACTAAACCTAAAACCAACCTCAAAAGGCAAAAGGGATAGAATCAAGGTGCAACACAAGAAGATAGGACACCTACAAAAACAAAGCAATTTGGGTAACCTAGGAGATGAGGTTGGCATGAGGGTGAGCACACTTAACATGCTTTGAAAGGCCACAAAAAATGTAAAGGCTGGAAAAATGGGGGCAAGGGGCATCTCAAACCGATGGAGGATGCAAAGGAGGGGCCATACAAAAAAGGGCTACCCCCAAAACACTAGGACACAAAAGCCCAAAACAAAAACAAAACAATAAAATAAAAAATAAAAATAAAACAAAACTTTTCCTACCACATTAGCAACGATGGGCTTGACCATTGCATGAATGTAACAGTAATGGCAGGCCTGATGCACCACCATGTCTAATAACACTTTTGTGTATGCACCACCCATGCCCTACTCCCACATAGTAGAGATCCATACCCCAACATTATCGCTACACTCCCATGTTTGCCTCCTTATTCCTTTCTTCACAAATTTTTCTTCTAGTTTTTTCTTCTAATGATTCAACAACTATCCATCATCATTATGATCAACATTTCCTCTTCACAAAAACATGATTACTTAAAAGTTTTGAAAATCTTGTTTTTTGCGTCTTTCCAACTACAAAAGAAGTAAGAGATTGAGATTTTGTTTATTAGATCTAAGGAACCACTCAAATCGTCACGTAGTGAAGTCGTTGAGCTATTGAGCATCGCACTAGAGTTTGAAGTTTGACCCTTCTCTTCAAATCCACCTGAGCACCTCCAATGCCAAGAGCTACGAATTGCGGGTCACAAGCAATACATCCTGCTTGGCGATAGGTTGTTGTTACATACTATAACTAATGAACCTACTATTGTTTGCTCTTAGTAAATCTAGTAGAACATTCCTCAAAATGTGTGACCAAATGAAAACTCCATTTGTTTTGTAGCCTCTCTCCCCACAAAAAAAAAATGCTTGCACATACACTTTAAACTTCATTTATAAATTAGGATAATCTCCAACCTTTCTTTCACTAATTGTCCTTCCATAATTATTTCATTCATGAAAACTTCACATGTTTCATTCCCACATACTTTTTTTTTTTTCAAAGGAATTTATGCATTTGCAATTTTTAGAAAAGTATTACGAAGAAGTGAAAAAAAAAAAAAAAAAAAACTAATTGTCCTACTTAAAATTTCAAAAATTCCTAAAATTTCAAAATGTAAATGTTTAGAAACAATAACAAAGAAAGGGTGAAAATAAATTATCACAAACAAAAGGTTTGAAAATAAAGAAAATTTTCAATCATTTTTTTGTCCTCTCATTGTGGTACCAAAAAAAAATTAAAAGTGCAAAATGCAATGTAATGTTGGTATGTATTGTATATATAGTAAAAGAATTAAGAAATCTAGCACAAAAATAGAAACAAGCATTTATATTACTGCATAAACTAATAATAACTATAAACGAAGGTTTTCACACAAAAACACAATCAAAGACATGAATCATACATAATCAAACAAAACAAACATACAAGCAAACATTCAAACAACACAAACAAGCACAAAAACAATATGATCATAAAAAGAAACAATAAATAGAGAAAATGGTAACAACATACCAATTCAAAAAGCTCAAAAGCCAAAGGCGAATGACACCTTGAGCTCCCGCACCTATGCAAAAGGGAAGGGGTAGACAAAGTAAAAACATAAGCTTGAAGTAGGTAGACATCAAAGCTCAAACATGTAAGCATTGAAGCAAGTGGGAGCAATAGCTAGTACTTGAAAAATGAAGTTTGAATCTTGAAGCAAGTAAACAAGAGTAGCAATTCAAAACAATGGTGAAGGAAGTAGGTGAAAGCATAAAGCCAATAGGTGGGAACATGAAGCAAATAAACGAGATTGGTGAAACAAATAGGTGGGAACAATGAAGCACACAAACACAAGCAATAAAATAGATGGGAATGCAAAGTAGGTGAAAACTATGAAGTAAGCAACTAATAGTAGTGAAGTAGGTGGAATTCAAAGTAGGTAATGAATGTGTAATGAAAATTTTGAAACAAGAACATAAGGAAGAAGGGAACAAAAGGGAAGGAGAGGCAAAAGCAAAAGAGAAGAGGGCATAAACAAATAGGAAAATGAAACTAAAGACTTATAAGATTAAGAACATAAAAAAACAAACAACGTTTCATTGAAAACCAACACCAATAATCTAGAACTTAGAAACAAATGAACTTCAAGTTTCAACCAAACATTAAAAAAAAATTTGTGGACCATTTAAAATGCTTGTGAAATGAGAATAAAGTTGCTAGTAGGCGGCCCCTTTGTTTTTCAAAAAATAACAACTATGCAAGACAACTATTACAATCAAAGTTGCCAAGAATAAAAAACCTTAACACTTTTGATGTTTCTAGAAATAAATTAAAAATTATATACCTACAACTCTAGACTTTAGACATCTTAATTACTTGGACCCCCTAGACCTAGCCCAAAGTTTAGCATGAAAATTGGACTCGAATAAACCATTTTATCCCACTTGGGTTTTAACATTTTGAAAGAGATGGAAATGGATTTGATCCTTAATGATTGGTTTTCACACAAATTAAAACTAACAATTTGGATATCAATCAATTTATTAATAAATCTAATATCTTAATGTGTTCAATGTCTAACACTCGATTGATACCCATCATTTCCACCTGACAATATTATTTACTAAAGGTATTCATTTCATGGAAATATTATTGGAGTGGGTGCAATCACAATCAAATGAGTAAAAAACCATGTTGAAAGACCAAAAACCTATCAATTTTGTCACACATATTTATGTAATGCCACTTTAATGTCATGTTGATCAAGGAAATCTTTGTTAAATGATTTATATGAGTGTTGAATAATTAAGAAAATCATTTAATTTAATAAATTGAGTTTTTGTTTCAACAAATGACTATTGAACTTTAACACCAAAATGGGTCATAATTTGTATGACATGTGAACAAAGTTGTGGTTTATGATACAAAAAACTAAAATTTTAAATAGTTAGCATATTTTAGCATGATTTGAAACTATTATCATTTTTAAAGATGAAATATATAATTTGGCATAATTTTTATTTTTTAGGAAATTCACATCTATTAAAAAATAATTTTAAAATTCATTTACTCTATTGGGGTAATTTTAAATATTAAAAAAACATGTTGCAAAAAAATTCACCAAAAAATCTTTTTAATGAAAAAGTTAAAATGACCACAAAGGGCCCATTTGTGGTTGAGTTCCTTGCCACCATTGGCTCATTTGATTGTGATTGCAACCAATTTAAGTTTAAGGTTTACATTGGTATTTATTAAAGGTGAGGTTCCCCAATTTGGGCTTTATGGTTGGAAGCTCCTTATTGTCAACTTCTTACAACTAAGGAGGGGGCCTAAATTTACAACCATAATGCCCCAAATGTGGAATCTTACCTTATATGGATTTTTTTGGAAACCTTACTAATGTAATATCCCCCAACACATGGGCCTTAGAAATATAATGGCCCACCTTGGATGGCAATGCTTAAAACTAAACAAAATTGTGCTTCACAATCACCTTTAATAAAAGAAAAATAGCTATAGGTTTTTCTAAAATTAAAAAATTGAAAAAAATATATATTTCTTTTGAATAGTCATGTTTAACGATGGAGATAGATACAAGAGACCCAACATCAACATTAAGATTCAATAGATTTGCAATGCAAACGTTCAAAAGAGTATGCCATTTAAAGTTCCATTATAGTGAAGAATAAAAGGTTTACTAAATGAAGCACGCATATACAATTTCTCTCTCTTTCTTTTGGTGAAATTTACAATTTGGAAAAATGATAACTAAAGAGAGAAAAAAAATTGTTCCAAATTTTTTGACTCAACATAAAGGATCACACATAATACTTCACAAAACAACCCAAAGTTCCAAAGGTTAGTTCTAATGTTGACCAAATATGTGTAAACATTTGAATATAAAATTGAATAATAGGCAAATATGGATACGTAACCAATCTTAAAACTATGGTTTTCTCAATATCCAAGCCTATGCATATTTAATAGAACTTCTATTGATTAACAATTATTTTCTATGGCTATCCACAAAATATTGTTACTTTATGGTTTTGTTCATACATGTTTCTTGGTGTTACTAGGTTCATAGATATGGATATAAAGGTATTCATATTTGCTAGATTATTAGGGGAGGTTAAAAGATGCATGCAGTCAAGTTTTAAGAGGCTAGAATGTGAAATATGAATATATTTGTTAATGTTTAAACTTTAGTTTGTAGTTCTTTTACAAGCAATGGTGGCCCTCCATCAGTTGCCTTTTTCACTTTGTTCCAAGTATCAATGCTTTCATGATGAAAATTGAAGATATTTTAATGTTTAGTTGTTAAGTTGTGAAATTGAATTTGACTAATTTGAAGTTCTACAATAATTTGCATTTGGTTTTGAAATTGCATTTTTTTCTTGTGGTTTTGAGCATCACATTTTGGTTTTGAGCTTTTGAACTTCATATTTTAATCTTTTGGGTTTGAGCATCACGCAGGTTTTGAGGTTTCAAATTTTGAGAAAATTGCATTTTAGTTTTAATGTTTCAAATTTCATGGATCACACTTTGGTATTGAGGTTTTACACATCATACTTTGCTAGTTTTGAGGTTTCGAACATTGTGTCTTGATAATTGAATTTTGAACATTACATTTTGGTCTTGAAGCTTCAAGTTTCAAGTATCAAATTTAGTCTTCAAGTTTCAAAATTTGCATTTTGGTCTTCATGTTTTGAGCATTTCACTATGGTCTTCAAGGTTTGTGCATGCATCCAATGGTCTTGAGGTTTTGATCATCATATTTGGCATTAAGGTTTTGAACAAATCTAATGGTTTTGAGGCTTCAAACACATGCTTTGGTTTTAAGGCTTTGAACACAAATTCTAGTCTTGAGGTTTCAAGAGCATTGCATTCTAGTATGGAGGTTTTCACTTTTAGCATTGCATGTTGGCTTTCAAATTATGATAATTGCAAAACTATTTTTCCACTTGTCACATTTTGCTTGCATCTGCAAGATGAGCTCTTTGAACACATTTTATGTCTTGAGGTTTCAAGTTTTGAGTGCACATTTTAGTCTGGAGGTTTCAAAGACATCATACTCTAATATGGAGGTTTTTTAGGGTTGAGCATTACAATTGTTGCATGACCACATTTCAATTGCATGACAATTTTTGTGTTCATCACATTTCACTTGAACACCAATATTCAAGCTCATCACATTTCATCTACATATGCTAGCTAAGCTCTTTTCTCCTTTTGTTTTTGAGCTTATGTTTTGCTACTTTTCTTTTGATGAATTTTTCTAGGTTTTAGATCTTTGTTTTTGTTGTTGTGTTGTTTTGTTTTGTTTCATAAAACTTAGTTTGTAACTCTTCCTTGCACTCAAGTAGTTGTAAATAGATAAGTAATAGCAAGTATTTATTTCTTAGGGGGTAATTCACAACTAACCTTGTATTTGCATTTATTATGTGTTTTGTCTTGCATAAGGTGATAGGTCCATGTGAAATGTGATAACTAGAGAAGTTTGCATGCTTGAATATGTTAGTAGCTTGATGAAGATTATGTTGAAATTGTAACAACTTTTAATGTGCATATATGGCATCTTATTAGATGTTGAGAACATACATGCATGCAAGCTACTACAATTAATTTTGCTTAGGTTAAAGTTATGTAGCTTGTAACTATATAGTTCAAGTTACAACTTGGAAGGCACATAGGTGGAACTCTATTTGTTAGGGATTTTTTTGGTTGTTAATGACTACTTACATAAGGACCTTGTAAACTTGTAGATGTTGTGATCTATTATTTGTAGAACAAAGTAGAAAAGCAAGTAATTTTTGGGGCTAATGATTTACCCTAAGGAAAGGTTTTATCAAATGTACAATAAGACTACGGAGATCATTCGCATGAGAACCCACATTGACTATGCATATCTTAGATTATTGATTCAAAGGAAGTTGGTTTTTGCTAAGAAAGTTTTTGAGGCAAATTATAGTTAGCAATTAAGGAAGAAAAGGTTTGGGCCAAGTGGGTGTGCAATCATGACATTTGTTGGTGCCATAGATCCTTACAAAAAAGGTGATGAGGTTTAGTGTTGTATATTTGAAAGGGGTGCAAGGCCATTTCAACATATGAATTTTTTTGGCTATGGAGGTTAGTGTTATGCCAATGCTCTATTATCTTTCCTTCTTGTTGTGCTTTTGGTGGAAGAAGCATTTTTTGCAATCGTCACAAAAATAATGAACTTACATGTGTTTTGAAATCTTTCAACTACAACAACTATGTTTATAATTTTGATCTTTGGATGCCTAGAGGTGGCATGAACACATTTCCCGTAGTACTTAACTATCTAAATGATTTTTAGACCCCTATACATGTTACTTTTGGTTTATTTGAACTACATGACGTCAAGAGGTTTCCATGGTTAAGTAGTTACAGTCTTTACTTGACTAGAATGAATCATGCATCTTATGCTTATCGTTCTGAAAGATGAAGGCAACAACTTGATGTCTATGGTGACAACATTGCATTCAATTATTGACTACAAAATTACTTGTTTTAGTCACGTTACATCTAAAATCTATTAGTATTCTACTAACGATGAAAAGGTGATTACAAATGTAAAATATGTCAATGTGAAGATTGCCCAAGGTAGTTTACAAAAGATAATCACATGAACAAAAAATCAAAAAAGGGGAGAGTGCATGTGTTGGCAATGGGTTATGGCTTTGAAAATTGCAAGCCTCGGTGAAGATTGGATTTGTTAATAAAATGATTATTTGAGAAGGCATTGGAGTTCAAACAAGCCCTTATTTTGAGTTATCAATGGCATTTGAGAATGATTTGTAGAAAAAGTTCTTAAGGTTGAAGTATGTGCAAATTGAAAAATCATTCACACATGTCTTGAACCTATTGTCACAACCTACATAATGAACCAATCATGAGGTTACTAACTATTATTAAATGATTTCACACTAAACACTAACTATGGACAAGCTTTTGATGGGACTAGCCACTTTGATGTTGAGGTTCTCCTCTTTCAAAAAAGCATGTGGGTTAAAGTTGTCAAGGTGAAGAAGTCTTTTTTCCATTTCTTGACAAATTATGATCCACATCAAGTTCACAACATGCTTGCCATTATGCTAGATCTTCATTTCAAGTCTCCATAGGTTGTGGAAAATTATGTGGGACATGATGATGTTTTCTATTTTAATTTTAAGTACAACACAAAAGTAATAATTTTTTTCTAGTCATAGTATTTGATGTACTTATAAAACTTATTGTTCAAACATGTGTAGCACTAGTTGATGCATGAATAAATTGTTGGGTTTAGTGATTTTATTCAAACATACAATAACATTTCTGGTGTTAGTGCATGTATTAAGGAGTTTTCATAAGCACTTGTTGTTGGGGAACTATCTTTGTTCATGAGGTTATTTGTAACAAGGGGATTTGCACATTTGTAACTTGAATTGCATGTGCAAATCCCCTTGTTTGGTGGCTTAGTCATGAGAGTCAATTCCCAAACTTGGCTTCCTTGCTAATTATATCTTGGGAATTTCAAGGTCACAAATTGAAATTGAGATTGTTTTTAGTCTTGTTGGTGTGTTGATAACTTCAACATTGTTGTTTATAGTTGGAGAACTTAGAAATCTATCATCACTATAGTGAAGAACTAGCTTGATGTTTCATGTCTGAATTGTATCTACCATATATACATGATGGGCTTTATGAAAGTTGAAAATTCATTGGCTGAAAAAAACTTAATGACACGTTTGAGGAAGCAAATTACTTTGAGGAATTGCACCAAGACAACAATCAGATTTGGCAAGGTGAGATCACATGATTTTTTATTTTTTTTCTATTCTTCTATAAGGTTGTTGGAATCTCAAAATTAAATAATAAAATTTGCAGTGCAAAGTTTGATTCAAAGGTTTGGAATCTCAAATCTAAATAACAAAATTTGCAATGGAAAGAATTAAGTTGTGCCATTGTGAATGCAAATTTTACTTGTGGAGCTCACTAATGACATGGATGATGGGTTTTGGTTATGTTGTGGGGGGGGGGGGAGAGGGTGCTTTTGTGTTTTCTGTGGGGTTTGTGTGGGGTGTAGTTGGGGTAGGCAACTTGAGCTGCATTGGGCAGAGTTCTTTGAAGGAGGGTTCAACTTCCCTGCAAGTTATTGCTTTTGTAGAATTTGTATACTCTTGAAGGTTTGTGTGTAATTGCAATTTTTTTTTCAAACATACAAAATTTATGCTTAGCCGTTATACATATCATGTAGTTAGTTAGTTTTTGAAAACTGGCAAATCTATATCCATTGCAGGGGGCAAAAATGAATATGAATCTATATCCATCTTGACAAATATATTGCTAAAAGTTTTCAATGCATATCCTTTTGCTAGAAATTTTTAGAGAATATGCCATATTGGTGACACATTTATGAGCCTCAAAACTTCATATAAGGACAACACTGGTCAGTTCATTCCAAGGAATGGAAGTTTGGAAATTACAAAGAGGTGCAAGAAATGGTCAGTTTGGACAAAGGGGCCTCCATGCTAACCTGCTGGCTATGGATGAAATGTGCAAGTGACCCCACCTCACTCACAGCCCAAAATTGGAGTGAAGTACACTGTATGCAGTTGCAGAATCAGGTTTGGCTTTGCTCCAATAATGGGCTTGACTTAGTGTATTCGTCTGATGACTCTGGTCCCCATAGGCTACCAGTTCTAACCCTGTCAGCTGATCCTGAATGTTGATGCTGCTATAGTCCAGAGTTTTCTCCCTCTGGACAGAAGATGCCTGGCAAACTATCAGCCACTCCAGTGCTCCACCATTGGAGATCTAAATGTTACTAGCTTGTGTGACAAATGATTGGGCCTGCCCCAGGCAGATGATGATGATCTATAATATTATGACTGTGGTTTCAAGCAGAGAAGTCTATTGCAACCAAAAGGAAACTAGAATCACCAACACTTTATAAGCAGACTAGTCTCCAACAGCTGGAGCTGTTCACTACCCCACCTTCCCCTCCCCCCCCTCCACCACCATCAATGTTTTCAACTGTCTCATTGACTAGAGAGTGCAAGCAGACATCACCTGTCATCCTCATAATTTGAGGTGAATGTCTGCCAATGATCTTTTGTCATATTACCATTGTTGTAAACTCCACCCTGAGAATGATTGAGATGATTCCAATGCTCATGTTGCATTCAACCAGTTACCACACAAGGCACCCTGGTTGTGTTTGTGATTTTGCTCATCCCAATGGGTACCTCTGATGCTCCTTTGTCTCTCATAAACTTCCTATGAAATAAAGGCAACTATCTTCAGAAAGTTCATAAATGTGGAGAATGTATCAACCCATCATGCACACCAAATCCACCAGATGATTCCCAAAAATATATAATCCACTAGGAGTGACTGTATGGAACTACTCAATATGTCTTTTTATGAATTGGGGTCTGTGAGCTGAAAGAGCAGTTAACACAAGAAGTGTTTATTTATAGCTTTACTAGTATGGCTACTAGAACAAAGATGGCCAATTGCACACAACCCAAAAGATAAGACACATAGTGGGCCCTCCTTGTGAATTCAGTTTGTGGGTCCCATCAGCGAGGGCAGGAGGTTGTAAAAGTACCAAGAGCCTTAGACTGCTCCAGCCCCAAGGGCTGTTAAAGCCATAATCAAGCTCTGTCCGACCTTCAAACATTTTCTCAAAACTTGTGAGAAATCATCAGTACTGGTGTTAGATTTGAAATTTCATACAGCATTGTCATCTTCACTCAGGGTTAGCTAGTTGCTAAGTTCCAACTTCACAACCACAGAACAAATGCTGTTACTGGGTGCACATACTGACAAATACATCCTGGTACATGCACACATTCTAAATACATGACAGTTAGAAGTACTACAGCAGGGTTAGCCAGTTCTTCTGGTACCTGTGCCACATGAAGATGAATGACATTTACAACTGCAACAATGTTAGCCTGTCATGGTTTCAGTTTCTAAGCTCCCATAGATCACGGATCATGTCCAGATACACCACCATTAAAGATGACAAAAGGTTTCAACAACTACCATTCATGCCCTTGTGAGACATTGCATCCAACAGGCATATACCATGGCTGCATTCACCTCAAACTTGATGCGTATAATTTGTCATCAAATGAAAGTCCAGTGATGTAAAACCATAAGCTGCATTTTAACACAGTGTTATCTGCAGACCTAGACTCTCACCTACCACACTCCTTTACTTGCTTTTTTGAGGACAAACAGACTATGTCAACTGAAGTTGATAGAAGGGCTGGATTTGGCATGGGACAATCTCCATTGGGAGTAACCTTGCAGATGTAACCAGACACCACAACAATTCCAACACTCTTTCACAGATGATGTTTTATCAAACTCTGTCCCCTCAATTCCACTGCCATAAGATTCTCAACAAATCTCAGAAAACAAAAAAAAACCTAGTCATGTACTGAAATTAGCTGTAGATACACAACCTCTTTACAAAGTATAAAGTACGAACTCCCAGCTAGCAGAATTGTCATGTGCCTTTCGGCTCAGATATCAAGGCAGAGCTAATTATCAAAAAACTTGCATTGCTTTAAACAAGGACAAATCTGTCACAGCAAGTTAAAAGTGAAACTAGTGAATGAATGTGCTCAGCTCAGGTGAGGTCATTTTAGCAGAGGTAAGCCTGCTCAACCATCTGATATCCAAGAAATCATACTAACTGCGACATCATTGGGTCTGCTACTCCAGTTTGAACAAGACATATCGGATTTGCCCACAGACTGTAGAATATACAAAGTACGCAGCTATAAAGAAATATCAGTGACTAGAATCAGGACTGATGGTGCTACCATAAAGTTTATGTGATGCATAAAATGTTTGAAGGCTGTAATCATCTCCCACAAATCTCCAGTGCCACGGTTCATACATTATACCTTGGATGTTGCCTTTAGGGAATGACATCTCAAAATGGAACCTGCAAACAAAGTCACTTGGCAATAACTTTCCTGCTGCAGAAGGTTCATTTGTTGGTACAGCTAGATGATTCAAGAGACTCAAAAGATACACTAATTAGGTTCGTACATGAGGGATATGACCACATTTGTCACCAAACAAAAACCAGACTGGTCTGTAGCATACCGAGCAGCATTGGTTTGAAGCCAAGAAAATGCAGCAGTTTGATCAAATTCTGCTCAGCAGACAAAAGCAGATGTTATTTTACAGTGAAGTAAATGAAACCCAAAGAATCATCAGTTGTTATAAAACTCTCCAGTGAAAACACTTCAACTGATTCATAAATATTTCAGACACATGAAGAACAGAATAGACCTGAAATTCAATGTGACCAATAGCAACAGCCTCTCACATGTTTTTGTGACCGTCAACAGCAACATGAATGGTAGTATCTGATGACCACAACACTTTCACTGACTTCATCAGTTCCCAGCAGTGGGTACTGGTCAATTCAAAATTAACCAATCTACTAAGATTCTGTCAAAAATCCTGGAAGTACCAAGATTATTCAGCCATGATGTCAGCTAGCTCAACATTCACAAATTTCTTCAACTACTGAGTATTTCTCAATACTTCTGAATTAAGCCAACCTGAAAAGAAGTGAGAGATGACTCAATAACCTATCCATAACCTGGATATTTCAGATCTGACAACAGACCAGCAACAATCAGTGAGCATGAAAAAGAGGAAACCAAACTGTAAGGAAAAGAGAATTCAAGATCACAAAACAAAATTAAGGAGCAGTTTGAATGACAGTGATGATCATACATATGTCCAACAGCAAAATGTATAGCATTGACCACCTATCATAACATCCCCACTCGTGTCATCAGTTCCTTGCAATGGGTGTAGTTTAATGTCAAACATTGAACAACAAAGGACCACCTTCCTGTCACAACACTGGCAATAATGGAAAAACTCGATACATAAACACATATATCAAGGTGATTGTGAAGAGAAGCTCCACAAAAACAATGAAGGTGACTGAGCAATTGTTGTTTTAGTCCAGGCTACACTGAATCAAACATGACAAGAATGAGTGCAGTCATTAGCATGTGAGTGTTGCTCACAAAGTATCAGACTGTCATCTCGCAACGAAAGGCAGTGACAACCATAATTACCAATGACAACCAAAAAGGAAGGTCCCTCCATCACTTAACAACAATTCTAGCATGCTAAGAAAACTATAGGGCTCCCTTGTAAGAATCATTTTCACCTGGTTCAAGCTCAGTTTCTGGAGCAGTCAAATCTCCAATATCAAGTGCATAGCCTGTATGGTGCTCACTAAAGCCTGGAGGTGCTGACACCTATCAAAATTCAAGAGATTAAGAATCAACATCAGGAATCCTCACCAGTCACTAGGACTCATCACTAGGGTTACATAAGCTGCCTCTGGTCCTGATAATCCTCAGATGTTGCTCTGACATGATGTGTGAAGCGCCACACTCTACCTTTCCAAAACCAAGAAAGAAGAAGACATGGCTAGACATATTCATAGTCTTCAATTTGGTAGCACACATGTTATTCAACACTATGACCAAGCAATCAACTACAGTAGTCATTGCTCCAAAGAGACAGGTTCACCTTTGCACGTTCAGCAGCAGATTGTTCACGTTCCGCTTTTATGGTGAAAAACAGTGATTGCTGCATCTCGACTGACCGAAACCTGTTAGAGGTTGTAATTGCAATTATACCAAAGGGGACCTTAAGGGCATAATGAGTAGACTCAATGATGGTAGACCCAAAGACCAAGTCATAATAACAGCAAAAGATCTGTCATGTGGATTTGGGTTCTCAATTCCATTAAATTCATACCATATCTATGACATTGCAGAGAAAACTCCACAACAACACTTTGGAGGTAGCAGATGTGTCAGTTCCAGTAAGAGTAGAACTAAATCAACAAGAATAAGTGTGGTCATAACCTTATGAGTGTCACTCACAAAGTATCAGATCATCAACTTCATGAACAATACTAGTAACTAGCTGCCATGACTTCACTAACTTTAACAGTTCCCAAAAGTGCGTGTAGATATATGTAATGTAACCTGCCCAGATTCAGGCAAACAGTCATAAAACAATCACATTTTCAGAAGCAATGTGCAGAGTTGGTCATGATGTTGACTAGCACTCAGGAGTCAGACTGATTAGAATGGAGTGTCATGTCAGAGAGGTTTTTACCCAGAAACAGGTACCAACCAAACACCATCTTTCCTTGCAGCATCTTGCATGGATAGGAAGGCATCTGCAGCCGCAGTTCTTAGCTTGACACTGAATACACCAACCACAAAGTCAGGGCTCACAGGTTAGAGGGGTTTCACCTAGCAGAATTACTGGTTTCTCGAAGAAGCTAAAAAAGGCAAGGTCCATAAAGCTACAGATTCACTGTCATAAAGCTAAATTTCCTCATTTAACTGTCACGCACATGGTGTTCATAAGATGCAAGAACCAACTTCTTGATAATTATTTGATAATTTCCTGGGCAGGTTCCAACATGGTTTAGTCACTCACCTCTCATCAGCAAGAACTGCTTTGAGATCTGAAGTAGGTGCTTCCTCTGAGCGGAGGTGACTAAGCAGCTTCACCCACAAAAGGGAGTAAGACATATTAGCACCTGATGACGAAGCATTATTTTAGGTCCAGTGTGTCATAATATGTGGCTGCATGCATACATGGTTACCTTCTCACAATCCAAAGCCAAATCGGTTGTTGGGTGAAGGGTTTCCAATCTCTAGAGAACACACAATGATTTTGATGTGCTTGGACACAAACCATCCCCCTTACTCTCACCTTTTCCTTCTTAAATCCAGAAAGTGTCTGCGTTCTCGCTTTACAAGCAAGGCACCTACTAGGACTCCCTCCCACCTCTCTTTTTTCCTATGTTCCTTGTGGTTCTTGTATACGGCACTATCCACAATAACCAGATTGCAATCTCCTAAGTGAATGGAGGTGTTTTGCTGTAACATTGCCAATATCTCTTTCAACAATATCTTTCATAAGAATAGAGAAATCTCCATTCTCACGGTGAAGAAGAAAACAGCAAGGTTAACACTTCCTCAGGAAGCCACAGAAAGAACCAAACAAGGGGAGACAAAAAACAAAACAAAAAACGAAAAACACACACCGCGGTATGAACAAAAGTGCCAGTCTCACACCTGTTCAGGGACCATCAACAGTAGTATGTATGATAGTGACTTAACTATCACAACTTCCCCACTGACTTCATCAGCTCCCTACAGTGGGTAAAGGCCAGTGACAAGCACCATCCTGCGAACTGAGTTTCTGCTGCAATTCCGGAAACAATGGGAAGACTCAGCCATACTACTGGCTAGCAACAGACCCCACAACAAAGACCAGACAAAGAAACAAAGAAAAACAGAAAGGGAAAAGAACTGGGGAAGATGAAGAACAGGGGAAGACAGGGGAAGACAGAGAACAAGAACAAGAACAAGAACAAGTGGGCTTACAGGAAGCTCCCCACTTACATTACCCGAAGCAAAATCATTCTGAAAATGCCAAAACGAGAAATTCCAAACAGGAATTTCTCGTTAAGAACCAACCCTCTAGTTCTCTTTAGAAGAACGTTAAAAAGGTAGCGTTTTGCCTTCAGAAAGACAATAAGATTGACCATCTGGAAGACAAAAAACTTCTTACAACTGCAAAGTCTCAAGAACCTGTAAAATTGACTATTGATAACCCCCAGCTTCGCAGTCATTGAGATATTGGAATGAACATGAGGCATTCTAATCATATCAATACCTGCATACTCTGGTTGAGAGCGTTTGTCAAAAATGTCACAGGATAAACCTTGAGGACTCTGGCTCACAGTTAGATCCAAGAAATTACAAGAGAAGCCTTTAGATGTACAATTCAACTCGCAAGAAGTTTTTGGGTATATGCCGCCGCCAAAAGAGTCTTGGTTAAGGTACATGAAGTTCTCAAAATCTGGAAAATCAGGAACAAGAAGATCATCCACGAACCTACGAACCAAGGACAAACTATGAAGCACCACAGGACAAGTGTTACTCTTCAAGAGACGCTTGATGAAATCAAACTCATAAGTGAAGAGATAGAACTTTGCCAGATAGACTGCACAATTTGTACCCATAGGGATACCAATGCACTGTCTATAAACACCCTGACCAAAACAAAGAAACAAATTGTCTAATAAGAAATCCAACCAAGAGATCAAATCTGAAGCCTCTGCAACTTTGAAGCTATGAAGAATTTCAAACAAATTGACCTCTGCTTTATTTTTCAGCCACAAGAACCTAAAGTTCAAAGCTGTTTTTTGAACCAACAAAAACTTAAAACGATGAAGTTTCAACATCCGATTAAACACTTTATTTATCAGAACTCTCATACGAGCTTTTAGATCCACTAGGTCAATTTTAGTGTATAGAGTTGAGAAATCAAAAGACTGTAACAGAAGTGGGGAAGCTTTATCACTTTCAGATCTTGAACGATTAAGATTGTTTATTACCTCCACCACTCCTGTAGAGTCATTGAGAATCCAACTACTATCACAAGGGACATCTGCTTTTTTGAGCTTAGACACCCAAAGGTCATTGACCGTAGGAAACATAGCTTTGAAGAAAGAACACAGCCACTTAGAAACGTCAGTTAGAGAACTAGAGCTGGCTGCACAGATAAATCTAGGTTTAATTGGATTTTTATGAAACTTCCAAACTGCACAAAGAAACGGGAGACGAGGGCCACACTTTACACCATTAAAATTATGAGCCTTATTAAAAGAGAGATGAGACTTAAGAATAACAGATTGAGCAAGATTGGAGACCACATAAGCACCAACAGGAGAATTAAGCTCAGAGAAAACAGAAGAAACATAAAACTTTTTACAAACAAACACAAAGTTATTACAACATTTATCCATGTAAGTAATGACAAAGGACTGCTGGAGAAACTTTAGGTGATCCAAATCCCCTAAAGGAACAGACAAAGGAGAATCAGAAGAGGTTTGAACCACAAAGGAAGCACAAGTCCTCTTCTGTACAAACAAAAGAACTTTGGCTTTCCACTCACTTAATATCCCTTGAACTCCTAGAAGCTTTTCTTGCTTGTTGACAAACTTCTTAAGAGCTTTATCAATAGCTTCTTCAATAGACAACATAGACAAGAAGCCACTTCTGAACTTAGTGCCTCTGGAAAAGAGTTCAATTAGGCTGGGCCTAGAAAGGATATTAAGGTTAGCAGAAATAACATGACCATGATGGGAATCAACAAAACTAGGGAAACGAGAACAAGCACAACCAGAGTGAATAATTTTATTAACTTGAGAAGCACGAACAGATCTACCCAACGCCCCATAGCTGAAAAACTCTTGACCAGAAGTTTTGACATATTTCCAAGCCACTAGGGGAGGGGACCAAAACTTTCTAACATAAGGAGGAAGACAATCTAGCACAGACGGAAGGTTTAAAATTGAAGAGAGATTCAAACCATCCATACGAGAAGAAACAAAAACAGAGATAATGAGATCTCTGCCTAGGAAAGAAGCACTTGCCGAGAAAGAACGAGGAACATTTCTCTTAATAAAATTGCTCAGAATTTTAGACAGTTGTAAAGCATGGCCAACATCAAGACCGAGATCAGAAGGAGAAAACTCAGACAGCAACAAAAGCATACGAACCAAATTCTTGATGTTATACTTGGAGAGGAAAACAATAGAAAACTTACCTTGAGACATAAGAGAAGAAAGGAAAACCAGCCTTCTTTTGTAATCTCTGTAGCCAAAAATTCTGTGAGGAGAAAGGTGAGGGACCCCTCTATGAATAGGTTGCACATCATCAGAAGGAGAACCAATCTCTTCAGAAACTGGCAAAGGAGGAGGAGGGAAACTTACAGCAACGGTAGGAAGAACATTGACAGGAACCCAAACTTTGATATTAGGACGAACAAATGAAGGTTTGTTGCCCTTTCTCCACAGCATTGCAGAAGCTTTATGAACCCTAGGAGAACGTCTATTACACTTACCCTCTAGGTTGTAACCTCTTGGAAAGAAAGTGTGCAAAATCCTCATCCATTTTCTTTCCAATTGAGAGGCAACAACCTTAAACAAGATTGGAGCAAAACGGCCTCCAGAATCTAAGAAATTCCCATCTACTTTTTCAATAGGAAAAACTCTGAAGGAATGGAAACCCTCTTTGGCAATGGCAGCATATAGTGGCTTAAACTCAAAAGACAAACTAGCAAGCTTAGACAATCTTTTAGCTTCTCTCATATGCTCTTGGAATCTTTCAAAGGCAGACTTACAAGTCTGACCAACATATAGCATTCTACTATTCTTGACACTGTAAATAACATAAATTACCCCCTTAACTGAAAATGGACAGAGGCTAGTTGAAGAATTAAGGTGTTTTTGCCTAAGCCTTCTAAGTCTATTGAGAGACTTAACGTTGAAGACTGAAAAATGAGTATTGGCAATAACCTTTTTAACTGGGCCCCATTTTATGTTTCCATTTCCAAATGTATGGAGTTTATTTAAGTTACACCGAGCCAAAACAGAGAATCTATCCAACTGAGCGGACCGAATAGCATTATGGAAATTAGCAAGCTCTCAATATCTCTTTCAACAATGTGAGAAACATATCTATGGGATTGCAGAGAAAAATCCATGACAATGGTCTCAAGGTAGCTGCTATGTCAGCTCCAGCAAAACTAACATGAACATGACAAGAATGTGTGTGATCTCATAATGTGCTGACTGTCACTAGCAAAGTATCAGACCATCACCTTCATCATGAACAGCAGGGATGAGCTGCCATGACTCCCCGCTGACTTCATCAGCCCCAGATGATGGGTGTAAATGAGTATAAAAGAATCTACTCAAAATTCTGGGCAAACAAATCTTTTTTTAATCTACATCCAGAATTTCTGTCACATTAGCAGATGCAAAAGGGACAATTCAGTCATTATGCTAACACTCTAAGGACCAGGTTCTGAGAATGTGAGAACTAGTGATAAATAAGCAGCAATGTGCACAAGTACCTGATCTGGGGAGAAGACTGTTCCTGCCACCACTGCAACAGTTGGCACTGCCTGTACATCTGCTATGGTTCCTGCAGTTCTGCACAATGCGAGTCAGAAAGCAGACATGTGCCAGATGAAGTCATTCATGTGCTCAAAGGCTTAGGGCAGCACAATGGACTGTTACTTCAGGATATCAAAGGAAGATAAACTTTTGAACCCCTCCACCAGTACAAGGATTGCTCAAAGCATTGAAATTTCTAGAAGTTCACAAGTGACCAGATAGGACAATATGCAACACTAGCATTCTGCTGGATAAACAATGCCAAGATGTGCAAATCCTTACTTACCCTGTTTAGCTCTACTCGCCTTGAAAGAAACTGCACACAGTGCAACAGCCATTCCTGCAGAAAAGCCTGCTGCAAAGAATAAAAATAGCAGAGCTTTCAGTTGACTGTCCACTTGCTTAGCACCATGATACAGTGCACCACCCATGGCTTTACCTGCCTTCACATACATCTCTGCTGAGTTTAGAAACTCAAAATTCTGGATTGTGACTTTCATCACTCTTAGCCACAAAGCAAGAACAAAGAGGATATCATGGTTGATTGAGAGGAAAGAAAACATATGACTACAAGTTTCAAAGGTATGCACTCAAAATAAATCTCAAACCTCATTCATTGTTGCTGTTGGAAAATGGTGCGCTTAAAAGATGTGTTGAGAATGCAGAAGGCCCTAGACACTACCCTTTAGTAGACCTTGCTACACAGATGAGTGTGCATAACAGTGGTAACCTAAAAATCAGATGAAGCTTACCCTCACAAGCTTGTTGCAAGTTCAACAAGAATACAATTGAGTTGTTGTATTAGCTACATCTCTGAAGTGCTATGTAACATCATAACTAGGTCCTCCCATTGCTTCTGAAAATGCAAAAGAAATTCAGGATGCAGATCTCTTACGATTTCTTGCCCAAAATAGCAGTGTTCATGATGTTGGCCTGACACTTAATGAATGACACCCACAGGTCTATTATTGTTGTGTTCTTATGGTTTGGTCAGATATGACATAACAGTTACCTTCAAAATGTTATCATGCAGATTTCTCTTCAATCTTAATAGATATATTCCTATTGAGAAACTCTGTCACCTTGTGTATTTGGTCATGTGGTTTGGGAGACAAAAACTTGAAAACATACTTCTTGCTTTTTCTGGCTCCAAAAGTCATGCCATCATCACAATACTATGAAATTATCAACAACAGAGGAGAATTTTCCTCTTTCTAATTTTTTTTGTATCTGTGATTGAGGTCTCAATAGAATAGCTTCTATCTCTTCTGGCTTGTTTCCTGTTCATCTATGGAATCCCCCCTTCTTTACAACACATGTAAGGAGACTCCAAACCCTAATCCTTGGTCTTCATGGCTGGATTATAAACATTAAGCAGCTTGTTCTAGCTAGTTACCTATTCATATATGGAAACCCCCCTACTCTACAACACATGTTAGGAGACTCCAAACCCTAGAAACAATCTGTTCATGTACATGACAAAATGTATCCTTACCTGAAACTGCTGTAACTCTGCAACAACCCGATGTCCTTGATTTTGTTGTTGTTGTTGTTGTTGATGTTGTTGCTCCAATGACGCATTCTTCTCTCCACCGTCTTCTTTGTTGCTAATACTGCTGATGCTGAATTGGAACCCAGGTGAGTCGCCATCCTGATGGGCAGAACCACAACACATCGCATTCCTCTTCTTCTTCACCCCTGCACTAGCGGTACTTCGCAACACTGTGCGAGGGTGGAGGCGGAAGACAGAGGGACAAGGAGTGCCGTGGCTCGAGAAACAACGCAGGCCATGAGGAAAGTGAGCACAGGCAGCGAGCATGAGCATCGCCGCCATCGCCGCCGACGGATGTCCTCCTCTCTCTTCCCTCTCTCTCCCCGCCCCATCGCTCCTTTCGAATAGCGTCAGACAGAAGGAGGTGCGATGGCGGGGTTTTTCCCCATTCACACGGGAGGCCAACCCAATGTCTTCTTGACCAATGGCAAGCTTTCAAAACAATCTAGCTGACCTTTGGACAGTACTACTAGTATAGTAAAAGGCCATCTTTCAAAACGTGTCTGTCCAATAATTAATTAAATTTGTAGATTCCATGTACCGAAACAAAATAAAATCTTTCTTTTTCTTCACAAATTTTTTTGTTCTTTTTGCAATTTTTTTGGGGAATATTTCAGCATTTTTACAAATAATTTAATTAGTGCCAAAGCTGCCAAGGTACTATGGTATTAAGGAAGCTGGTTTGCTCACTTTGTCAATGTTGATGAGATATCTCCCAAACTATATCACACCCCTAGCCTCACATTCTTGGTGGTACTATTCGAAACCCCTTGATGATTAAGGAAGAGTGTGAACAAGGTGATTTTATAATAATTAGACCTATGGCGCAAGAGTTATTGAATTTTGAATAATTTTGTTATTGAAAACTTCAGTGATGATGATTCATCGGAGTTGGTTTATGCAAAACAACTTTAGGTTCTTCAAGTTATCATGCATTGGATAGCTTTTAAATTGGAATTTATTAGCTCATTTTCAAGTGAGGAGGCATGAAAATGTGTTTTTTCAAATTTTGTATTAAATGTTTTTTCAAAGTTAATCAAATAGAATTCAAATACATTGAATGGTTTTCAATTTTATATAGGAAGGAATTAGTTTTTTTCACTTCAACAACACTTTTTTTTTTTTTGTTCCACAATGATATTTGTTATTTTCTTAATTTTCCAATGTTTTTAGTTTTGATGCAAATAAGGAACATTTATTGCATGATACACATCACATCATATCATCATTAGTCTTTGGCTGAAATTCATTCTTTTCAAAGTTATTTCAACATTTCATGTCATTGACATATGAACATGAAATGAGTTTTCTATCTTTGGGCATGAATATATTTTTCTCCTTCATATGATTTGCATTTATTGTAAAGTGTTAAACACCAAGTGATGTTCACCTCATTATGTGAAAATAAACGATTGAAAAAATGCATGGATTGTCACCAAAAAAAGAGGAGGAATGAATATATCATGACACTCCTTAGCAAACTCAAGACAAGTTAACAAATGTTTACAGATGATTTTCAAAGAATAGAGATAAGATTACCACAAGTTTAATCCCTAGATTAGTGATCCTACTACTTTTGACATTATAATTCAAAGATTATGGACCTCAAGGGATCAAACCTCTCATGATTCCTTTCAAGAGCCAATTGGCCATTTGTGGTGGCAATTGATCTCCCAACAACAAAACCCCATCCCCTCAATGCAAACCCATTACCATCAAATCTAACTCCTCAGAAGTTGGACATAAATAGAAAAAATAGGGTTGGACATCACAAAATTTTTCTTCAATAATCTTCTAGTGTCCATTAATCCTTCATTTTCTAGAGCTCCCACCAAAACATAGTTAATCTCTTCCAAAAACAAATTGTTAAACGCATTCTTTCAAAATCCCCAACATTCTCTAGAATAGAATGACCACCTACCACCATGATTGATCATGAAATCCTATACTTCATCATCACCTCCTTTGAATTAGTCCCTAATTATAGACACTAAACCTTTTACTCTCTTACTAAAGCTCATGGCATAATGGAAAACATGCTTCAAGTCAAAGAACAAAAGATCCATAGAAGGGCATTCATCCCTAACTCTTTGGACACAACAAACATAACAACATCACAATTTTGAATTATAATTTAGTTTTTTTTCACAAAATGCCTCCCTTCTTCCACCACAACCCTACTTCATATAACTCTTCCTTGATACCATCCTTTTGCTCCCCAAAAGCATTTGCATTAACCATTGCCAAGAGCCATGATTCACATTCCCCATAAACATAGTAGCAAGGAATGTATTCCATCATTGAAACTAGCTCACTCAAACTACTCCATTGAAAAACAAACATTAAACACACTAACCTGCAAAATAATAAACAAAACCCAAATGTAAAAAAAGAAACAAAATAATGAATTTTGACATCTTCAATTCCACATGATGCATAATTACTTCGTAGTTTGTCATCATCTACCATCCATTATAATTAAAGTTTCTACTTCCATCCATACTCATCCATAGAAAATCCTTGACATTGTTTTAAGTTACAAGACCAAAAAATGAAATATGTAGTATTTTCTTCAATGTTGTTCTTATGTCTTTTAAAAGTTTGGTTACAAAATTATTTTGATATGTGTTTTGATCATTCAATTTAATGCATCACATCATTATTATATAGTGCATGCTCTGTGATATCAACCCATTTATACCTTTATTAAAATGTTTTCAATGGCATGAATATTCTTTTTTCAAAACATAAAAAAAACCTTAAACATTTAAAACCTACATATTTGTGAAATTACTTAACCAAGATGAAGCAAAAGATAAAATCATTTAAAAATGTAAAAATACGAAAAACATTGATCAAATAATTGTTGAAGAGGTACATTTGTGAATAATGTTATTTTTGAAATACACATATGACATTTTTTATTTTCTAAAATTAATCTTTAGCAATATTGAATAAGGATTTATGAATGTTTACATGACAAATTCTACATGCAAAATGTCATTTTCTCATTGTTACATGATTGCATACATAATATGAATGAATAAATAAAATAAAATATCGGTATGCATGTCTTATGACAAAATTAATGGTTATTAATAATCTATTGAAATAATGATATGTTTTATTCTCTAATTTTTCCTATCATAAATATATATTTAAAAATTGTATGAATTTTTTATTGAATATAAAAATTCTTTTTATATGTTCATGATTGATTAAGTGTACATCAATCAACTTTACAATAGTGATCCTTTCATTAATTTCTTTTGAAAATTCATAATTATAAATTAAATTTGTATATCATTAATTATATGGGTAGATGACCAACATTGTCCTTATTACAAATGTTATTGCTTGATGATAAATCCTAAATAATCTTAGAATATAAAATTAATGATATCTTATTATATGAATTTAAAATATCTTTGAAACTAATAAAAACCTTCAAAATTGTTGTTGACATTGCAAAATACGGTGAAAGATTAAAATGTTGTTATAAAACAAACATGATTTCATAAGATAAACTGGTTGTTTTGTATTTTGAAATTCATTTGATGATTTTTTTCCATTTTGCAAATATGAGGTTCTAAACGAAATAAAAATCATCTTGTTTATTGCATAATTTATTGTAAATGGATGTCATTTTTATATTCATTGTTATTTTATATTTATAATTTTCATATTAATGTAATACCTTGGGGTCTTTGACATTACGTTACATTATTTGCAAAAAATTCATAATTTTCAATTTTATTGTTTCAAATAACAAATTTTTGTGAAAAAAAAAACATTTTGGGAGGGAATCTTCAAGAATATTATTTTTTGACATGATTTTTTTTAATTCATTAATTATTCTACAAACATGTGTTGAACTTTCATTTATATTATAGTAATCAAAGTATTTAAATAATTTTGAAAATATTATTAATCTATTAAATCATGTGTGATTTTTCCATCTGATGAATATGTTGTGGAAGTCATAATTTTCTATTGATGTGTGTTAGTAATTGAATCAAATGCATGGGAGGAAGAATGGCTTGTTGGCATACAAGTTTTACAAGAAGCAAAAAAAATAAAGAGATCAATGAAAAAAAAAAAGGATTTAAAGAAGTGATTTAGTTTGTGGGCAAATCATCAATAATTACAAATTGGGTGAAAATTGAAATGGGCAAAACTTGAAAAACCATAAACATTGATTTTAAAAAATATATTATCTTGAAATTTTCCCATTTTTAAATGTAGTTTTGAAAAATGTTAAAAATTTAACTTTTGATTTTCAAATGTTATATTACTTAAAATTTTCAAATTTTGGTTAAATCAATTGTATGTAAATCGTAAATCACATGTTTCTCAACCTACTACTATAGTAGTAAGGTGGCTTTGCTAGATTTCTACTGAATAATTAATTTAATCCAAAATTTTTAATTTAGCAATTACTTTTTTAATTTTGAAAATTTCGACATATGTGTAGTATATCTAATAAACTTCATAATTATTTTAAAGATATTTCATTGTGTTAATGGTCAGGTGGATGTAAAGTAACTGATTTGGTTAAACAGTTCTTGGTTCAAAATTGGCTAACAACTTGAATGTGTTTTTGAAAATTTTGACAGAAAAGGTTGCATTTTTTCAAAAGTTTTTGGCAAAATTGAAAATAATTTAATTTTATGTTGAAACTGCCTAGGTATTATGATGTCATTATGTATCACACCAAGGTTTTGAAAACTTTGAAATTCCTTTTTACATGTTGTTATTTAAGAATGCATGATTCACATTCAAGTACATTTTTGTTTCATCTTTTCATCAACAATATACATGTTTTTGGTTTTGAATTTACCTTAAATCCTATTGAATATTACATTTTTCTTTTGAAAGATGAATATTAAACTAAAGTTTTCAACTTATACATCGTGATTGCAAATTGTTTTAAATGTTTTTAATTTCAAATTTTTGTTTCAGACGAAAGGATTAACATGTTTTGGTGTATTTGGAACCATTAAATCACGTTTTACATTTATAACTTTTTTTATTGGACTTGATATAGATTGATTTTCATAATGTTCATAATTCCAACAAGTGGTAATAATAAATTTAACATGCTAGTGGCTTTTGGTTTGTATTGAAAATCAGATTTACAAATAAATCAATATGAAATTTCATTAATATTATAATTATAATTTAAAAACTAGTTTGTCAAGATTTTTTAATAACTAATATTTTGGTATTTTATTTTAATAATTATTTAATAATAATATAATAAATTTACATTAATCATTTTTATTAATTAAATCACATATGAAAACATAAAAACACTAAATTTCAACTTTTTGTAATCACTTTTTAATCAAAATTAAAAATATATTCAAGTCAACATTGAAAATGATATATCCATCAAAACCTTTTATCAAGGTTAACAAATTTACATTATTTTTTATCAATGTCATGTTTATGAAATTATTAAAATTTAATCAACTCATTCTAAACATCAAATCCATTAATATTTATTGGGAAGTGACATTTGACAATCTTTTAATATCATGTCCACACAAGACTTAGTGACATGATTTTTTTTTCCCTTCTAATTATTTTCTCTTTTCATATCAATTGAATATATTGAATTTTTCAACGTTGATCACATTTAAAATTAATGAAGTTTTGACCCATCAGTTTAAAAAAATTGAGCTTTTAAACCATTATGTTTATTGTTAGGCCAAGTTTTTGAAAGGTCCCAAGGTCGGATGTCAACTTAACAAATGTTTTCAAATCTAAACATCTTTAATTAATCAAAATTCAAATTGTTGCAATGTTTTGGTTTGAAGATGACGTAAGTTTTGTCAACAAAAAAACACACACCTAAACAACAATATAGATGCCAAAAAATGGAAAAGAACAAAAAAATAGAAATGTTGACAAGGAACAACAAATGACAACAAAAAAAAAAGGGGTGTTGAAAAACATGTTGGAAACATCAAGCATGTTAAGTTGAACATGAAAATTTTATATTTTTTCAACAATAGAGAGCATTGAAGATTGAAGGCATTGGATATAAATGTTGGAGGACATTGAGAAATACATAAGGGATTTTGTAAGCTTTAAGGTTGAAAATATTTTATGTTTATATATTTTTAAACTAAGGATTATTGAAAAGCATAGGAAAGACATTGGGGGACACTAGAAAGGCCCCCAAAGATTTATTTTTAAGGTAATGAAAAATATCAAAAACCACATCATGGGTGTTAAAAATATTAATGTTTAAGTAGGTGAAAATAAAATCTCATATTTAAAACTAATGAAAATAAAAGTAATTTCATGGGCAATCTATATGATCATTAGTGTTTTTTGTTTTGGAGATTTTTTGCAACTTGGCGACAAAAAAAAGGTGTTGGTGAACCCAACAAAGGGATTTTTGAGATTTTGAAAACCAATTCGTCATAACTTGACCGAAAAAACTTAAAAGTTTCTAGATTTAGACAATGTGTTCTTGTAGGTCACTAAAACTAGGCAGGATTCGAAAAAAAGATCTACTAGTCCACCATGATAGTTGCCATTTTACTAGTCCACCACCGCTAATTATTGTTGAGGATCCTAGCCAGTGCACCTACTTGAGGAATTTGAAAAAATAAAACAGCAATGATCATGGATTACAAATTTCTGGTAGGCAATTATCTTTTAAATAATTTATTTAAATAAATTTAAATCTATTAATATTTTGACCTTGTGTCAATTGATAGTCGCTGTTAGTGCGAAGCAACACAAAGCCCAAGTCTAATAAAATCAAGATGTGTTTCTTAGGGAATTCAATTTGGGGTCACTCTCTTCTTGAAAAATCTCTTGATGAGTGATGATAAAGAAATCTCCAGAAGAATTGGATACCCAAATGGATATGTGTATTAGACAAATCACCAACTTTACCCAATTTTTATAACCCAATTTACAAAATTTTAGATAATAATATGAATATAAGTAAGTACCAAAGAGGTCAAATACCAGTAAGTATTTTTTAGGTATAATATGAAAGACTTGTTATACCCTAAAAATGTTCCAGGCTTTCTCTTTGGATAGAGCTTTCTCAACACTCAAATGTGTAGCTAGCTCTTCATATAACCTCCTGGTGAATCTGATGAAGCTATACATAATCTTGATTGTGCTATACATAGTTATGACATAATAGAAAAAACCGGCAATGAATCTAATTTGCACACATCTACCATCTCAAGTTGAGTGGTAGCAGTGTGTTCAGCCACCTCTCTACTTCAACCCCTTCTAGACTCACCTCTAGTTCCTACTACTGACTTGTTACATTACAAGTAGATGATAGTTGAGTCAAGATCTCAATTATCTGTTAGTCTTTTGATGTCTGAATTGTAACCATTTAACTTGGACTTAGGTCCTGTCTCCTTTTGTACTTGCACTTCCTCTCTGGATCAGTGCATTTATTGACAAAGTATGGTAGGGACTTACATCAATTTGCTTACTCACTTGAGTTCTGTGAATGGTGTAGTTCTGTTATGAGCAAGGGTCCTAGCCTTTGACAAAACTTCTGGCCCAGCTTTATCGGGACTCCCACAGTCAAATGGAGGTTGCGGGTCATACTCAAGATACAGCTGCACAGCTTTGGCTGTAGTTTCATCAGTTATCAAAGCAGCAAGCTGAAGAGCCATGTCAATTCCAGATGAGACACCAGCTGCTGTGATGATTTTGCCCTTCCCATCAACCACAAAAATCCCCATACAACAAGGTTAAAAAAATTAGACTAAGGGTTTCGGTTTTGTCCCAAATTACTTCAGCATTTAGGGTTTAGGGTTTCGTCCCAAAGAAATACCTGCTGAACAACTCTGGCCTTGACAGGCTTTGCACCAAGGCTTGTGAGCAAGTCAAAAGCATTCCAGTGGGTTGTCACTTCTAATCCATTGAGCAGACCAGCAGCAGCAAGGAGGAGAGAACCAGTACATACAGACGTTGTGTATAAGCTTGTCTCATGCACCTTGTCATCATCACGATCACACATGCAAAGTGCAAAATTCAGATCAAATTCCCATCACAAAGTAGGCACTCACCTGAAATTCATCACAGGTAAACCCTTGACATAAAACCAGAACAGGAATGAGACCCCACAGTTCAATACTCTTCTGGATTAGAATCTTTTCTCTTTAGCCGACAGCAGAGCAATGAAGAACAGAAACCCATCATCACTTGCAAAGAATGGTGACTCACTAATTCCGCTCCTGAAAATCGCTAAGCTCTTGATGCCATTTCCAAAGAGGAGGAGGAACTCATGAGGGACAGACATAGATATACCTTGCGCAGCCATTGTAAGATGGCCTCATCTTCCAAAAGGGCACGAGTGCCAACGCCTCCAGGGACCACCACTATGTCAGGTTTTGGCACCTATGTCTCCATACCCATCACATCCAAACCCTTGAATCACTCAAATTCTTGTGCCCACAAAATTCATTCCAGTTTCCATTTATTATTCTCGTATTCAGAGTACAGAGATTTTGCAAAAACAGAACAGGTATGTCAATATGTGTACCTACCTGGTCAAAAGAGGCAGTGGCTTGGACGGTGAGCGTGCCGAGATCAGTGTAAAGTCCCACACTATGGCTCACAAAGACTACCTTCACGTTGGGCAAACAATTCAGCACCTCGTAAGGACCCACGAAATCCAATGCTGTCATCGCCTTGAAGATGGGCATGGCCACCTGTAGAATCTTCCCCTTCTCCATTTTCACAGCTCTGGAACTCCTGCAAAAATCTCAAACTCTTCTCACTTGCAAGACCAGATCTTTGCTGGAGGAAATCGCGCAGCTTGTTGGGGATTTTGTGATGATCTCTCTTCTTCCGCCATCACGACACCATGATGACTATTATCCACAGGAAGAAGTTTAGCCAAATTTGGCGATAAGAAAAATACGAAAGTCATGGTTTTTTTTGGAACATCCTTCAATGTTTTGGCTACCCTACTTGAACACCATTTACAGAAATCCGGCTTGCTTTCTTATGAATTTTATTTTGAATTTTGGCTATTTAAAATCTTCAGAAAAAACACTTTATTTTCTTGGTGAGGATCCCAGAAGTGTTTATCCTAATTGAAATAGATCAGGTGTGGTATAAGGAGTATTTTGTCTGGTGAGAAGCTTAGGAAAATGGAATCTTGATAGACGGTGAGCCTGGATGTATGGAAGCAAAAGGTGCAGATGGTCGAATTTGTATCTCATTCTCATGCTCCAACTTGTTAATCCATGACTATGATCATTAACTTTTCCATATTCTTCAAGGTTTTCTTATACAAATTTCTCCGCCTGTGTTGTATTTTCAACATCCAAACATGCTACTGTCAATTGCACTTCACACATGTTAATGTGCTGATATCTCCAGGGTTTTCGATCTCCAGATTTTCAGTGAACTTAGAACTTAGTAAAATACCGATCATACGAACCTTCTTCTTGCTAAATATTTTGAACAGCATAGTGCAAGTTGGTATATAACTCAGATCTCTGAGGAATTTGTTAAAGATTTCAAGAAAAGTTAAAAGGAAGCAGCAGCTGCCTCAGTGATGTATTAGGAACTTGGCATGATCTCAACTACCTTATAGAAGTTCATTCACATGTGAACACAAATTTCCCACAGGATGTCAGCACTACTATCTGTAATCTTCGTCTACCCAATAGATTTTCAATTGCAATTGTTGACTATAAAAAATCCCATGTTGGAGGTATTTGAGAATGAAAGGATACTGATTTGATCAGTAAGGAAATCTCATCAAATTCTGTGAGAAAAATTCCTTGCACAGAAGTTGGGCACAAACAACTCAGTTTCTGGAACCAAATACAATGACTTGAATTCATACTACTGCAACAGTTAAGGGAGCAGCATTTTGCATATTGCATGGAGCCAAAATAAAAAAAATGCAAAACCCACTAGGACAGGAGAATAAGAGATTTTTTTATTTGAAGAGAAAAAAAGTAGTACCCAAAAAATTATTCAATGTGCTGGCACAACTATAATGAAATGCACCAGACTTGAAAAAATCTTCCCTTGACAAAATGCGAAATTAAATAAACCTGATGATACGGACCCTTGAAGGTGCAAAATTAAATCTGTTACATTGAAAGTGCTGCAGCAAAATGAGGACTTCACTCAGAAATAAATACCCTTCCATTTTTGTCTTAAAAGAGTTTCTAACAGCTAGTGAATGTCTTTTCTCTGATCTACTGTTTGTTGTGGAAAACAAGCTTTTTCTTTCACTCCGTGATCTGACTCAACCTCATTGTACAACCCATGAGTGCATGCCATTGGCAGCTCATGAGATGCCATTCATCTTTCCTGAAGAAGGACCTGTGTCTGAAGTTATCTTCATAAGGGTTTCTGAAACTTGGGGGCATTCACCACAATGTCATGTATATTTGGGTGTCTTGATGTAGCTCTTCAACCAGTTTTTGCCATTAATAAAATTCACAGACAGAAATGGCTTCGCCTGTGCAGGTGTTAGGTTATACGCCCATGGTACTCTTTGGGTTGTGTTGGCACCTGCGCCCCAACACTTGTACTGCCCAAAGAAGACCTCACTGTTCAACAAACCCAAAGAAACACAACACAAATGTCAAAAGAGATACACAACAATCCGATTGTAATACTGTAATTTATGATTCATTGACTCACCATAATAATATTTCGGAAGGGAAAGCATGACGCTAGAGTTGCTGACAAAAAAACAATGGCATGAAAGCAGAGCCATCATGTTCCAGAGCCAAGAACAGAGAGACTACTTACTGATCACGTTGTGGGAAGCCAAAGTCACTCCAGCCACCAGAATAAATAATGTCATTCATATATGTGTAGGCATAAACCGTGCGGGAGAAGTTACCCCATGCGCGACCCAAGAATATCTGGATTCCTGTTCCATCTACCTTGCAGTCTAAGAATGAGAAACCTGTATGCATTCGAGATTCATTTCTCTTCTGTGCAGCAAGTGAACCAAAGGAATCTGCGACTTCCAGAAGATGGCAATTCTGTCCAACCCAACGCAATAAGTCACTCAAGTCAATCCCTCCTCAGATGTAATAATTGCTGTTGCTGAAGAGACAAATCTCATCATTTCTGCAACTTAGGGTTATGTCCTTCAAAATATCTTTGAGAATTGTTGAAGGAGGAGGAGAGGTCTGAATCTGTAAAGTGAGATTTCTGCAACTTGGGTTATGTTCTTTCAAGGAGGAATGTAGAAGGAGGAGAGGTCTTTGTAGCAAATAAAACATTGTGGTGTATTACTCAATTTGAAGATCATTCATACATACCCTGTATAAAGAGCGCCCATTGCCGAATATGAAATCAATAGAACCTGCAATCAAACTGTTCTCGAAATAATGCCGTCCTCTGTGATCATACAGAGTATCCTGATGATGTCCACCCAACCAAGAAAAAAACAAAAAAATCCCCCATGAGACACAAGCACAAAATGACTTCACAAGAAAGAAACATAAGCACAATAAACTACATCCACATGAAAGAGACACAAGCAGACAAAACTCCAGAAGCAAAAAAAACCCAAATGCAGGAGACACAAGCAAGCAAGTATTGATGGAGAAGAAAGAGAGGATTTCAGAATCCATGATTTGCAGCAGCAACACATGTTCCATAATATCAATTTAGCTTTGTGATCTGCTGCTGCTGCTGATGCTGCAAGGGTGGGATGGATGTCAGTGACAAAGAAAAACACAAACAAAAAATGGAATTTGTGTGTGTCCTGGGAGCAGAGATTCACCAATCACCTGATATCCATAAAACGAGCAGTTGTAGAATGCAGCTCTGTCTGCTGAAATCCGCATTGCAACAGCTTGCTTCAAGATTGCACCAGGTGCAGGTTGTGGAGCTGAGTTCTGAACACAAAAAAAGAAAACGATGGATCATATGATATCAGACATCAGACCCATGAAACCCCAGAAGAGAAAATTCACATCTCAAACTTCCAAGCTGCTGCTGCTACTTCCCCTAAGGTACGGTAAGCTCAGCTGCAGCAGCTTCAAAAATGAGACACAAATCCAATCTTGTGCTGGAATTGAGATCTATCCAGCTGAGTAAGAAAGCTGCAATGGGTACACACACAATGCCTGCAGGTTATGGAAATGCATGGTGAGAATCAGTCTAGATGTGAAGATGTAGCTATCTGTAAGGGTGATACAGCTGCAAGACTGAGAGAGACAGTAAAGGAAGGGAGGGTGATCTGGGTTCATTTACTTACCCTGAACTGAATTCCTTTGGCAATGAACCACTCAGAGTTGATCCCAACAGTTGCACTGCGAAAAGTCTTGAGAAGGACATCAGAGTCATCAAAGTCACCGGCGACATCTCCCCAAGTAATTATGGTCTGATTCATGCCTGCTCCCAAAAGTGTTATGTATGGTTGGGTTGAGTTGATGGTCACCTTTTCCCTGCAAAAGTGATGAATGTACATCAATTAGAAAGCTTTGATCAGAAGAAGATCCACTAGCTAGAACTTCATTAGAGTGTGAGAGCTCGATATCCATGTCCCAGCTTGAGAGCTCTAGGACCATGGGACTAGGAAAAGCTACTCAAGTTGAGCTCCTGGGATGAGTCTAGATGGGATTAGGACAAGCTCCTCAAGTTGTGGTCATGGGATGGGACTGGATGGGACTAGAATGAACTCCTCCAGTTGAGCTCACAGGATGGGACTACAACGAGCTCCTCAAACTGAGCTCATGGGATAGGACTAGGACAAGCTCCTGAACTTGAACTCAAGGGATGGGACTAGGACGGTACTAGGACAAGCTTCTCAAGTTGAGCTCACAGACATGTCAAACTGCACAAACCAAGAAGATATAGCAGCAAGCAGCAGCAGAGTAAGTGCAGAGCGAGCAAGCTGAGCCAGCTTGCTGCTCGTTATCACATACTTGTAAACACCAGCTTTAATCTTGATGATTGTCCTGTGATTAGCATTCGGCTTGATGGAGTTGAGAGCTTCATTTATGGTCTTGTAGTCTCCCTTGCCATGTTTGCTCACAGTGATCTTCACTGGCTTCCCTGTGGGCGGGGGCAGAACGCCGATACTGTCGTAGTTTTCCTTCGTCTTGCTTCCTTTGCTGCTGTGAGAACCGGAGGATCGAGCTGAATGCTTTGATCTCTTGTGGGCTTTGTTGTCGGTTCTCGCATGTCCCGAGGATGCTGCTAGATTCGAGAAGTTGTTGTCGTTGCTAGAATCCGTAGCTTCGTCGGAGTCGGATGTTTCCGCCATGGCTTGCAACCATTGAGTGAACTGGTCGTTGTTCGCTGCAATTTCAGATGCGGCATCCTCTGCTTGAGAGCTTGCAACCACGTTTGCAGACAAGGCCACAAGAAGTTGAAGCATCATGGCGAGGACCACGACGCACCAGACTACACCATACCGATTCCTGTAATTCGTCGCCCGGCCTGGTGCCATCTCTCTTGCCTGCAACGCACGCAACCAACACATCAGCTGTTGTTGCTCGACGCTTGCTTCTCCTCTCACAAACACTTGGACCTTTAAACTCCTCCTTCCGCGAGCTGCAGTAGTAGTACACGAGTACTGATTTGCGGCGTGCAACAACAGTGCAGCAGCGAGCAAGCAAGCAAGCGACAACAAAACCAACGTAGACTCGACAACAAAAAAACTCAAGCTGTGCAGCCAAAGGCCAAGCTTTCTAGCTAACTACCACAAAACTCCCTACAGCAATGCACGTCACTAGATCAGCTACCTTCACCTTCGTTTGTAGAAGACTTACAAAACAAAAAAGTAGTCAGAATGCATTTACACTTACAGAGAGAGACAGAGACAGAGAGCTCTACAGTGATGAGAGGAAGAAAGGACGTGAAGCTTTGGATCGTTTGCTCACCCAAAAGAAGAGAAGACGAGAGAAGAGAGCGAGAAGACCAAAAAAAACCACCACCACCACCAGGGTCTAAAGCTTTCAACAATGCCGAGTCTGCAGACGCCTTGTTGAGTACAGAATCCAGACACGCAGCAAGCGATGAAACAGCAGAAGAGAAAACGCGCGACAAAGGGAACAACAGCAGATGAGAGGAGACGAGAGCGACAGCGTCGACGACGACGACGCGCAACTGCAACAAGTTCCTTCTCACACTGGAGCGGCTGTTGTGTAGAAGAAGAAGAAGAAGAAGACCAGCCCAGTCCACATGGGATTCTCCCCCCCCCCCTTTATCAGGGTACAACAAACAAGAGGCACCAGTAACCGGAGCCACTAGTAACCGGAACCACCAACTGCAACTACTACTGGAACCGGTAACCGTCCAGCCCTATCAACCTCGGGCTGCATGAAATGAAAAAAAAGGGCAGTTACTTCCTTTTTGGTGTCTCCTTCCTTTACCAGCTTTGGGTATCATGAAAAAAAATTCCTTCCTTTTTTTTGGGGTGGGGGCTTTCTTATTTGCCCCTCCCTTCTGGGTAGAACCTTCAAGCAAGCTGGAGAGTGAGAGAGTTACCTTAACCAATCTCTAAGGTTGTAATGTTGTCCTCCAAGTACATTCCTTCCGTGTTCCTTCTTTCTTTGGCTTCCTAGTGTCACTTATGGACATTTGCTAGTGTATTTGAAGGGCACTTTAATTGCGTAAAGATTTTGTTGTTTTATTATTAGGGGTGTGTGATAATGTTCACCTTGTGCTTTACCATGGGTTAGTCTAGGGTTATATGCCCTACTACACTACAGCAGGGCATGGCCTGGCACAAAGAAAGAACAAGGAAATTTACAGTCGCCGTACAGAGGTGCCCTTACAACTGTGTAGGCCGACTCCGTACATCCGTAAGGTACCTTCGTAAGGAGTGCCACCTTTCACAAGGCAGGTTCCGTCATTTAAGGCCACCTGGAACTACAGTGGAAAAAGGCTCAAGTGGCTCTATAGAAGGGAAAGGATAGGGCCGAGCAGTCATTCCTTTGTTTTTGGCTAGGGTTTTTGTTAACACTTCATCTTATGGGTTTATAGCCAGAATTGACTAAATCTTCCTGAGGAGGATCGCCACTTTTTCTACATCTGCTTCCTTCCTTATTATGGAAGATCGCCACTTTGGCTTTAAAAACCAAGTTTCCTAAAAATTAATTAATTAATTTTTTTAAAAAATTAAATTAAATATCCATTGGGCTGTAATAGTGAGAAACAAGGGTTTTGCCATTGCATTAGGTGCTTTGCCAAGTCTTTGCACTTTCATGGGTCATCCATCAATCCTTTCAACAAGGCTCCTCTCTCTCCTCCTGCTGTCTGCAGCAACTCTCATATCATGTCATGGCCACCTCTTGTTTGTTGGAGGGTTTATGAGGAGTTAATTTTCTGTGTGTTTCAAGTAGGTAGGCTAGGAGATGATGGGTGGTGCCATATTTAGAATTTCCACTCTCTTCCTTTATTAGGGTTTAGGGTTTAAGTACCCCTTCCTTTTTTTTTTCTTCCTTTTTTATTCCCCTACTTATGTTGTACTTGCCACTTTGAGGTAAATGAATTGATGACACTCTAGAAAAAGCCAGGGGTGTGTGTGTTGTGTGGGACACAAGGAGGGGTTTGGGGAGTGAGGGGCAGTGTGATGAAGGGTGGGCAGGGAAAAAGAAGCAAGAAAGCTTTGTCCACCAAATCCATATTTTAAGCAAGGTAATTTGTTTGCCTTGCCTACCAAGGCAAGGATATTGTGTTTAGATTCATTATAGAGTATAGTAGCTTAATGGATTTTGGCCCCTAGGTAATTTTAGGTCTATTTTTAAATATGAGCATTTTTGAAAGATGATATTTTGGCTTGTGTGGAAACTTCAGATTAGTTATCATAGACTTATAATATCTAAAAGATTTTGGGTTTTTTTTAATATAGGATTTGTTGAAGATCATATTTTGTCATGGTGAAATAATTGAGTTTCCATAATTCTTCTTTTGCCTTAAGATTTTTTTAAAATGTAAATGGCAAGGCCACAATGTGACACACCCCTTGTTTTTTTTTTTTTTGTTTGTCACCATGAGATGTTTCCCAAACCTTGTCTTATCCCCCTCTCCTCCCCCCCCCAAAACTTGTTCATGGATGAAGTTGACAATGAAGATGTGTCATGCAGATAAAACTTGGTGAAATTGTATCATGGATGAAATTGAATACATAAAATGTAATTTGGTCACATGAATGAAAATTTGATATGGAGGATAATGATTTACATTGATCACAAGAATAAAAACAAATACTTGTAGATGAAATTAATGATATTGTATCATATGGATGAAATTGATAACATATATGCATCTTAACACATGGATGAGCTTTTGTTCATGGATGGAATTCCACACTACAAATGAAATTTGGCATTAATCAAATTGAAAATCATGAACAAATGCATGGACAACAAAAGGTATCACATGGATGAAATTCAATTTAACATGGATGATAATGATCACCATCCATAACATGATCCATAGCATCCATACTATGGATGAAATTTAATAACGTCTATGAAATTAGATTATGGATGATCGTGACCACCATCCATGTTATTGAATTTTCTTCCAAGTGGTTGTATCTCTCAATAGTGGATGAAATGTGATCAATTTCATTCATGTAATCAAGTTTCATCCATATGTTTTATTGCATGCTTTTGTACATTCCAAAAGTGATATTCACATAATCAATAACTTTCTATGTAATTAATGTCAACAATGTTATCAATTTCATCTATTTTTCACATTCATCGATATCATTAGGTACCACCCATGTTGACAATTTCAGTTAGGCACATAGCCACGTGCAAGGAGGGATGTTGCCATTCCAACCCCCATTTGCCCCTTTGGGCTGTGCATTTAATCCATGGAATGAGATTCATTTGTGTCCAAATTTCACCTAATCCATATGGCCATATCATTCCATGTTGTCAATTTGATTGATGTGAAAAAAATTCATCCATGATATCCAATTTATCAACTGCATCCGTATGCTATGATGTCATCCACGTGATCAGTTTCATTTGCATGCTCAATTTCATTCATAAGTGTATCTAACATAATATCCTATCTTACAAAAACCCCCCTATTTCCACCTTGCATTACCTATGTAAGTAGGTACCTACCATAGATAGGCAAGATAAGTGGTTTCATTCAAGTAGGTAAGCTACTTGGTGGCAATGGGGTAGATGTGTGTGGATAGTTAGTGATCATAATAAGAGGGAGAATGTGAGTTTAATACATATATCTTTTTTCTTTTTAGAGACGTGCATTTTGCTAGGGTTAATTTTTGCAATGCAAGTTCGGAACAAAGTGCCTTGTTAAAAAGGACAAAGCAAGTCAATTGAGACCAACAACCAAATGGGCAGCTGACACTTTAGTCCTTGCCAAACTTCTCAGTTACACATCCCCAAACCAATCACCCTAAGCAATCAAAGTAAGTATGGCTAAGATTTGAAGGGAGAAAAACTTATGTATTGCATGGAACACCATATTAATCTTAACACAATGTCAATTTAGCTACAAGACCACCCCTAACATAAATATTGAAAAACTAAAAAGCCATCATTATAAATTAGGACCTATTTGAAAAATATGTAATATGTATAGGCCATGCATTTGGGTTCATTCTATTGATAGAGCAAATTTTGCAACCAACAAAAACAAACACATATATTTTCAGCCTTTTTGAAAAAAAATTACCCCATTGGCCAAATTTAGCCACGAAATTTATTAAATTTAAAATTATTTTAAAATTATTATTTAAAAAATGAATTTAAAAAAAAACCCTGCCAGCAGATTCTCTAGTACAGTACCTTCTTGAGCTGTGAAGGTGTTTTTTTTTGTACTTGTTGGACTTTAAGCACATCATCCAACAATTTCACTAGAAAAGTGTGACACAAATCAGTGGCCTGCTGAGTGCTCTTCATGTGTTATATACACTTAGGAATCACATAAATCATTGGATTCACAGAACTATGGAAACAGCACCAATAAACCCATCACCACAATTATGAATTATTAGAGCATAGGAGCCCTTTGCCCCTCTTAATAGCAACTATGAACAAGAGGGAAAATAAAAGTATAAACAATAAACTACATACTTGCTTCATTTAATCAAAGCCAATCCAACAACAAGCTCTGTTCTCTAATTCTTCACCTCTTAGTTTAGTTTCATTTCAATGTTTGCCTTTGGATCTGACCAGGGTTTCTTTTTCCAATTTTTTTAACATAATTGTTTTTCAAAAGATTTTGAATTTATATTTTGTGAACATAATTACAAAAATTCCAAGAAAAATATTTTTCTTCACTAAAATTCTCAGAGAAAAAAATAACAGTTAAGCAAACTCAATGCTTTGGTTGCTATTGTTAACTCTTTTAATTCGAGCCAGGGTTTTTGTCACACAACCCACATTCTCTCCAGTTTGTCAGCAAGGGAGTTGTTGGTGTAGCAGACTGCAAACACATGGTCTAGTGTTTTTGCTCATGTGATATCCATTGCACAGCAAAGACTTGGCAAGAATTTTCTAGTGTTGTTGGAGGGCACCTTACAGCTCATTATATTTCCTGTACTTGTTTATTTCCCGCACTTGTTATTCTAATTTTTTTTTTTTTTTCTGCCTTCCAAAACCCATTTTTATAATTTAGTTGAAGATGTTTTCAATGACGAATGTTACTCAATTATTACACCATTTTCCAAAAATTATGAAATCACCTCCATAATTTATTATGCTGGTTAGAGCAACAATTTCCAACCCAAAGCAAGCACCATCATTCTGCTGATCCCCTTGATTCTTTTACTAGGCCCACTACATGGCACATAATCAGCATTCTTGTGCATGAAGTGCATGTTTACTGTATGACATTTTCCATTTTGGAACAATCTGCTCTGAGCTTCTTACAAGTGCTTCATACATGATACAAGTCATACAAACTGCATGGCCAATGCTTGACACTTACACTAGGGTTTAGTGGTATACAAAATTATACACTTGTTCCGGTCCCCAAAATAATTACAATTATGAACTCATTAAGATAATAATTTAAGATCTGATTTTAAATAGTAGTGGGTTTTGTGATTTGGCATTGCATCAGCTTCTACTCTAGAAAATATATTTTCAAATATAACATTCAAGAGAATTTGGTATTTTTGTGATGTAACCTTAGAGGTGATCATCAATAAGACAACTTAGCCAAATTTGGCTATGAATTTTTTTTGCAAAAGTAAAGACATTTAAGGCATCAATCTATATTCTTGGTTAAATATTGGAACATGATGTAGAATCTGGCAATTCTTTTTTCTTGATTAAAAGTTCAATAGTCAAACAGCCCAAAAACAATTTAAAAATTTATAAAATATTTTATATATATATATATATATATATATATATATATATATATATATATATATATATCAACAAATAATAATTCCAACCAGTAGAAAGCAAAATGCATGCTGGAGCAGCCATATTATTTCTGGGAGGTAATATTCATGTACATAACATGGCCTCCCAATGAGACAATTTAATTTCTGCCAAGTTATTACGTTTGTATCCCTAACATTTGACTTTATTTGCAATGTTGTATAAAACCTACCTTGGTCACTTGTGAAAGGAAAAATGGATCAAATTTTTGCTTGAAAGTCTCATTTTCATGAATGCTTGAAAGAAACAAGATCATTTGTATGAATGATTGACCATTTGAGTGTGTACTTGGGTGAGTGGAACACATCATTTTTTGATATCCAAATTGAAAAACTTGATGGTCACAACTTTTGCACATGAACTATAATTTGAGGATGGAGTTTGTAATACATGAAATCTTTTGATGGAAAGGTTAGGTTAGAAATATTCGTGCACTTTATTTTGAAAGTGGTGAGTTTTTTTGGATATATAAAAAGGTTGTTTGAACATGATGATTGTTTGCGTTTTTTTTTTAATAATATATTTAAATGGTTCACGGAGTGATAATTTCTAACATTAGATTAATTGCTTTATTTATTTATCCATGTAGTATGTGCAAAGATTGCAAAGATGCATGGGACAATTTAAGTGCAAACTTTGACATGAAAAATGTTATTAAAATCTTGCAATTTGAATAAGAATAAATTCACATTTCAACTGAGTCATGGAGTCACATTACTGCAAACACTAGGAACACAAAAAGTGGAGTTTGGACATGGCCACATAATAGGACCCCAAAACCAGGTATGTATCCAGTTAGATATCCATATACATAACCACAATTGACAAAATCTAATAATCAAACTTTATGGATAACCAATCCATATCCAGGTATAATATATCCGGATGTATAATCACAACTGGCAAAATCTAGTAATAAATTTTTTATCGATAACCAAAAATTACTGGTTTGATGGTAATATGTAAAGAGGTGTAGGTACACAGGTTCAATGTAAGTTATAACCAGCGGGAACACAAGGGTCAGTTTTCACATGGACAAAAAAAATTATAAATATATTTTGAAAGATTAATAATTCTATTTTCAAAGAATTAATAATTTAAAAAAATCTAAATCATTATTTTTTTCAATGATCTACTTATGATATTGTCATATGAGTAGTAGGGGAAATTATTCAGAGTGTAAACTATGATAATTATGATGATTTTCAATATGGCAACTTCATAGTTTTACCCCCCCCCCCCCCCCAAAACAATTGTTTCACTACTATGAATGAGGATTATTTAATGACAAAACTGACCTGAAGAGGGGGGGAAAAGCATAGCATCCATATTATGATTGAGTAGTGACAAAAGATGCACTAAAGATGCAACAATCTTGCAGAGCAGGAGCCAGTTGTGAACATAATGAGGTAACAGACAACAAGACTAGTTATGTCTGCAACAAGTTTGAAGAGATCAGCTTGTTAAGCCACCAACCCATTTGCATGGATGGGGTTGTCAGATCAGATCAGATCAGATCAGATCACACCTTATCAGGCAACTCCTCACTTGCTCAGCTTGTAGTGAGTGAGTGAGTGAGTGAGGAGCAGTAGTTTTAATCCCTTGAGAACATGGTAGTTAGCTGGAGATGACTAGAACTTCTTCCCCCCATGACAAAATTGGGTAGCCTAGCTTCTTCTTCTTTTTATAAACTTGTGACAAACTTTATGAGATGTTTGCGTGTTACTCTGGAGTGAGGGACACAGGTGCAGTGGGAAGCACATTCTTCTGTCTGCCATTTAAGCCCTAAACGCCTAGTAAATCAAAAATGATTTTTTTTTTTTTTTTTTTGGAATTTTAATTGATCTAGCAAGCAGAAATGGATTCATTTGGGGATTCATTGTGCTTTCCTCTTTCTTGGATACTTTAGGGTTTAGAATCCAGTTATTTGGGAGTCCTTCTTGGATGCCTGTGAAAACCAAGGGAATCAAAGCATAGAGTACCTCTGACCCCTTGGGTTGGATTCTCTCTCTCTCTCCCTCTCTCTCTCTCTCTATAACACTCTGATCTGTGTCACTTATAAAGTGAGTTATAAATGTGCAGATCAGACGCTGTTACCCTAATGGGTACCCTGCAAAAGCAATCAGTGTCTTCTCAACACATCATTCCTAAAAGTCTGTGATGGATATAGGATTCAGGATTGGATACAAGTTCTCCACCACCATCACAACCTGCCTTTTGCTTTTGTTGGCCTTGGTATTTGTGTTTAGATTCATTATAGAGTAGAGTAGCTTAAGGCTTTTTTATAGGCCCCTCCTAGGTAATAAATAATAGGTCCATTTTTATATGAACATTTTTGAAAGATGATATTTTGGCTTGTGTTGAAACTTTGAGATTAGTAGTTATAGAGTTATAATAATATCTTGAACGATTTTGGTTTCTTTTAGACGATTTTTTTTTAAGATTATATTTTTGGATGGTGAAATATTTGAGTTTTCATAATCTTCTTTTTGCCTACAGAATACTTTTTAAAGTGATTAGCAAGGCCACAGTGTGACACACCCCTTGTTATGAATGAAAATAGTGAGTAGTAAGCCCTCCCTCTTATCCAAACTTAGTTCAAGGTACATTCTAACCAGGCTAAGGTTTATGGCCTTTTTGCCTCATGGGCGGTGGTGCTATGGGGGAAGACATATTAAGGGGGCTCATAGGCACCCATATTTTGCCCTTTTGCCTCATGTGTGAATCTGTATAGAGGAAGGCACTGCTGTCAGTACCTCCCATCCCCATGAACTGAGGACGAAAGGCACTAACAGCAACACCAGCACCTTCTTCCCCACCCCCCCTTCATTTCATCCAAGGACATCCATGCCTGACATTGCCTGTCAATGCCTACCGCCCCTGAATCAAGGACCAAAGGCAACTAACACCAGTGCCTTCCCCTCCATAACATCCAACAACATCAATGGCTGTGTTCACAAATCTGTGTACTTTTTTTAATGAGGGATTTCCCGCTCCCCATTTGAGCAGGAAAATCCACCTTGTAAGGTGTCATCACAAACTTGCCCCCTCCATGTATTTGAGTTTTTCCAACATTTTAATGATATGTTTGAAGTTAAATATTAATGAAATGTTTATACGTTCATTGATATGCTCTTATGATGACATTGTAACATATTGTGACGATTAATCATTGTATTACAACCTCAATATGACTTCATTTCAATAATTAATCATTGTATTACAATCTCAATATGACTTCATATCAATAATTGATGAACAATTCACTAGCACTTAATTTTGAACACATTGTTGAAGTGCTGTGCAAGGAGAGAGCAAAGAGTTTGTCATGCCTTTCTGAATGCGAATGTGTTTCTCTGAGTCTGTTATGAAAAGTTCAAAGAACCAACTGAAGGATCATCAATCATTTTAATAGTTCTTTCATGAAAATTGATGGTTCTTTGTAGTGTTTGAAAAAATTGTGATCAAGAGGTTCTTTGATTTTTTTCAAAGAAATGGAACCTAATGAACTGAAACCAATGGTTCTTTAGAAATTAAAAGAACCACCCACCACTGCAAAAATACCCCCCAAGGAGCATTGTCCAGGTAGGTGCTATATGGGGCCAGAAGAACCCAGCACCCATAAGCCCACCAAGTAGGATGGATGGGATCTGGACAGGAAACAGTTTTCTGTTGAATTCCATGCTGGTTAACTAACTATGTACTAGCCACTGTTGGCCAGTTCTTTACTCTTATACAGAAGCTTCAGTTCCGGTTCTAAAAAATGAACTCCAAGAGTTCCCTTTCCAGTTTTGAAAGCAGGCCTGGTTCCAGTTTGGCTTGTAGTAACCACGGGATTGGAACCAGCAGTTAATTGCACCATAACGCCCAGTTCTAGTGACCTTTTAGTTCCAGTTCCACATAAAAATGGAACTGGGAACGTGGGTGCAAATTCTTTACAAAGTAAAAAATCCTGTTGCAGTTTTGGTTCCAGTCTTGAAAATCAGACCCAGTTTCTCAGTTCAGTTCTTAGAAACCAGAACCAGAATCCGTAGTCTTCATCCCTTAAAGGGATGTTACTCACTCACGGCCACAGTGAACCATGCAGGATGAATGGTAAGTGGTCAAGAAACAGTTCTCTGTTGGTTTTCAGTTCCTTAGCTAACCATGGTGGTTAGTTAGCTCAGTTGCTTTTTTTTTCTACCTACCTACTGACAACCCACAAGCAGGCTGTTAGTAGGTAGGTAGTAAAAACAGCCTTTACCTATGTATAAACCATCTACTTACCTAGTACTTACTACCTATTTTTCCTACCTATCTACCTATATATGGGACCTATTTTCCTACAGAATTGGTTACCAAGGTGAAACTCAATATTAACTCAGTTGAGGTTCATCCACAACTGAGTTGTAAGGGGCATCCAATGGATGGTGCACTGGTGGGTGCTGGTTCATTGTGGCCCTCACCCAACACTAGTACTATTCAGCTACATGTTTCTACTTACCTATCTACTATCTACTTTTCGAGTAGCATTGTTTTTGTTGCCAATTTGTGATGTAGTGAGACTGGCAATCATCCATGTGGAGAGATTTAGCCATATTTGGCTATAAACAATATATGAAAATTAAAATTTTAAACATGCTTCTATATTTTGACTACTTACTTACTTGAAGCATGTATTAAAACAATTGGGGTTTTTTCTTCTTTTTCTTGTAGTTCGACTTTTGGGGATTGAAAATCTCAAAAAGGACTTCATTCTAGCACTTTTTATTTCAACTTTCACTTTGTGAGGAAAATTTTGCACTCAAAAATATGCTGCCTAGCAGGTACCAAGTGCCTCACCTATATTATACTAACCACTTGATTTCCCTACCTAGTTTAGTTCAAGTATAACCAATTGTTGTCAATTAGCTATGGGATAGGAATATAATAAAAAAAATGTTCCATGTTTACAGTAGTGTTGGGTAGTTCTCATTTTAATTTTATTTTAGTGAGAACTGGTTTCAATTTTCTCATAGAGTTGTAACAATCAGCCCCAGTTCTTTTTTGTAAAAATAGTTTTACAAGAATTGTCCAAGGTATCAAATTTTTATTTTAAAAAATTCAGCCAATTCTCAAATTATCATTTTTCATAAATATAAAAATAATTGATTATTTCCTTTGGGTTTTTTGAATAGGTACCAGAGGCACTTCTCTCTGTTTTTTTTATAAGTTTTTTAAATATAAAAATGGTTGGTTCTTTGGACAATATGACAAAACACAAAGTACTTAACAGTTGGGATGTCTGAACATTGCACATTGCCATCTGTTGTTGATTGATGGAAGCTCCCCTATCTAACATGTACTCTCCATTCTAGTGAGGTCTACATGACTTGCTGTTGGTTGCCCTGGGTGACCCAGCACCTACACTTGTACCAAAGTAAAACTCAAAATGGGTTTTGGGTTCTTGTAATTATTATTATTTATTTATTTATTTATTAAGGAGGGTTATTTACTTGTTTGTTTGTTTGTTTGTTATGTTTGTCAGGATGAAATCTCTCAAAGCACAGCACCCTTTATTGTGCTCTTGGTACCATGAGAAAGCCCTGGATGAATAAGTGTTGTGTCAATGTGATTTCATCATGTTTAAACCTATGGTGCAAGAGTTATCCAATATTGAATAATTTTGTCATTGCAATTTTAATAAATCAAAACTTACAAATTTAGAAAATTTGAGTCGTGCTTTTGGTTTGTTGGAAATTGTTCAATGAGGAAGATTCCATGAAGACAATTTCATAATTTTTAAACATAAAGTGCAAGAGATAATAAACTTTGAGTAATTTTCATCATTGCAATTTTTTTTTAAAACTCAAAATTGAAAATCAAGTAATAATTTAATGAGTTCACACTCGGGTTAACAACACAAGCCAAATTAAAATCTTCTTAAGAAACAAGGGTTTTGTGTTCAAATTTAACACTTCCTCCACTATATTGTATGGTAATCAAGCTGGTAATCGACCATATAAGGCTTAGATAAGAAGGATGATATGATCATCATTTCTTTCATAATATGATATAAAGTAAACTTGTGCCATCTTTGGGCACACCCATAGCAAAGTAACGACATTGGGTAAAGTAACGATAGAGATATGCCCCCCCCAAAGGAAAGGGGTTCCACTAGTTAGAAACACATGTTATGATTATTATCAAACACTTAGCATCTTGTTAAGAAATGGTTAAAATTGAAAAAATGGATCAAATCTAAACCTTATTCGAATTGGATGAAAATGAAATCCATCCATGTGTTTGTAAAAATGTTCATTACAAACCTATAAATGGGATTGATGCATTAAAATGGTGGGAAGATCTATGGTCATGGGTGAACCAATGTTTCCCTCAACTTAAATTCTCTAGTGGCACCACATGTGGCTTTGGTGCTATTGCCCTTGCACTCCCATAGTAGACTAGTTTGTCTTTTGTTAGTGTCATCTTCATCATTCAACTTTAGACCTTGTGTTTGTGTAGGTCATTGATGCAAGTCATGGACATCAACATTGCCTTTGTTGTTTGGCTTCAAATTTTCTCTCCTTCTTTGTTAGTTGTTGAGCTTTGAACCTTCTTTCTTTTTTTTTGCTTAGGTCATCACTGTCAATTTTGTCAATGAACTTTAGATGTTTTTTTGTCTCTCAAAGTTTTACATGGCATGACATGAAAACATATTTTTCTTAGGTAAACATTGCATTTTGGTGAACCCATCAAATAAAATGAAGATACCATCCAAGCACCAAGGTACCCCACACTCAAGAAAAGGTAGCCTGTAACACAAAAAAGGCCTTTGGATCCTTATAATGATGATTGAAAAACCAAGAATGATAAGATTTTTTTCTAAAAACATAATATGAACCAAAAGTAACCATTGAAAAAAAGGTTTTGCATATATATATTGGTCCATAATTTTAACAAAAGAAAGGCTCACTGTTTGGGTTCTATGGGAAAGGTTGATCATTTATGAATAATAATATACAATGTTACACTCCAAAATATGGACAATCAATAAACAAATATTAAACTTCAAGCACATTGAAGTTTGGTAATGGTACAATGTTAAATAACATGATAGACCATTTTAAGGGGGGGGGGAATTTAGTAATAAGTCGGCAAACTCACATGACAACTTGTTATAAGACTATGTTATACAAAAAAATGGCTTGTTGCGTGGTAAAATATTTGTTTGCAAATCAAATTGGTACTACATTATTACTTAGTTCTTCTATTAAAGTAGAATTGGTCAGGCAATTGGTATTGATTAAAATATTCCACGTGAATACAAAAGGTTCTAAAGGAGACCAAAGAGAGGTTTACATTGCAAATAGTTGAAAGCTTTTTAGTGTGAAGGGCTATAATATTAACATTTGGAGAAAATGGTCTTTGTGAACAACAACATTTTATGTCCTTGTTGATCCTAAGACTTAAAAGTTTTATGAAATAGCTTTGTGACTCGATACATTGTTGTTTGGTAAAATCACATTAGTGATTAGTTTGTTTTATTGGTGGGGATCCTACCACTTTCTTCAACAAAAGGTTGTTGTTACTTGACACCTTGAGATTTTAAAGTGCTTGGTTACACAACCATGGCCGAAAGTAGCAAAATATTTTGTGTACATGGGACCAACACAAAATACAAATAAAATAAGACAATGGTTTCTTGATCTATGCAAAAAAAATTATGAATGGGTAGTTAGGTCTATTTTCTTGCTTGTGTTAAAATTGCAAGATATTCATACCAAATTAACAAGGTTATTGAAACATGGGATTCTTCATGCCACTTCTAACTTTGTGTTTTGGGGTTTTAATGGGATGGGCCCATATGAAGCTTTTTCCATTTGTAAGTCATTGAAGTTTAAAGATTAAAATACTACCAAGGTGATAGCACACTATGGGGGGGTCACTTTATGCAAGAAAATGTACTCTTTTTTTGGGTATATTTTGGAAACAAATTTTCTTTGATTTCATCTAGTGTTTTGATAAACATATAAAATGAATTTTGATACAAAGGTGTTTAACATAATTTTTGTCATCTTTCAAATGAAAATATTTTTTCAACAAAATGTTTTTTTTCAACACACTTATGTTTGTTTGAATGAAAAACTTGTTTGGATGTTTTTTGTGAAATCACATGATTCAAACTTTTCAATTGTAATAGAAATGATATAATCAATTCATATTCAATGTATGAATAAGTACTTCATGAAGTTTTGCAATTATTTGCATCACTTTAAAGTATATTTACATTTTGTAGTATATTGTGACATCATATAAATTCTCACAAATACACTGTTTAATTATTTAATATTAATAAAAATGTATATTTTCCTTTGACAATTGCATTATTTGGCTACTGAACTACCTTATTTTGAGTACAATTTATGAAAAATCTTTTAATATCGGCTTGGTGGAAGTTGAAAGTTGCACAATTTTGAAAAAAAATATTTGTGACTGCATTTTTTGGCCACTGTAATGTGCTTTTACCCACCATTTGTAACCAAAAAAATGCATCCAAAATATTTTTGGATAATTTGTATTTGAAAGATCCATGAATAATTTGGATTACAAACTTATAGATCAAACATTTAGTGTTCAGATCTATATATATTTCATAATGGGGCTAATGTAAAATATAATATATTTATTTTCCAAAATTTGAGTTTTTTCTTTGAATTTTTTTTGTTAATCTTGGTTCATTTACTAGACAAGTCCAAAGTATTTTCTTTCTAATAAGACAAAAATGGCCCCCATGTTGTGGGCATATGATTTTTTTATAAAATTACTTCTCAAATTGATTCAAAATACAAAAATTGTTCAATTAAAATAATAATAATAATAATAAATTTCTCTATGTGTAAGTCACCTTTGTTGTTCAACTCCAAACTTTTCTTTTCTTTCTATTCGCAAGTTGTCCTCCTTATTCAACTCTAGATGGGGGACCTTCTCTCTATGTCTATTTGTGTGCCTTTGTTGCTCAATTCTAAAACCCCCTTTCTCTTTGTTTATTTGTGCACCTTCATCCTTCAACTCCACCCCCCCCCCCCCGCCCCCCTCTCTTTATGCAAGGCATCAATTTTGTCAATTAGTTTTTAAAATCCCCCCATCTGTCTATTTCTTTTTCTATTAAGTCATGCCTCATTATCAAAGTTCATCACCTCAAATATCAACAAAATTTCCCCCCCTCTTTTTTTTAGATCAATTATCATCATCATTCATGGGGATTGTTGTCACCATCATGGTCTACATACACCATTTCACCCATCCCCTTTCTCTACATTAACCCCCTCCCTTCCCCCCCCACCTTTTCCAATGCATTGCCTTGTCTTTGTTGTCATACTTACATTTGAACCCTTCGTCTTAGTCACCTTCGTTGCTTAACCCTTTTATATTTCAGGCTCTCCTTCCTTTTATGTTTTTTGATTTATTCATATGCTTATTTGTCCATAGCTTTTTGGCGTCAAATATTTGCACATTCATTGGAGGTTACTACCAGTGATTTGCTATAGTCTATTAATGGTTGTTTGCCTTTTGTTTTCCTTACAAGTAAATGAAGCAAATACAATAGATTTGCAAGAAACAAAGCCTCTTGAATTGTGGTTGTAGGATTTTGGTAACATTATATTTCATTTGTAGGTCCATTTAAAACAACTCCAAGATCATAAATAACTTATATTGGACTTTTTCCATGTGTAAGAGTAGGACTGTTGGGCATTTCCACCTAACATTTTTGGTCTTTTTCTTTTTAGACAACTTCAACCTCAATTCCAACATCTTTAGTTGTTGTCACTATGTTTAGCAATTTTGTGATAGATCCATTTTCACCCCATTGAATATCATTAACTACTTCATCAAATCTTTCATTGAAATGTTTGTAGTTGTACAGAGTCCACTTGACTTGATCTTATCATCCATGACCTTTGCATTGAATGGCCAAATCCTTGTACCCTAAACCCATTCTTCATGTTTTTTTAAAACAAATATTGGTGCAAGGCCTTGTCTACTTAGGTTGCAAATGCACATTTATTTGGTTTACAGTGATTGTTTCTAACCATTGCATTGTCCCTCTCTTTCTTCAAAGGTTTGAAACAACTCACATCTAATGGATATAAGGCATGAAAAATGTGAGAAGGTAATGTAACCATGTCCAATCCAAATTCTTGCTTGTTTTATTATTTTTGGTGTAACATGTGACCCATGTCCATCTAGAATTAATAAATGTTGGTTGTATTTTGTGATGCCATGTGGAACTAACCTCTTGAATAATGATAAAAATTCTTTGAATAAGAAGTAATCATCCATGTTTTCCTTTTCATCCCCATGCATGTTCTTACTTTAGAATACTTGGTGTAGTCGTCTTTGATCCTCTCACCCATGAATATGTAAAACTTTGGCAAGGAACGTTTTGTTGCATTTATAACACAATACATAGTTAACCATTCCAAGGATTTGGAAGTGGTGTTATAAACTTAATAGGAACCTTCTTTTATGAAAACTCTAGCCACTGATGGATGCTTTGCTTGAATCCCTATCTCATTTGAATTTCATATATGATTTTCAATTAACTTGTGTTGAGTGTATAATGTTTGTTGGTTTTAATAAAAAGAATCACATGACTAATTTATATTACCTTGTGCCCAATAGACATAAAGTCCTTTAGCAAGTCAAAACATTTAGCTTTAGATGTGGATGTTTGAACCAATACCACCAACGATTCCCATGAATTCCATCTTTGAAGGGGGTTGGCCTAGTTTGAGTAAGTTCCACCACCTTCATTTTGAACTACTATACAAGGTTATAAAAAGTCCACATTCTTACATATCAAATGTTCAAATTTTTATTGCTTCATCTTTTTCCTCCATGAACACACATGTGGCCCTTGTTTCCTTGATCATGCCTACCATTCAAATGATTTAAAATAATAGTTAAAAGGACATGCCAATATTTGTTTGTTTTCCTCATAATAGTATGTCCACTTTCTATTGCATCCATTATTTTGTCTAAAGATTCAGTTGAACATTTGCCCCATTGGTGTGGGGTAGAAATTCAATTTGGTCTTCTTGCCTTTTGTGGTTGTGTTGCAGGAAGGATATTCTTTTTATTTATTATTGCTTAACAATCCACTTTGTCACTTACCAAATTACATTTGATATTATGGCTAAATGTTGCACCCTAGCTGGAGTCCATTCTAGGCCTACAAGAAGTACACATTTTAACCACTTATACACATCCCAATAGTCCAAAAAGTTGGTTAAATTTAGATATGTCAAAAGTGAATGATTTTGTAACAATTTTATAGAAAAAATTAATTTGAAAAACCCTCAAAATCCTCCCATACTAAATCAATGTTTGAAGCGAATGTGTAGGATATAGGATGCTACTATGGGTTGCAAATTTTGAAATATGCAAGAACTACAACTATTTATTTTCCTCACTATTCTTGGGACTATAGATTGTTGGATCCATATATAGTATAAAAACTCATTATACTTTGCCTCATAAAGGTTATCTACATAAGATGTCAAATCTTCAATTCAATTAGTTACTTCAAAAAAAATTCATTAATTAAAAAATAAAATAAATTAGATACAATAATTAATAAATGTTGATGAATTATTACCATTAATTAATTAATTACTGAATAAGAAATTAAATAGTCATTATTTTATAAATTTTATTTAAATTTAAATTAATAAATTAGTATCTAATATTCTCACTCATTTATTTACTATTAACTACTACTTAATACTTAATTTACTTAATTACTATGAGTTGATTAATTAGACTAAATAACATGAATTCATTACTCTAATTTAAATGATTAGTTCAATAGTTAATTAAGATAATTTGTTATCTGATAATTAATAGTCTAAAGTAGCAAACTAACAAATTAAATGCATTAGATTGATGAATTGAAATAAAAAATTCAGAATATTTATTAGATATTTAATTCGAATAATTAAATAATATATAATTTAGATAATTAGATTTGAAAATCCAAAGGACTTATTATCTAAATTTGATCTACAAACATTATTTGAACTAAATTGATTAATTCAAATAACCAATCTTGATAATTAACTATCAGTAATTATTTCTCAAATAATTATTTGAGATAATCAGTTATTATAATTAGACTGATTAATTATAATAATTAATTTAATCACTATTTTAGACAAGTAATTCACATAATTAATTCAAATATAAAATTATCAGATAATGACCTATATAGTTTTATAATTTACAAAATTAAAAATAAACACAAATCATGTGGGAGAATTAGTTTTTAAATTGCAACCCGATTTGCAACTAAAATGCAATAAAAAGATTTAACCCATATGTTTTGTCCTTGAATCTTATCTCACAAACTATATAAAAGAATTCTCTTTTCTTATGTTTCACATTAGAATATATGTGCCAATTTGGGATGAATTAAAATAACTTAACTTTAAAAGCAAAACATAAAATAAAATAAAAATTATGGATGGCAACTTTTGAACTCATTTATCCTTCTACTTTCTTACTTATTTGCCTACCTAGGTAAGTAAATAAGTCATACTTTTTTACTTTGGTAGGCAAGTAAATATGTGTTTTTTTGCCAAATTAAAATGATATCCCATGTCACATCTTTCAACTATGCCACATGTCACACTATATAACCATTTAAAATGAACAACCATAATGAAAGAAAATTTTAAATTTTTTTTTGGAAATGCAGAAATTATGCCATGTGGAACTTTTGATTTTGCCATGTGCCACAATATAAGACCATTTAAAATAATAATCATAACAAAAAAAAATTTATTCTTATTTTGTTTTGAAAATGCACAAATTATGCCACATGAAAAAATCGATTTGGCCACATGTATCAATATTAAAGCATCTATAATGGAGATGGAGATTAAAAAATTTATATTTCATTTTCATTTTTTGAAAATGCATAAATTATGCCATGTGGCAATGTGTAATTGGTTACTAAAGAAGTTCCACATTGTGGTAACTAACTTCAAAAACTTATACAATCAAAGTATATGGTTTTATAAATGCATTTTCCAACCTAAAATTTTAATCACATACAATTTCATATCCATTTCATGCTTATAAATAATGATGTAATGCAATTATGCATTATTTATCATAATTTGGACAATGATAATGTGTGTGCAAGGTTTGCACATTTGCATTGTAAGTTACAATTTGTTGTTCACTGCTACTAAAATCAATTGTTATACAACTACATTGGAATGCATAACTCAACATTTAGTTACAAAAAACATCAACAAATTTCATTTGTCAATGGATGAATGAAATATCATGCAAACATTATGTTCATTCATGGATGAATTAAAAATCATGCAACATTAAGTTTGTCAATGGATGAACTTGTATAATAATCACTTAATTGCCAATTGTAAATCGGGTACATTGTAGTTACACACAAATATTACCTTGTGTTGATGTGAGTTCTCACATAGTTACCAATTAATTGCAATTGTTAATGTGTTTCCACTTGCACTTGTAATTGCAAAAGAGTTGCAATCAAAATCAACAAAGTTAATCATTGATGGATGGATGGATGGATGAAAAGCAATATTAACATGATATTTGAATAATAATTGCAAACTAGTTACATTGGAGTTGCACAATAGTTGTTCCTTCGCAATGAACTAAGTTGCATGAGTGGCATACGTATAAGTTCCACATGTGTTGAATTAAGTTCATTGCAATTCATGCAACTCATTTGATAGCATTCATGCCATAAAAATACGTTAACTTGGAATGAAGTGACAAGTATCATTACAACTCAAAAACCCAATTGCAAGTCCAATTGCAAATCACCCCATTTCTCATAGTATTTGATTTCACAAGGATTGGATCCTCATCTATTATAGACCTCAAGGATTTTAAAGTTGGGAATAAAAGCTCTTGGATATTTAACAACTCATTATCTATATTCTATGGTGGTTTGAGAATTTTGATCCAACCTTAAAACATAGGATAAGATTGAACATTTTTTCTATGATGTGATATGCTAGTTAACTTGTGATTGAAAGTCATGTTTTTGGCAAGAAATTCAAAAGGTTTAATATTTTGAATTTGCTTTAGGATAGTCATAAATTTGCTTTGGCTTTGGCCCCCAAAGTTGTTGTAAACATTATGTTTTGAGGCAACTTTGTGCACATGAGATTGTTTGTGTCCATATACTTTACATTGCTTATAATTGCATTAAACAACAACCCCCATTACCAAGCAATCCCTTATGTTAATGGGGTGCAATTTGTTTTTCCTTTGTGCTTAACTTACATTATAAAACAAATTTTTTGGTGTTTTTAAGAGGGGTGCAATGGTTACCCAATTGAACAACATATTTTCCCCATATGAAAACACTATATTATTCCAATAAAGGCCACAACTTTTGTCCAAATAGGTGATTTTTACCCTATCATTGAACACAAAAATGTATCATGTGGGTAACCCAAAAAAATTAAGAACATATTTTTGTCAACCAACATTTGGCCATAAGGTACACATCAAATGTTGATCCTTTTTTAATAAAACATTAATTTAACATGCCTTACCTTTGACCCTTTGCCTTTATTGATAAATGGCCTATGTTTGGTATGGGCATGGTTACCTTAAATACAAACACTTAGAAGCCTCACTCAAGAACATGAAGCTCCAAGTCTAAGGTTAATTCACTTCAACCTAAGCCTTTACATACCTAAAGTAATACCTTCATCATCTTGAGTTAGACCTTTTACTAGAGACCTAACTTTAGTTATACAATGGTGGATATTTATAAATGGTTAAAATCAACCCCAAAAAATATAGGTTTTGAGTTTTTACCATGGTATAGGTTTAGACAATTGGTTAAAGTCATTATTTATGGCTTTACTTCATGTTAAAAGCTAGAGCAAGGACGTTTTTAGACACCTAGACCTTTGAAGATGAACAAGGCCTCTTTTTGGGTCACACGCAATGTGAAATGCAACAGAAAATCAATTTGATTTTTCCCCCTAAAAAAATGCAATGAAAAATAAGTTCCAATCACATGGAAAAACAAAAAACAAAATGGCTCACAACAAAAAAAAAAGTAATAGAAAAATACCCACGTCATGAATGTGGGGCTAGGTTGAACCAACATTTATGTTGATACCTCCATCTTAAGTGAAGAAAAGTTGTAGAGCAATTCCATCATACTTGGTTTTGGACCTCCAACAACATTTCTCACATTCAAGACAATATATGTACTATTTCCCAAGCCCCACCCATGAAAACTAGGATTGTAAAAAGTTGAAAGTTAATACCATAGTACTTTTCCATGTTCAATAATAATTAAATTATTTTTGAAAATGCCAAATATTCTTTAAATGACCTATTTGAAATGTCAAAATTTAAACAAATTACAAGGGAAAAAAAAACAAAAATTGGTGGAAACCTAAAAGCTTCTTGCTTGAGGTTAAACCACCATTAAAAGTAGGTATCCAATAATTAACAACATTGTTTTATCCTATAATTTGGTGGAACATTATCTCTCCCCATTTTTACAAAAAAATGAACTAAAAAGATGTTGTAAAAGGTCTCATTATGTTACAAGTTTAGAGTCTAGTGAACCTACTGAAGAAGTTGCCTATAGTCATTGTCAAATTTTCATAAATTATTATTTTTTTGCCAAGGTGAATTTTTAAAAATAATACTATATCCCTCAAACCAAAGGGAGTACCTTTCCTTTATGAATTTCAAACTAGTTTAATGGGATGGGTGAAAGTAAGTCATTTCTTTTATTTCAAATAAGAAAGGTAGATATTGTAGTTGTCCCAAATTGCCAAATTGCATTCTGAATTTTTAAAATTTAAGCTTGCAAGACAGGAAGACCCAAAAATGGTTATTCATATTTATCTAGACATAGTCATTGTTCAAATATAGATTATGAATCTCAAGATGTTTCGTAGTTGGGTTTTGTTGTTTCTTTCATGAGAAAGAGATGTTATGTAGTTGGGTTTCGTTGTTTCTTTCCTGAGAAAGAGTTGTTATGTAGTTGGGCTTTGTTATTTCTTTCCTGAGAAAGAGATGTTACCTACTGAGTACCAGCTAGATTGTGATAGTGACCCTACAGAAATGAGATTTGGGGGGAGAGAAGGAATTTGAAAAAATTTCAGGATCATTTTCTCAAGGAAATATTTTGTGTGATTTACAGAAGTTGTGAGTAGTTTTGTTAGACATTTTCTTCTGAATTGAACTAGTGCAAATAATCAGACACCAAAGGCTGCTAATTCTTGTCACTTGTTTTCCAAATTTTATTGTTGTATTTGCAATGCAGCAAAAAAATGGTAATTGGATCTGGCTCATCTTGGAGCTGATTCCATATGTTCTTTTGTTGTTGGTATCAAATTTGACATGTTGGGTGATACTTAGAAATTGAGATTTTGATGAAATTGTTTGAGTCATCACAAGTTCAAGAAATAATAGTAATATACTGTGATTATATCTATCCAATTTGCAGTTTGAAAAACTTGGCAGATTTTCAAGTACGCACCAGGACTAGAATTTTTTATTGCCTCTGATCTCTCTTGCTGTCCCTAAGACTTGTTATGGAGAGTGTTTTGAAGATGTTGGGTTGCAGCATTTTCTTGTTACTTGGTGTTATAGCCCAACTTGCATGCAGTAGTAAAGCAGTATGGGAAGTTCCTGCTAGCAGACTAGCTTATACTAGTCATGGTGCCACAGCAGACAAAAGCTTTGGGGCCTGGTTTGCCTATATAAACAGAACCTGGGGTGATCTACCAGATTTAAGTAATAACCAAGGTACCCACATCATCACATTCTTCTTCCCTGAAATTTGATCTTGTCTGTAAAATAATTAATTAGTTTCTTTGTGTAATGTTTTGATCCAACAAAATTTACGTGGTTAAATTTCTCTGAGAGAATGTTTTTTGCCAACATTTATGTTGTCAAATTCTATGAGTTAGAATTCACTAGAAATTGCATGAGCTTGGGTGTTGTAAGAAAACTGGGTTTTGTAAGTTTGTAGTGAAAAAAGCATTCTAATCAGGTTGGCCACCTTGAGTACCAGCTGATGATGCAATCTGTGTGTGACTTTCAGCAGGCCCATCAGTGCAGCAACTTGATACCCATCCTCAAAAGAAGATTCAGGAGGTGATCATCATAGTAGTGTCGACAGATGGAAGTGGAAACTTCACCACCATTCAAGCTGCCATTGACTCCATCCCTTTCAGAAACAAGCAACCTGTGGAGATCAACATCAAGGAAGGCTTCTACAGGATATATACCTAACAACAATTCATCAAGTGCCTTTGGTCTTCAGAGTCTTTAGTCTTTACCTACTTTGGGTATTGTTTTGGCAGAAACACTGTCATTAGGTCAAAACTCTGATTTGTGTCTCTGCAAAAGTTATGGCAATCAAAGGTAGAAGGAACAAGGATATCTTCTCAGTTTTTTTACTCCTGTGCCTAACTTTAAGGTGGAAAGAATACTACCACAAAATTTCACAACAGAATTCAGGTCGTCCTTAAAATTGAAACTCATTCTGCAATTGGTGTCAAATTCAGGAGATTTGCTCTCAGATTTATGGAGAGATAAGCTACAGGGTGATGGAGAACTTTCACTGACAGAGATTATTATGGCTTGTATTGCAATTATGCAGAGAAAAAAAACTTATTCCAAAGACTAAAAACCACATTACCATGATCGGGATAACAGACAACGATGAGACTGTCATAGCATGGAACTCCACAGCATCTGATGTCATCTATGGTGGTCAAAAGCTGCAAACTATCAACTCAGCCACTGTTGCTGTTGAAGCTGACTACTTCATTGCCTGAAACATTACATTCATGGTAAACATGTTGTCCTGCATACTGCATTTCATATTAAGTTCTAATTGCTATAGGTCAAATGGAGAGAGAGAGAGAGAGAGAGAGAGAGAGAGGACAATTGTCATTCCTGATGAACTATGGATCCATTTGATATTTATCCATTTTATCAAAAGTGCAACGAAGACCCACAACTGGTTTTTGAATCAACGCCATTCTGTTTACAAATATGGATTGATCAACTGAGTAGAGGGTTGAATCAATATATTTATGTGTGTGTGTGTGTGTGTGTGGGAAGTGCAGAATACTGCACAAGCTCCAAGACCAGGTGCAGTGGGAGGGCAAGCTGTGGCACTCCAAATCAGTGGTGACAAAGCAGCCTTCTATGGGTGCCACTTCCTTGGCCATCAGGATACTCTGTATGACCACAAAGGTCACCATTTCTTCAAAAATTGCTACATTGAGGGCACTGTTGATTTTGTGTTTGGCAATGGTAGATCCTTCTACGAGGTAATAAATTAAATAATCACACACTCAGAGCTCCTCAGCCCCTGACTTACAAAACTTGCAACAATACTGTAGTTTTAGAGAGACTTGGATTCCAATTGCATCATATTATATATTATGGGTGCTGCAATTAAGAGAAAACTTCAGAACTAATTGCGACATTGTTAATCTGGAATTGAAAAATTAATCAAAACTTATTTGCAGGATGTGGAGCTTCACTCAGACCCGAATTATGGAATTCCTGGATCCATAACAGCACAGAAGAGAGATGAGATGACCATTGAGACGGTTGAAACTCTTACCACCCAGCTGAAACTCTAGCTATTTTTGTTCCCCAGAATTCAAGGCCAGCTTGTGGCAGGCCCAAAACTTGAGTGTAAAAGAAACACAAGATTTGTCACATACACACACATATGCATCCATTTAAAGTTTCATCATGTCTTCTCACAGTTGTTTGGCAGCATTTGTGATGGGTGAGGAGACATGTTGCAGGGATTTGTGTTTGTAAGATGCAAAATAAGAGGAGCAGGTATGGTGTATTTGGGACGTGCATGGGGTAATGATTCCCGGGTCGTGTTTGCCAACACTTTCATGGACAAGATTGTAATGCCCAAGGGCTGGGACGACTGGCACATCCCTGCCTGTGATAAGTAAGTAAATTATGTGTACACAATGACCCTCTCAGAATTTTCCTAGTGTATCCTGACCACTACTTCACTGTATGACTAACTTGTGAAGGAAAATTCAATGAAGTAGTGTTGCTTCATATGGCTGGCTGCTATGTGAATGTTGGATTTGAATTTTGTGCCAATAAAAGTGCTGATGCATCAAGGATGGGATCGGTGCAGGACAGTGTACTATGCACAGTTTAATTGCACAGGAGAAGGGGCAAGCACAATGGGTCAAGTTGAATGGGCAAGAGAGTTAACACCCGAGGAAGCAGCACCTTTCATCACTACTAAATTTATCAATGGAGAAAGCTGGTTAGAGACATTACCTGTCACATCCACATGGCCATCAACTCTCAGCCCATGATCAATCTCTTTCTCTTGTCTCTTTACATAGTTTATGGTATAGTTTTTCTACACAGTTTCCTAGGAGAAGTAAAAGATTGAGTTACATTGCCATACTTACTAAATGCGCAGAGAAGTGTGTTTTGCCACTAATTCATAGTATAATCAAGTTGGGTAAAGGCTTTGTATAAGGGTTAAAAAGACCAACAGTGTATGAGGGTTTGCAGTTTTTTCAGCACAGTCATTAAGTAATTCCTCAATGACAGGAAAAACCCTGTGCATATCACTGCAGTGTTGTGCAGGCAATACTTACAGTTGGACCACAACCATGCCTATCTATCAATTCTTGACTACGGATGGAATCTTGTTCTGATCATAACTAGTACCTATAATCACAATCCTCAAATTTCCACAACTCCCATGTGACAGTACAGAAGTGGGCTAGAGATGCACTAGAAATGAGAAAGAGGCTGGAGGATAAATGGATGGACGGATGGATCAAAATCAACTTGAGCTCACCTGATTCATATCAGCCTGAAGGGATCACATTTTTATTTGGACACCTGAATTGAGTTGGGGTAAAGCTCCAATGGTGACCCGATAATAATTTTGTATACATGTTCCCTGTTTCACTAAGCAGGGTTCAATCTCCTAGGCATCATTACTGAAAGGTTTGTAGCCCTGCACATCTGAGACTATACTTGCCACAGATCCAATTGCTGCAGCAAGTGATATTACAAAAGTCACCACACTTAGTGACTGCAGAAGAATCCATTTTTGGCTCCATCTTGGGAGTCTTGTTTGATGAATGTACATCTCAACTGGAAAGTACACTGTCAGGGGCCAGAAGCCACAAGCTCCAATCAAACCCAGTATGTCGTTAAAAAATGGAAGCAGCATGGAAACAATTGTGGTCATTACCACATAGATAGAGCGCCACACCAACCTGAAATGGTTGATTGGCAATGGCTCACCAAAGGGGAGCTTGACATAGTGTTCCTTGTTGATAAAGTTACTCTTGGGAAACTTGCTGGACACCCATTCCTCAATAAATGCATATAGTGGTTGTGTATACACCTGTGTGACACACACAGTACACTAAGGTCAAAATATCAGTTACAAACACACACTCCCAAGAATCCTACCAGCCTGCCAAATTGGATCCTTTTGTGTGTATTAAGGATACTCTTGTATGACAATGGAGAGAGACAAAATGCCAAACCTACCTGATAGCCGCCAATGAGATGAACAACAACACATGCATTGGCAAAGTCAACAAGCCAGTAGGGGTTATAGAACCCAAAGCCTGTCAGAAGATTTCCTTGTGAAGCATTGCCAAAGGCTGCATAACCCGCACAGCCAACTGACATGTAGAACCCAGTGCTGGTAAGAATTGCTATAAGTGTGGCTCGCTTCATGCTCTTGTTCTCAGCAGGAGGAGCTCTTAGTGTATCCTGCACAAAAAGCAAATATGGTAGTCATAATCTGTAGTCTCTGTGAAGGCTTGACATACAGGCCATTCACTGCCCAGAACTTGTTTGGAAATCTCCCCGCGTTGGTTGATTCCACAGACTGATCATGAATGATTTGTGCTACTTTGCCCAGCGGGAAGCATATGAAGAATGAGGGAGAACTCACACAAATGCTTTGCAAAGCCTCAGGTTCTGTAACTACCTTATATTCTTAAATAGCCGAATTGATGGATTAAAATGAACCACTAGACCCAATAATGCACATCCAGTATTCAACCTGCCCTGTCACAGTAAAGTAGTAAGATAGGCATATCCAATACCTGGATTTCAATGAGAATCATTGAGAAGGAATAAGCAAAAGCGATATCTCCAAGGGCATTAAATACATTCCAAGTTTTTTGAGCACGAGTGTTATAACCAGCCAAACTAGGATCACCAATTGAAGTGCCAGATATGGACCCATGTGAGTAACCTCCCTCTGTCACATTGCAACACCTCCAGGTCAGTATTTTGCTAGTCAATTGAAAGATGGAAGCTTCAGGACTCTCAAAAAGATTAGAACAATCTTCCACAAAAGAATGCAACAATTTTTCCCTACATCTGGAGTTTCCACACTTTGGGATGCAGTTACTTGGCCTCTCTCAAGATCCTGTCAAGGAACTGGGTTCTCTCAAACATAGGTACGGCAGAATCACTGCCGTGAGACATTACATCACAATAAAAGCTATTCTTGTCTATTACAAAAGGGCAAAACTTAGTAAATACAATTGATGACCCCTACCTGCAATCTTCCCTATGCTAAGGCCCAAGCCAGTTGTAGAGTAAATGAGGGACATGGCAGCAGCAAGATAAGAAAGCCACCATAATTCGCCAAAATTGGGGATCTGTGAGAGGACAAGTTGCACTATCCCAAAGCTTATCATGTACCCATTATTTGATCTTAGGCAAGGTGAATCTGGATTCGAATGGAAGCAGTTAGACTTTGTGATGGCTCTGCAACCACCATTGCAGATAACGTTAAAGCTCATATTGTTTGCACAAGGTGATCCCTCCAATGAGGTTTACAAATGAAGCTAGTCTTTTTCAGCCTGGCACCCTGCCTTCAGGAAGTGTTGTTTCAAGAATAGGCAACTGTAGCTACACAACTCTATCATAGCAATGAAGTACTGAAAACCTACAGATACATAGTCATTTCCTACTCTACACAGTTCATACACATTGAGGCCAGCTGTATACTATTCATTCTATGGAGGGGTAATGGAACAGGCATGTAAGTATTATGATTAGGGTTTGGATTTATGTGGCATAAATACAAAATTCATCCTCCAGTGTCTAAGCTACCCACATTGGAGGCCACATGTTAGAAGTTGACCGTTCTGAGTATAGAGTAGAACAAAAAAAGCCTTTCCAAAGAGAGGCTCTGCCATTCAAGCTACTGTGAATGTGAAACTCTAGTGAGATAGATAAAGAGAAGAAGATCAACTTACCTTGCACTTTGTGCACCAGTGATAGTGTAGCCAATAGAAGTCCCCAGCAAATTCGAGTACTGCACTAAACCACAGGCCCACACTTGCTTTGGACCTGCCAGTTGACCAAAAGCAGTTATGAAGGTACTACCTATTCACTCCACATTCCAAAGACAAGAATAGGATGTACCATCAATTCTGTTTGTGATGACTGCCTTAAGACATCTTTCCATTCCAATCTTCTATCTCATTGCACAGCTTTTGTTGGGATTTCTTGAGTCTTTCTAACTTTTTCCTTCTTAAGCCAATCTGATGTATTTTCAGGAATCACAATGTCTCCTTCCAATGCAACATGACACACACTATCTCAGGCACAAGGTTTTCTAAAGAGAACTCAACACACCCAGATTGGCTTGCACAGTCTCCATGTAGGTGTAGTTGCGCTTGCCAGTGACAGGGTCAGGGGACCGGTAGCAATCAGCTAGCAAGCAAGAGGTGTAGTATGTGATAGCTCCAAACAATAGCAGCACAGAAGGTCCTGCAATCCAACCCATTTGTGCGATACTCCATGCTAATGACAGCACCCCTGACCCTATAACTGCTGTGATCACATGTGCTGATGTTGTCATGACATTTCCTGCACTTCCAGAACCACTCCCATACATCAGTCAATGTTCACATCCCATGTCCATTCTTTTCAGAGAACCCAAAATGTGCTAGTCACTATTGTAGAGACAAACACCTCCAGAGTTTGTGAACCTCAATTTCAGCCATTCTTTGGGGAATAGTTCACATTGTTTTTTGAAAAAAGAAATGAACTTTCCTTTGCTAAGAGGATCTGAGGATCCAAATTAAGCAAGGGGAACCCTTGAAGAGAGAGAGGATATATGCCTTTGCGTCGTGGTTTGCCATCCTCATCAAATTTTGTCGGATCATAGACAGCAGAGCCATTACTGTCCCCATTGGCAGCTCCATCCTCAGCCTCTGCAATTCTTCCATCTTCTTTCCACCCCATCTTTATCCTCTCACTGCTGCAGTTCCTTCCTGTCAAACATTCTTCCAGATGTTAGAGGTGGGTTATCAAGCTTCATACTTTAACAACATACAGTATGCAACACATCCTACTAGCTCACCTGTACTAAGCAGACAGAAAAATAAAAGAAGTGTCCAATAATCATCTGCACATGGTTCTCAGAAATTTCTGTCTCTCTCTCACTAGATTGCTGCAGAAATGGCAGAGCCTCTCATGCTAAACATGACCACAAATTCCTAAAAGGAATCTACAGTCCACATACTGGATTCTAAGTGGAAGATGGTGACACAAGCTCAATTGCAGGAGAGGATAGCCAAATTCTCAAGAGCCGAGGCCAAATCTTTGTTCAGAACTCATCTATGTCTCATTTCAAGAACAGAATGAAAAGACAGACTATGTGCACATTCCCAAACATATTCAAGGCAGCTCTAAAGATGTTCAAAGCTCTCAATTGTATGCAAAACGGATAAAAAAAGGAATCAAGCAGATTGGAGGAGACAAGAGCTCAGCAATTGGGAGATATTGCCTACAATTTCAAAGCAGTCAGCCACAGGAATCTCCTGTATTCATGATTTCACAAATCTTGCTTCAATTCTCTTTGGCTACCTGATGAGAATGACTTGATGGATTAAGGGAATGAAGTCAAACACCTTGACTCAAATTGAATCCCTACAGGAATGGGCAAATGAGACCGCCCTCTGTTGTACGGTCTTCACAGCTCCTAATATTTCTTGCAGGCTGCTCGTCTTTCAGTGACGGGCAAAACAACAAATCTTAAGACAACAAAACGCGCAGGAAATAGACTTCAAGCTGCAGCTCTCAAGGAAAGAAGGGGGCAAAAATTCAGAGTCATAGCACACAGCATATATTCATTCGGCCGTACGGAGCAAAGATGCTCACACTGGAGTTATACGTGCACATAAAAGAAACACGCACACCAGCACAGAACAACTGACGTCTTCATTATCAGATTCACAAAAAATCGCCAGCTTAGACTCCGCGGAAGAGCGAGAATTGAACAGTTTTCCTTAGACAAGTCTACTTAAGAGCAATTTCACGAAACTTGATGCTCAGCCCCGACTCACCGTATCACCTTCAATCGATAGCAAAGAGTCATAAAGAAAACAAACACGCCAGAAGAGAACAACTGACGCCTTCATTATCAGATGCACAAAAGAACGCCAGTTTAGACTGGAGCGGAAGAGCGAGAATTGAACAATTTCCCTTACAGATCTACATGACAACAATCTCATGAAACTTGATGCTCACCACCGAATTATCTTATCACCGTTGATAGATAGCAAAGAGTCTCAGATGGGAGTTACAAGAGCATACAAAGAAAAGAAACTCACCAGCGCAGACGAACTGACGGCTTCATTATCAGATTCAGAAAACAACGCCAGTTATAGACGCGTAAGCGCAAGAATTGACAATTTCTCTTACAGAAGTCAACATGACAACGATTCATGAAACTTGATGCTCAGCACCGACTCGCCTTATCTCCGTCGATGGATAGCAAAGAGTCTCAGCCTGGAGTTATACGTGCATATAAAAGAAACAAACACACCAGAACAGAACAACTGACGCCTTTGTTATTAGATTCACAAAATAGCGCCAGCTTAGAATCCAGCGGAAGAGCGAGAATGAACAATTTCTCTTGTAGAAGTCTACATGACGACAATTTCATGAAATTTGATGCTGAGCACCGAATCACCTTATCACCTTCGATCGATAGCAAAGAGTCATAAAGGAAACAAACACACCAGAACAGAACAACTGACGGTTTCATTATTAGATTCACAAAAGAACGCCAGTTTAGACTCCAGTCGAAGAGTGAGAGTTGACAATTTCGCTTTCAGAAGTCTACAGAACAAAAAATTCATGAAACTTGATGCTCAGCGCCGAAATACCTTATCGCCTCCGATCGCTAACAAAGAGTCTCACACCGGAGTTACACGTCAATATACAGAAAACAAACACACCAGTACAGAACAACTGACGCCAGCTTCATGACCAGATTCACAAAACAACGCCAGTTTAGACTCCAACCGAAGAACGAGAGCTGAAAAATTCTGTTGCAGAAGTCTACATGACAACAATTTCATGAAACTTGATGCTCAGCAGGGAATGAATTTTACCTTATCAGGTCTTGGATCGTTTGTTCTTGGGTTCCCCGAGAGTGGTGAGCTTCACGGAACTGGGAAGTCGGGGTGGTGGTGGAAGGCGAGAGTCGAGGAATGGCCCTGTCATGAACATGCGACGACGTCCAAATCTTAGCAAGTCCTTTGTAGCGTCGGCTCGGGAAAGTCGTGCCGCGCGGCGGGGCCTGCAACAAGCAAAACGCAAAACCCGCAGGAGGACACAGGAGCTTCCCTCGTTCCCCAAAGGGATTTGTTTGTGTTCTTGTGTACGCAGAAGACGCGGGTCGAGGCTGATTACAGTCATCAAAACCTGCCTTTGTTGATGCCCAAATCTGCATCGTCACTGATGGCTGTCCATGAAGGCGCCGACGCGTGGGAAAAAAATGGACAAGAAAAAACAAAAGTTATCAAGGGTGATGATGGAGGGGGGAAAATATCCAAGTGGAGAGGCCAAAAAAATGGTGAATGAGTTTCATCTAGTGTTTGGTGGATATTAGAAAAAAGTTGAGAATGAGCCAAGAGTCTAGGCCAATTCACACTAAGAAGATCATCCAATATCACTTAGAGTGACATTTGAATTGATATTCAAATCATAAGGTCTCACTAGAATGAAAACCAACTTTAGAGAGACCTTGTCTCTTTATTTAAATATCAAAAAAAGAATATCCTCACATGGTATTTACATAGAGAAAGATACAATTCTCAATTTTCAATTCTTAACTAGGTATTTTAGATTTTCAATATATACATAGATTGGGTTTCGAGTGATACCATCATATCATAGACTTCATGGCCATGATTTGGCAATAATAGTCTTGTGAAATTTGTTTTCATAAGTTTGTATGAAATAGACATGAAATGTCATTCATTTATTTATATTGCTTGAACATCGATGTCATATGTCTATTTGTGAATAAACATGAATGTTATAAGTTTATTTGTGTTGTTTACACACGAAAATCATGCACATAATTTTTTGTCAAATAAGTCTCTATGTTCATTTAATTACAAATTAATTAAAACTTTGTTACTTATTATGTTATGTTTATACATTTAATGTATAATAAGGCATTGTGGATAACATTAAAAATAAATTTAGCTTGTATTCAATACATATTAAGCATATTTTTAATGTATTTAACATGTTTATATATATATATATATATATATAGCTTTAATTCAAGGTATATTAAACATATATTGTTCAAACTATGGGAATAATATAAATGTAATTTTTTATTTAAATTTTATATGCTTTGTTTAGAAATATACAATGTTTTTATTAATATGATTAAATAATAGTGATGAGGTCATATCAATATGATATAATCATCATTTTAAAAAATTATTAATTATTAATAATTATTATTATCGACTAATTGATTACTTAGTACAAACTATGAAATAATTAATGTTACTCAATTAGTTATTTCAAAAAAATAACTTCAATAATTAAAATAATAAATTGATACAATAATTAATAAGTGTTGATGAATTATTGCCATTAATTAATTTATTACTGAATAAGAAATGCAATAGTAACTATTTTATTAAAAGTCATTTAAATTTAAATTAATAAAGAAATAAAGAAATATTTTAATTTTTCACTCATTTATTAACTATTAATTAATACTTAATTACTATGAGTTGATTAATTAGACTGAATAATTATCTATTAACATGAATTCATTAGTCTAATTCAAATAATTAGTTCAATAGATAATTCAGATAATTTGTTATCTGATAATTAATTGTTTAAAGTAGCAAATTAACAAATTAGATGCATGAGATTGACGAATTGAAATAAAAATTTCAGATATTTATTAGATAGTTAATTCAAATAATTAAATACTAGATAATTTAGATAATTAAAATTTGAAAATCTAGATGATTGATTATCTAAATTTTATCTGAATTAATTTACTAACATTATTTGAACTAAATTGATTAGTTCAAATAACCAATCTTGATAAATAATTATCACTAATTATTTGAGATAATTAATTTTTTATAATTAGACCAATTAATTCGAATAAGTAATTGAAATCACTATTTCACATAAGTAATTCACATAATAATTCAAATATAGAATTATCAGATAATGACCTATATAGTTTTATCATTTACAAATTTAAAAGTAACATAAATCATGTGGGAGAATTTTTTTAAAACTACAACCTAATTTGCAACTAAAGTGCAATTAAAAAATTTAACCTATATGTTTTGTCCTTGAATCTTATCTCACAAACTATATAAAAAAAGGTGTCTTTTCTTGTGTTTTCACATTAGAATATATGTGCCAATTTCGGATGAACTTAGAAAAACTTAATTTTAACAATAAAACATAAAATAAGATAAAAATATTTAGATGGCAACTTTGAACTAATTTACCTTTCCACTTTCTTACTTATTTGCCTACCTAGGCAAGTAAATAAGTCATATTTTTTAAATTTTGGTACGTAGGTAAATAGGTGTTTTTTTCTAAATTAAAATGACATCCCATGTCACATCTTTTGGTTGTGCCACATGTCACACTATAAAACCATTTAAAATGAACAATCATTATGATTTTTTAAATTTTATTTTGGAAATGCACAAATTATGCCACATGGAAACTTTTAATTATGCCATGTGCCACAATATATGACCATTTAAAATAATAATCATAATGAAAAAAAAATTGTTAATTGTTTTTTTAAATGCACAAATTATGCCACGTGAAAAAATCAATTTGGCCATGTGTATCAATATCAGAGCATCTATAATGGATGATAGAGATTTTAAAAATTGTTTTTCATTTTTGTTTTTTGAAAATGCATAAATGTGGCAATGTGTAATTGGTTATTAAAGAAGTTGCACATTGTGGTGACTAGTTTCAAAAACTCATACAATCAAAGTATATGGTTTTATAAATGCATTTTCTAGCCTAAAAATTTAATCACATACAATTTCATGTTTATAAATAATTATGCAATGCAATTATATGTTATCCATCATAATTTGGACAATGACAATGTGTGTGCAAGGATTGCACATTTGCATTGTAAGTTACAATTTAGTTGTTTAGTGTTATTAAAATCAATTGTTATACAACTACATTGGAATGCATAACTAAACACTTAGTTACAAAAGACATAAACAAATTTCATTTGTCAATGGATGCACTTGCATAATAATTATTCCATAGTAATCGTTTAATTGCCATTTGTAAATCAGGCACATTGTAATTACACACAAATATTACCTTATGTTCATGTGAGTTCTCACATAGTTACCAATTAATTGCAATCATTAATGTGTTTCCACTTGCATTCATAATTGTAAAAGAGTTGCAACCAAAATCAACAAATTTCATCATTGATGGATGGATGAAAAACAATATTAACATGATATTTTAATAACAGTTGCAAACTAGTTACATTGGAGTTGCACAATAGTTGTTCCTTCACAATGAACTAAGTTGCATGAGTCGCATATGTATAGGTTCCACATATGTTGAATTAAGTTCATTGCACTTCATGCAACTCATTTGATAGCATTCATGCCATAAAAATACATTAACTTGGATTGAAGATGCAAGTATCATTACAACTCAAAAACCTAGTTGCAAGTCCAATTGCAAATCACCCCATTTCTCATAGTATTTGATTTCACAAGGATTGGATCCTCATCTATTATAAACCTCAAGGATTTTAAAGTTGGGAATAAAAGCTCTTAGATATTTAACAACTTATTATCTACATTCTATGGTGGTTTGAGAAATTTGATCCAACCTTAAAACATAGGATAAGATGGAACTTTTTTCTATGTTGTGATATGTTAGTTTACTTGTGATTGAAAGCCATGTTTTTGGCAAGAAATTCTAAAGGATTAATATTTTGAAATTTGCTTTGGCTTTAGCCCCCAAAGTTGTTGTAAACATTATGTTTTAGGGCAACTTTGTGCACATGAGATTGTTTGTGTCCATATACTTTACATTGCTTGTAATTGCATTAAATAACCCCCATTACCAAACAATCCCTTATGTTAGTGGGATGCAATTTGTTTTTCCTTTGTGTTTAACTTACATTATAAAACAAATTGTTTAGTGTTTTAAGAGGGGTGCAGCAAGTACCCAAGTGAACACAATATTTTCCCCATATGAAAACACTACATTATTCCAATAAGGGGCACAACTTTTTTCCAAATAGGTGGTTTTTACCATATTGTTGAACACAAAAATGCATTATGTGGGTAACCCCAAAAAAATTAAGAACATATTTTTTTGTTGACCAACATTTGGCGATAGCGCGCACATCAAATGTTGATCCTTTTTTAATAAACCATAAATTTAACATGCCTTACCTTGACCTTTTGCCTTGATTGATAATCGGCCTATGTTTGGTATGGGCATGGTTACCTTAAATACAAACACTTGGAAGCCTTACACATGAAGCTCCAAGTGTAAGGTTAATTCACTTCAACCTAAGCCATTACATACCATCTTCATCATCTTGAGTTAGACCGTTTACTAGAGATCTTATTTTAGTTATAAAATGGTTGATTCTTATAAATGGTTAAAATCAACCCCAAAAATCTAGGTTTTGAGTTTTTACCATGGTATAGGTTTAGAAAATTGATTAAAGTCCTTATTTAGGGCTTTACTTCATGCTAAGAGCCAAAAGTAAGGACTTCTTTTAAAGACCTAGACCTTTGAATATGAACAAGGCCTCTTTTTGGGTCACACGCAATGTGAAATGCAAAAGAAAGCCAATTTGATTTTTGCCCCTAAAAAAAATGAAATGAAAATTTCAACAAAAAAAAAATGGCCCATAACAAAAAAAAAAAAGTAATAGAAAAATACCCATGTCATAAATGTGGGGCTAGGGTGAACCAACACCTCTGTTGATACCTTCAACTTAAATGAAAAAAAGTATAGAGCAATTCCACTCATGCTTAGTATTGGGCCTCCAACAACATTATTCACATTCAAGACAACATATTGACTATTTCCCAAGCCCCACCCATGAAAACTAGGATTGTAAAAAGTTGAAGGCTAGTACCATAAAACCTTTCCATGTTCAATGGTAATTAAATTATTTTTGAAAATGCCAAATTTTCTTTAAATTACCGATTTGAAATGTTGAAATTTAAACAAATTACAGAAGCAAAAAAATACAAAAATTGATGGAAACCTAAAAGCTTCTTGCTTAAGGTTAGCCCACCACTAAAAGTTGGTATCCAATAATTAACAACATTGTTTTATCCTATACTTTGGTGGAACATTATCTCTCCCCATTTATAAAAAAAAAAGTGAAATAAAAGATGTTGTAAAAGGTCTCATTATGTTAATTACAAGTTTAGGTTCAAAGTCTAGTGATCCTACCAAAGAAGTTGCCTTTAGTCATTGTCAAATTTTCATAAATTATTATTTTTGCCAAAGTTGAATTTTAAAAAATAAAATAATTATCCACACTTGAATGTGAAAACTAAAAGGCACTACAATAATAACAAACCTCATGGACTAATCATTTTATCTAACTAATAAAAAAATGTGAAATGCATTTGTTAAAATTGCCCATCACACTAAAATGCAAAATGAAAACTATGTTGTCACACAAAAAAACTTGTTCAAATACACCATTAAACATGAACTATTTTGCTAAATATTTGCAATTGTTTCCAAGTAAATTTTATGCATGGAGAAATTTTTTCCTTTTGTTTTTGGGTGAAATTTTGTCACTTTGTGACAAAAAAAGGTTGTGAATCCAAAAGGTTATATATTTTCTAGATATTGTGAAGATAAGAATTTGAAATATGAATACATTTCTTGCTTGAATACATGGCAAGTATCTACATAAGAATTAACTATTCTACATCCTTGGGGATCATCTTTTTTCCAAAAAAACAGGTTATAAGGTGGCTTTGATGAAAGGAATGGACATTGACAATGGGCATATTCACGTGTCAACAAATGATTGTCTTCAAAAACCTATAGATTAAAGGATCTTGTTATGTATTTTTGCACATTACCTACAGTTGATGATAACACTTAGAAATATAACGATGTGTTTGCTTTTTAATTTGACTAAGTTTTTCATGGAAAGCTCCTTGGCATTATCAGCAAACATGAACTTTGTGATCACACAAATTGGCACACCATTGACTCCTCATGCAACTCCAATTACTTTAGAGTGCTTAAATGCCATGTTAGTTCATCCTTAATCCCTTTCAAAAAAATCCACAAATGTTAGTCACAAATTTCATGGATAAACCCCCACTTGCTTTCACCTCTGCACAACCACACTATATTGACATTGAGTTCGAGAAGGCCTTTGATATGTGTAAACTACATATCAGTAATGTCATAAAAAGTTCAACCTAAACCCCTTTGCATTTTTTTTTATGTGAGGTTTCACAAAAGCAAATTGATCATAAAAAATGAGAACTTCATGATTTTTGAGTTCAGAGAAAAGGAAAAATTGGAGGTGACAACAATGTTCAAGAACTTAACAATTTTTTTCCCCCTTCTCCCATCACAATCAAAATACATTTCAATAAAACATTGTTGTTTGAAGAACTTGACAAAAGCTTCAAGTACCTAGAGATGTCTAATAATTTATGGGCAAGGGAATATAAAGGCCACACAATATATGAGGTGGGCATTAATAATTACTATTTTAAAAAAATTAGAGAACGGCCAATTTTGGCACAATAGGGCATCGACTGCTTAACTGGGAATGGAATTTTACAAAACGAAATAACTGGACTAATGCCCATCTCAAAGAGATAGGTCATAATTTATTTGTGTTACGGATGGGGAACAAGTAAATTTGTTGCATGATAGATAGACAAGAAAGAGGGTGCAACCACGGCACACAAACACATAGAACAAATGAAACCCAATTGACAAAAGCACCATCCAACAACATTTGCAATTCCAATTGGGAAAATTCTAACGTGAACCAATTCTTTTGTGGGCTCACCAAGTTTCACAAGAATCAATCTTGTCCTTTTCATTATAGAAAATTTGTAAAATAACAATGAAAACAAACATTTCCATGACTCTTTTTTTTTGACCTACTTGGATTTAGTGTAAAAAATTAGTTAATTGTGACATTTTTAATGGAATGATTTTTTTTCATTTTAAACAATTTTATGTTGCATTGAAATTTTTCAAAATTATATATATAATTTGATTTTTTAGGTCCCAAGGTTATTTTTCCCAAGAAATGTAGTTCAAATATTTATTTATTCATTTCAAAAAATTGATTTGGCATTTAACAATCATAACCAAGGGTTGTCCATGTTGTAACCACATGCCAAACATACATATTTCTAAAAGTACATATGCATATATTTATGTGTACACATACACATACATGCTTGTCTACATATGTATTTGCCCAAGTTTGTACCTATAACTTTAGCCAAAGGTGGCAACACCTTAACCATCAAGTCAGAAAAGCTTTTTTGAGCATAAGTGAACAAAAATTGAATTTAGAATGTTTAATGAAAAACTTGTAAAAATCAAAACTTTGAAATGCATTTTCTTTATGAAATTTTATTCCAAAAAAAAAAATGAATGCATGATCTTGAACTATATTCAAAAATGTATTCAAAAAATAATTATATTTTAAGATTATTTATATTGAGGTGTCAAATTATGCTTTCAAAAATTTATATTTTGAACAAATCAAAGTTAATATTACTACACAATGTTTTTGGAATTAACACAGAATCATTAAAAAATGATTCCCATCAATGTGGATTCAAAACATCATTAGATTTTTTATAGTATTATACTGGTTATATAACACATTTAATTCTTTTTGGATGAATAGAAAAAAATTTATTAAAAAAAAAATCCAACCCTAAACCCCAAAAATGACACCATCAAATGATTTTATTTCAAAAGATTAAGTTATTTTAAACATGATTTTTTTAATGAAAAATTTAAAATAATTGTTGGTGATGTAACATCTATAATTATCCATGTAAATTTTAACTTATTTCATTACTTTAAAAATATTTCTGAATTCTTAACTTTTATCTTTCAATGGAATTATTTAGACATATAAATAACATATAAATACTTAATAATAAATGATTCAAAATAATTGTGAATTTTTTTGTTGATTGTCATATCTTTGTGGCAATTTAACATTTTTTCACAAGAACTTATAAGTCTTATTCAATTTGCACAAACCTATAGAAACCTCCATCTTTGTTAGGTGTGTTAATTTGATTACATAAGTTGACATAGGAGGGCACATCTTGTTAATTTATGATCATTCAAAATTTTGCATTGAAAATATGTTTAAAAAAAGTTGTATAATCTATAGTTGAATTTTTAAAAAGTTAAAAATTATTTTAACATGTGAGATTAATATAATTTAAAATATTTATTTCAAGAATCTCAATGTAATATCTTTAGTTACAATCATACACCTACAGGTGGCATGTTTTAATTGGAAAGTGTCTTTAAATTTGTAATTCCATTTAATTTATACAATTAACTAAACCCTCATGTATTAATTAGCAAAGACCACAACTACATAGGGAAATTGATTAAATTGAGGACATTATCACATGTTGTCATAATCATGGTGTCATGTTTATCATGTAATATGATTTTTTAATTGTTGTTGATAATTGACACAAGCATTGGAATGGTATATAATCAACAATTTATGTTGATGTCAAAGGCAACGAAAGCATTCCTTTCCATGGCATTTTTTCATGTATGTCATTTAAGATAATTCTCACTTACGTACTTCTAAAACCTAAAACTTAGAAATAAATTTGTAGAAAATGATGCTTGTCTAACTGATTGTTTGTACAATATTTTTTAATACATACATAAAAATGTTAGGTTCCAAGTTGTTGCATTGGAACACACATATATTTCAATGGATGCAAATTGTGTCATAGTGATAAGAAAAACAACTTGTTATGTGTGAATGGATACACACATGTAGTGAAATTGTTAGTGGACAAGATGTGCAAAAAGCCATTACCAATTGTTTATGGTTTGAGAATTAAATATTTTATCACCTTTTTTTAATTATAAAAAAAAGTAGGATAATGATTTCTTTGCTTTAATGAACAACATAGTGAACATTGTGACATGGATGGAATTCGATGTCCATGGATGTTCATTGAAGAACTTCATTCATCAACAAGAAATAATATGATTATATATTTTAAATTATTAACTATAATTTTTTTAGTATTTGTCTAATGACCTACGTTGGGGTAGGTTATGGACTATCATCCATGACAACAACACAATTTCAATCTAGTTGTAGTTCCAATACAAATGTGATTGCATCTAGTCCAATTTTGATCAAGATTTCACCAATTTTCTAGACCTATATAATATCTTGGTATTTGAAAATAATTCAAAATTAACCTAGTACCTTGAACAAACCAACATTGGTAAAGATGACATTTTGATATACAAATTGAAAGTGCAATACATTTGAAAGTTTGAAACCTTTTGAAACATTAAAAGAAAAAGGCCAATATGTGACCATTACATTTACAACTACTTGCAATTATTTGGTCTTTCCAACTAAATTTTTGTTATTTACGACTATTGTGACATCGCGCTGACATTAGTCAAGTCATCTTCAACTAACCTACGACTAGTTTGCAACTAATTTGATTTACATTTATATATGTGTTGGATTTATCATCCAAGAGCAGCCATTCACTACTAGAAATCTTGTCATTTGCAACCAGTCACTATGTAACTAGCATGCAATTAATTGTCATTTGCAACTATCTTGGTCATGTTTGCAACTACAAATTTGGTATTGTATAAATTTTGGGCCATACGGTTGTGTGTGCAACTAACATGCAACTAAATCTATACAACATGGACACGTGTCATAAAATAATGGCGTAAACTTATACATACTTAAATTATTATACTTAATATATCTACATAGGTTATATACAATAGTGTTATGTACCTCTCGTACTAAGTTAACCCCATGCTAATTTAGGGTAGCCTAAACTAACCATGGTTAATTAAGTCAGGCTAAACTAATTATGGCTAATTTAAAGTAAGCTAAATTAAATCAAGTTAAATTAACCATGGCTAAATTAAACTAAATTAAATTAAGCTAAACTAACCATAGTTAAATTAAGTTAGGCTAAAATAATTATGGATAAATTAAATTAAGGTAAAAATAACCATGGTTAAATTTATTAGGCTTAAATGATTATGGCTAAATTAAATTAAGTTAAATTAAATATGGTTAAATTAAGTTAGGCCAAACTAATTATGGCTAAATCAAGTTGGGTTATATTATATTATATTATATTAATTATGGCTATACTAAATTAAATTAAATTAAATTAGGCTAAAATCAATATGGTTAAATTAAATTAAACCATAGTTTAAATATGTTTTTTTTTTTTTTTAATTTTTCAAAGTCAATTAATATGATAATATTAAAGTTCATTATAAATAATCATAATTATTAATTAAACATTTATTCTAATTATAGTGATAATCAATTATGTATATATACTCAATAGGTATTATATATTTAAATTTTATTATTTATGTTAAAATATTAATTTAAATAGGCTACATTAATAACCTACAAGTATATAAACATCTGAAGTTAATTATTAATTTAAGTTAGATAATAATATTAAAATAATATTTTCATTAAATAATATTAATCATTGAAAATATCCTCTAATCATCTTTGAAGTGCAAAAGAAAAGGAGTAATGAAGAACTAACAAGAAGAAAAATAAGCTTTCTAAGTTACAAAACGTTTTTGTTTTTTTTTTTCTTTGGACCCCTCCTACTTTCAAACCTCATAACTTTCTTATTTCTTGTTCATTTTAAACGATTTAAAATTTTATAGGAGCGCCACCAAAATTCCCACAAATCACATTGGAACTCTAATAGCAAAAAAAAAAACATAAAATGAACTTTTTGGATGTTTAAGAACCGGCCTTTGTAGTGTTCAATAGTTTTTTTCTTTGAGTTTTTGACCCCCTTTGTTTTGGGGGGCCATAACTTTCTCATTTTTAATCTGTTTTCAATGATTCTTAGTTTGTTAGAAGCGCCAAGAGGAGGGCTTCAAGTTTTCTTTGGACACAAAATGCGATAGAGCCCTGCCCTGGCTAGTATAATCTAATACAGTAATTGCATGTACTGTGCAACTAGGTTGATTCATGAAGTTTGCAATGGAATGTTTTAACCCACATTCTTTGGTTTCAAATTCTATTTGGCTCAGCATATAAGTATGAACAATAACTTTGCAGTAGCCAAATATTAAGTGCCATTGGGGATGAGTGAATGAAAAAAGCTTGACCCTTGTGAAATGGTTAAACCTAAAAATAAAATCAAATTATTTTAAACCTACCTATATAACCTAAACATAGCTATTTTTTAACCTACTTGCATACCTAAGTAAACCTATTTAATAGGGTTTAATTACTACTTACAAACTTATGCACCACATGTCAATATCTTTTTAGCCATATATTGGACGATTTAGATTTCATTGATTAATAATTAAACTTTTTTAAATAGGTGGGTTTTGATTGCCATGTGTCACCATATAATTGGTGCTACATGAACATGTGTCAAATGGTCAATGAACATTCCATGGTGTGCCACGTGTCATCATCATAGTGGCAGAAACTTCAATGATTGAGATTAATCCAATGAATTTTTAATTTTGAAAACCCAAAAAATTTAAATAGTAACACATGTCCATAAGCTAGTTGTTTAATTTTTAAACATGTGTCATATTTTGATTAGTTGCATTGTAATTGCAAGGAGAGTTGCACATAAGGTGCAACTACATTTGGATTTGTATGTATGTATACAACATACATATTGTCGCATGCAACTAGATGTCATGTGCAACTTGTCTTATGCAACTACACAAATTTACAATTGCATATGTCGCATACAACTGAAATTTAGTTGCAAAAGACAATTGCAAAACCCAAAATTTCTAGTAGTGATTTAAAGTCCCATTAGTCATAAGCAAAGTGGTGTTTGATCATAGTTGACATATGTTTATAGGTAAAATATTGTATCGTATGATTTTTCAATGAAAATGTTATACAAAGGTGTAAAATATAAATTTGTACATATTCATAATATTGATACAATAAATTAAAATTTAATTCCTTGAATTTAGTGGAAATGTGGTTTGTGGACTAAATTAGTCATTTACCCAACTTTTTCCAAGAATCCATTTTTTTGTTTTATCCTTAATGGCCATATACAAAAAGCCAAACAAGGTGGAATATTTAACTCACATCACTAGATTTCTACTTAATCATGCATGTGTTGCCAAAATCAACTAATGCTTCTTGTGGATGGTGACCAACATCACTTTTTATTTTGGATAATTTTGGAAATATTTGAAAATGGCCTAAATTTGATGAAAATACAATCAAGGTGGGAAAATTCACAAAAAATTTAAGGCAACAAGCTTGAATTAAAAATCACTAGTCACCAATGTGTTTTTTCACAAAATTTTGAAACAAAAAAAATTCCTAGAAACCTAGAAAAATTCCCAAATAATCTAGGGCTCAAAGTGTCTAATAAATGCCTTATAAAATGCCTTAATTTGAGTACAATTAACATCAGATTTGGAAAATTCCCCATAAAGTTTAAAACTCAAACTTGAAAATAAAAAACTCGAATCACCATTCGATTAAATTTATAAACTTTAAAAATTGGATCAATCTAGATGCAACTAATTATGTTTGTGACTTGGTGATTAGCATTGATTTCATCATGTTGGGACCATTTGAAATAAAATGGGTTGCTATTGCTTGTTTAATGTTTATGCAACCTCCAACACACAACAACACAATCCACCCATCAAAACTGTGATTAATGATGCCCCCCAAACTTTAAATTATCTCCTTGCCACCCTATAATTTATTTCCAACTAGGGTGAAAAGGTTTACGTATCTAGATAAAACAACATTTGTCTCTAAAAACTATTGCAAATACTTAGATATAGTGAATAAACATATTAGTCAGATGCCCGACACCCTAATACTTGATAGGCTGTGGGATGCACATGGCAACAACATTACTCTTTATTCCCTAATCGCAGCCAATATCATAGAAAACTGCAACCTATCAACACATTACTAAACAAACCCACTATTAAATGTTGTGAATTTCAGAAGGATATTAAAACTCATACCTTGATGATAATGTAGATTCATGCTTCCACCGTCTCCTTCCTCTTCCTTACCTTCTCCTTGTTCCTTTTTCAACCTTATCTATGAAAACTTCACATATGTGTCTAGTTAATAAAAGTCAATCTCCAAGTGCAAACATGTATATACTCTAAGTAACTATATTGCCTATCTTACTGCCAAAACAAGATTCCTAAAATGGGATTATAACTTAGCATTCTTCAAATAAAATTACAAACGTAAAAACTTTAGCTCACCTTTCTTTCTTTTTTTCTCTCCTTTAATAACTTCACACTTGCACATGAGTTAGAATTGTTGGCAACAGGATTGATTGGTAGGAAGGACATGAAGTTCCATTCAACAATAACTATAAATGGTGATGGTGATTGCTCAAAGCAGATTTTACAAGACAAGTGTTGTGACTAATACATGTGTGTATTGAATTGTTCACAATGTAATGGTAGAACTCAAAAGATAATGAAAAGTTTGGTACTTGAGCTTAGGTGTAACAAAAGACCCTATCCCTGAGCTGTCCATTTGTAAAAAGGAGCTATCCATATGCCATGGTCTCTGAATTTCCAATTCTTGGAACCCCTATCTTATATCTCTTAAAGTCTAGAAGTGCCTGCAGTGTCAAAATTTCACAAAAATTCATACACAAGTTAACAAGTTTTAAAAACTTGAATCAAAAAATACAACATCCACTTGTTTTCTTCCTATGACAACTTTAAAACAGGTCACACAAACAATGATAAGGGATGTGGGAATGATTATACCTTCTCACAAAACCACAAAATGACCATGAAATTGTTGTACATGTCTTGGAAGGAAATTCATTCACAATAGTCAGCCTATTCATACAAAAAAAATTTGACCCTGCTGATAGATTTGGAGATGGAAGGGGGTGAACAAAAAATTATTACCCATTTGCTACAAGAAAAGAAAGGATATTCATCAAATACATGTGAGCACTTCTCTCTTTGTCTGCAACCCACTATTGAATGGCTATCTTTTTCAAAGTAATAAAAAAAAATGAGGAACAAAGGTTTCAAGTGTCAACACCAAAATTGTGAAACACTGCCATGGGAGACCATTTCTAGTTCTTTCACTTCCATAGGAGGAGTTCCCTCCACATAGGTGTCCCCCTTATTGACCTCAACACTTTTTTACTATGGAAACACACATGGCTCATATGCCTTTAGTGCCTATGTTATCACCTCCATTTACCACCACTTGATCTACATAGATAATAGTAGTATTGTCAATTCCCTCCAACAAAATTCTAGGTTGTTAAAAGTTGTTTTTTCCAACCCCAATCAGTTATTCTATAACTCCCATGCCCTCCTCTACCATCACCTCTTTTGCCTCTCCACCTTTCATGTGGGTTTTTCTTTTCAAAAAACAATCCAAAACAACATTTACAAAAAAAAAAAACCTTGCTGCTACACCATCTTCTCTAAGCCTTTAGGTCTTCCATTATATAGCTACTAGATGTTGTTGAGCCAACATTACTACTTGATTGCCATTAGCCACACTTGTTTCACCAAATCATGCTTGTCAACAAATAGATTACATTTCTTCATCATTGGGAATCTAATCAAACACAAAAACCTCCTTTACTGATGGCAAAAGAGAAGACACTATGTACAAGAAAACCATGAAATGTTGATGTGGTGAAAATTTTACTATAATACCTTCAGAGGAAATGCCCAAACCCACCACACCCTTTGTGATATAGTGGGTAGTATAAAAGAGTGGACCAACCTTCTCTTTAACAAGTTTAACATATTGGCTACTATTTTGTGTGGTGGTCAACAAAGGGTGAACATCATCAAACATAAGAAACATAATGTCTCCATCTCCCAAATAAACATCCTGCTAGTATGTGAATCACCTGAATTTGAATTAATGAATTACATTTCTACTCTACAAAACATATAAAGCCCCAACGCAACAAAAATCTTCCCTAAGATACACCAAGAGAGGTAACTTGAATTGAAAGTTCAAGAATTGCAACCTTAACACACACATATCTTCTTGGACCATGGACATAAATCCTCTATTTGAAACAATAAGTCAAATCCCATTTGGTGTTCTCTAGGAAGATTGTCGAAAGCTTTTGATGGAACTCTGGAAATCAAAACATGCAAAGCTCATAACCACAAATAAACAGGTGAACTTGTAGTACACCAAAATTTGCAAAATTGGTCAATAATAATTATCCTCAACTATTTTTTGATTCATCTAGACAAATCCACAGCTACTGATAATATGCAACAACGCTAGAGTGATGATGTATTCAACTATAATTTCTTTATTGCATTAGGAATGGAATGAAGGAGCCCCTCCCCCCCCCCTCCTCATAAAGGTGGCATGGTTTGTTTCCAATAGATCATTTGGTCTTGAAGGTTTAAGGAAGCGACCATAAAATTAGTCATCTTTAACCAAGCCATTAAGAGTCAATAATGAAAAAAAATCATTTGATGGAAGAATTACATTGTCAATTCAAAGGGAAAACAAAGCAATCTCTAAATTGATACATCGAGAAGACATAATGTTTGGTCCAGTTTCTCATAACTACGATCAATATCACTCACTCCTTCAATATGCATGGTCCCCTCTACTGCCATACCTACAAGGACTAAAACAATTCCTGCTTTTCAGCTCGTGGCCAATATTGGTGTTCCATATAGTGAATTGCACCCTATGGAATGCCAAAAAAAATTTGTTCACACATTAAGTAAAAGCATTTGTATATGCAAATCTTACTTAATCAATGTTAACTAAAAATAACACCTCAATTTGACCCAAAATGTGCTAGTGAAAAGCTTTTATAAAAAATTAGATCTATATACAAATACATTATTGATCTTAACTGTTTCCAAGTTAAATCCCCCCTAAATGTGCCGTCTTCTACCATCAGCCTAATGCTTCAAGTGGTATAAACTCATGGTCCTTTTACAACTAGTTGCCAACTATCCCCAAAGGTTTGACCCCCAAAAAAGTCAAATGCATTAGCATTCTTCAAGCCATTTTTGTTGAGGGATACATTTCTAGCAAAACCACAGTCAACACAAATGCATCACTGTTTGTTTCCTCCAAAGTTTTTTGTTTGCTAAAGTGAAAGTTGTTGCACTATTTGCTCCACAACCCTTACACATGTTTATGAGCAAATCATGTAGTAATCATTCATTATGCTTTAAACCTTCATATATAGTTGGGACATCTTGAAAATAAAAAAAGGAAAAATCTTCAAACACTGATATTACCATAATTTACAACCCAAACTTGGCAATGATAAAAAGGTACAAAACCAATGTAGACTCCATCCACTAACAAATTAAGAACGACAATGGATATTACACCTACCACCAATCAGGGCATTAGGCTAGATTTAATGCCTCAATCCACATTTACAACTTGGATTGGGCACATGGCTAGTTTACATAACTCTAGCACAAGGCATTTCCAGTCAGAATTGTCTCCATCTCCATTAATTCTTTAAAATTATCAACTCAATTATTGTACAAGGTTCTTACATTGTAACAATTTTAGGTATGGCATTAGAATATGTCAACTACAAATGAGTGTCATTGATTATTACCTAGGGAGCTTCTGTACATACATGGGGAACCACTAATCATAGCATTAAGGCTCGATGCTTACAGTTCACCTTGCCAACAAGATCTCGATTTGTACTTGGTATCAACCAAAGTAAATGGTTATAACATGCAACCATTTATAATTAGAGTTGTCTCCATTTCAATTGATTGCAAAAATCCCATCTAGATTGTTCTTCAAGGTACATACGTGCAAATATAACAAGTCTTGGTTAGGCATAACCAACTACAACCTGCAAAAATCGTGCATCCCATATGCACAATTTTGGAACCACCAATCATGGCATTAGGCTAACTTGAATGCGTGCAGTTCACCTTTACAACTAGGTCTAGGCTTATACTACATGACAAGTTACCTAATTTTATCATGTAGGTATTTATAGTTAGAAATGTTTCCATCTCCATTGAAACTTTAAAAATGCTAACTCAATCGTTTTTTAGGATATTGAAACCATACCAATTCCAATTGTGGCATAAAAAGATGTCAACTATAAATGAATGTCATGGATTATTACATGAGCAACCTCTATACATACTTGGGCAAACACTAATAAAAGCATTAGGGTTTAATGCCTACGATTCACCTTGCCAACAGGATTAGGATTTAACCTTAGTATCAAGCGAAGTGCATGGCCCTAGCATGTAAGCATTTCCAATCCAAGTTGGTTCCATCCCAATTAACTACAAAGATCTAGTTTGGATTGTTCTTTAGGGGACCTATGCATAGATATAACAAGTCTTCATTAAACATAATCAGATCCAATATGCTAATTGCCCAATAACTCTTGTGCATAGTTGTGAAACCACCAATCAAGGCATTAGGCTAGGTTCAATGCCTATAATTGACCTTTACAACTAAGGCTAGGCTTATACTAAATTACTAGTAGACCTAATTTTAGCATTCAAGCATTTATAGTCAAAGTTCATTCCATCTCCATTTAAACTTTTAAAAATACCATCTCAATTATTATATAAGGTACCTATCTCATATAACAATTCATGTCCATATGTATAGATCCACCAATTAAGTTAATAGGTTGTAATGCCTACAGTCCACATTTTCAATTGCATTTGGATTTATACAGGAACAAACCAACTTGATGATTCTAGCATGCAAACATTTACAGGCAAAATTGTCTCTATTTCAACAGAATATAAAAAACCCATAAGACTTGTTGTACATGGTACCTCTGTCATACCAAATCTAGATTATATTTAACTAGATGTGTTCTGCAAATTAATTGCATGAATTACATAGGATTTGTGTGCATAGCCAATAAAAAATTTCTCACAAATTTACCTCTGAATCTCCATTGTGATTGTTGATTGCTCCTTTCAAATACCACCCACAAGTCAAAATTAACTTTCTCCACACTTGCCAATTACTGTTATTTTTGTGGATTGATCCCCAACTTTCTTCAATCCACATTTGAGGACTTGTCATGAATCTCCCTTAACTGCATTATACATTTTGCAAATTCAGAGGGTTGCTTCCCTTCTTTTTACATCATGGCACATTTGAAGAAATTCCAGTGGGTTTAAATTGCACAGCAATTGGTGCAAAACATGGTGCTAAATTCTCCCCAATAACAACCTAGTTAGTTCTTGCAAAAACTCCCTTGGCCATAAGATTATTTTCCACATCATCCATTAAATCTCAAAGATTTGGGATAATCCCAACAACTCCATTAAGCCTAATAAAGCTTTCATGACTAACACAAATTCCATGGGCTAATTCATTCATATCCCCATGGCAATCCCCTGCAATTGGTCAATGGAAGTACTAACACCATTGTCAATACATCTAATTACTTCACCTCCCCAATGGGCACAACAACTCCGCCTAGGGCCATGAAAATTCTATGTAACAACTTGCAAATCATGTTGCCCCCTTTGCCATGATTGTTGCAACCTCAAAAGCTAGTGGACTTCATGATAACAGGGTTTGGACCAGCCACATTAGGTGTCCAACTCTAAAATGCAATAAGGGGCTCTTGCTAATACACTTTCCTCTTACATGGTTTCTGTTATTAGTTGATGGTTGGTCAACCTGACCAGTGGATGTACCAGGTGCTTCCACTTATGTATACAACTCTAAATCAAACAACCCTCCATGTAGATCAATTTCCATATACCATCTAGATGATTGTTCCTCCCTACGCTCCGTATGCCTACATATCATGCATCATCATCTTCACCTGGCATTTGCGATTCTGCAAATGCCATAATTGTTTTTATGCCACACAATTCAATGGCACCAACCACTATCGTGTTGCAAGGCATCTCTAGTATTTCTAGAGGCACTTCAATGCCTATCACTTTATTTTGTATCACGGGTTGTTCCTCCCTTACTTTTATTACCACACGCTTGGAGCAAGGTTCCTTATGTAGCACAACCTTCCACCATGGCTAGTTTAGCTCTTCAGAGTAAAACACCTATTGCACTTGAGTTGGAAACATGAATGGTTCATCGTCATTTGCCTTCACTACACTAAAATTTGCAAGTAAGAAGCCATCTTCATCACGCTTGTAAGTTGGATGACTTCACCTATCAACTTCATTCTTCACTCAGTCACATTTAAACAAAACCATTGGGATTAATACTAGCCCATATGTTGAGAATTCAAGCTCAACTAGTTAGGTTTCATTAGTTACTGGAGTAGGAAAGTAACTAGGTTACTTTCACAAGGTTGAATTACTTTCCTTACTTATTTTGGTTTGGTCATTTGTGGTTTGGTTTTTAGTTTAAATACCTTGGTGTTGATGGTTTGGTTCTCTTTTCTTCATTACACAAGTTTGTGTATTTCTTGTGACAAGAACCTTGGAGAGTTCTTGATGTTGTATTTTGTGTTGTGAGCATTTTGTTGTTGTTTCCTTTCAATAAAGATTTATGTTTGCACTTGAGTAGTTCTCCTATTTGTTAACATGGTATCAGAGCTTAGGTTGGTTGGTGAGAATGTTGAAAGAGATCTAGAGCTAGAAAGTTTTTAGAACTAGAGCTTGAGAGTCTCTAGTAATATCATAGGAGTTTGTCAAGTGCAAAAGAGAAATAGGGAAAGGAAAGAATGTGAAGAGAAAGAAAAGAAAAGAGGTGAAAGGAGATCAACATATCAAAGCTGTGGAAGTCAAATCTTTAAACCTAGATCTAGATCTACTGTGAAACGATCTTAGAATGAAACTTGGAGACGTTATAGAAGACTATAGGACGCCTCTATCCTCAAATCTTCAAAAGAAAAGGATATGTTTTGTGAGAGTTATGAGCTTTTGAAAACTCTGTACCAGATCTGGTTTTTTGGTCATATCTCCTTTGTTTGAGCTTTTTTGGATCTGCTGCTTTGTGATCTTATAGATCATATAAGACTTTATATGTGAGAGAAATTTCATGTCATTTGAATTTGTATTGAGAGAGATTCAAGCATCTGAAGTTTTAGTTTTAGTTTTGAAGTCAGTTTCTTTTGAAAGTGATATCTCTTTGTGGTCATCATCAATAGAGCTGAAATTTTGAGCAGATATAGAAAACATATATCTTATGTGTTTCTCAAAATCTCAAAGACTTTGGAGTTGCTGAGAGCGAGTTGTAAGTCATTTTGTGTTCAAGTCCCAGTTTGAGGTGACTTCAAAGAAGTAGCAAGATCTCTCATTTTATGAAGTTAAATGAGCTGAAATTTTGAGAGAAGTTAGTAGACATAGTTGTTCATGTTTCACCAGAATTTCAGATCGATTCAAGGTCATATGTGTGTGGAGTAGCTTTGCAAAGTTGTTGTGACAGAAGTTGTTTTGAGAAGACATCAAAGCAAAGTTTTGAAGTGGAGCAAATACAACTTGGGAGAACTTGAAGGAAGGAGTTTGAAGATTGGGAACCGCAAATACATTATCAAGACCTTCGTACAAAAGTGTGGTATGTAATCATGTACTTAATACCATACGAAATATTATACGAAATATGTACCTATACGTAAAACCTATGTATAGTATAGAATTTCGTATAATACTCAAGACATACATACATATACAAGGTCCATCTTGTTCAGCCCTAACCCTAACCCTTATCCTAGAAACCTAAGGAAGGAAAACCCTAAACCTAACCCTAACCCTAGAAACGCAAGGAAGGAATTTAAATCATTGTGAAACCCCAAGAAGACATTGAGTGGTGCCTTGAGAGATGGCGGACGATCTTTCTCAAATTGCAATTGAGAAACTAGACAAGAACAATTTCCAAGTGTGGAAATTTAGGATTATGAATTTCTTGATGGGGAAAGGCTACTGGGAATTCATAACTGGTGATGAGACAGAACCTCCTCTCCCAGAAAACCCCACACAACAACAAATTCAAGCCAATAAAACTTGGCATGAAAAAGCAAGGAAAGTCTTGTATTGGCTTTCTGTGAGTGTGTCCGATTCCATGATTGTGCATATTCAAGATGCAAAATCACCCAAGCAAGCTTGGGATACATTGGTGAAGATGTATAGCACCAATACACAAGCCCGCAAAATGCAGCTCAAGCAAGAGTTGCATAATTTACAGAAAAACAAGATGAACATCAGTGACTATTCTACAAAAGTGAAAAACCTTGCAGATGCTCTTGCATCTATAGGAGCCCCTGTAGATGATGAAGATTTAGTGGCCGTGACCTTAAATGGACTTGGAAAAGAATATAGTCAGTTTCGTACTTCAATTGCAGTTCGAGAAACATTTCCCAACTCCCAAGACTTAATAACACTACTTATAAGTGAAGAGATGAGAGTTGTTGGTACCTCATCCAATGGAGGATCACAAGAAAGTGCTTTCTACTCAAATACCAATAGAGGTAGAGGTAGAGGTGGTAAAACCTCATTTCGAGGTCGATCCGGAAGCTCGCATGGTGGACATCATCAACATGAAGGTCAAGCTCATGGAGGTGGACGAGGAAACTTTGGAGGAAGAGGAAGTCGAGGAAGTCGTGGAGCTCGTGGTGGAAGTCATCGAGGTCAACAACCAAACAGCGATTTAAATTGCTACTACTGCGGGAAACCTGGGCACATGGCAAAGAACTGTTATCAAAGGGAGCATGATGCACGAAATGGAAAGCTGCAACAAGGGAATTATGCATCAACTAGCAATCAAGGTGATGAGCAACTGTTTGTGATGCAGCACATGGCAAATTCAATGATAGGAGGTGTATCAGACAACAATGTCTGGTATGTGGATTCTGGAGCTTCAAACCACATGACTAGCCATGGAGAATGGTTTAGAGACACAAAGGATTTGAAGACACCAGGGTTTGTGGAAACTGGTGATGACACTACACATCCCATCACACAAATTGGCAAGGTGTCATTGTCCATGCAAGATGGGCAAACAAAGTACCTGAAAGATGTACTTCATGTTCCAACCATAACAAAAAATTTGGTCTCTGTAGGCCAGATGGTGGAACAAGGTTTACAGGTGACATTCAACCCGAATGGATGTTTTGTGGAAGACATGAAGAATCAAGGCAAATTGATTGCAAAAGGGGAAAGGAATGGACGAATGTTCACCTTGGATGTGAACATGCCTGAGGTGAATTCCATGTTATTCACACATGGAAAAGGAGCTGGAGACATTGGAATTTGGCACAAGCGGGTTGGCCATGTTAATCTCCAACGTCTTAAGCTGATGGAGAAACAAAAACTTGTTCGAGGTCTTCCCAAATTTGGAGCAGAAGAGGTGATGTCAGAGGTTTGTGAAGCATGCCAATTAGGGAAGCAAGCTAGGCATCCATTCCCAGCTCAAACAACTCATGTAAGTTCCAAACCTTTGGAAATGATCCACTCAGATGTGTGGACAACGAAGACAGAATCCATTGGAGGATGTAAGTACTACGTGAGCTTCATTGATGACCACACAAGGAAGGTGTGGGTCTACTTCATGAAACACAAAGGTGAAGTGTTTCAACATTTTTTGAATTTCAAAGCAATGGTGGAGAAGGAAAAGGGTGTGAGCATCAAGTGCCTAAGGTCCGATGGAGGGGGAGAGTACTTTTCAAATGAATTCAGTGAGTACTTGAAGGAGCATGGGATTTAAAGGAAATACTCATGTAGTTATTCCCCACAGCATAATGGAGTTGCTGAAAGGAAAAATAGGCACATAGCAGAAATAGCACGTGCCATGTTGAATGAAAAGAATTTGCCAAATTACTTTTGGGCTGAAGTGGTAACAACTGGAGTCTACATCATGAATCGAACACCCACAGCGGCAGTTCATGGCATGACACCTGAAGAAAAATTCACAGGCAAGAAACCCGATGTTTCACACCTCATAGTATTTGGTTGCATTGCATACGTGCATGTTCCTGATGAAACGAGATCAAAACTAGACCCAAAAGCTGAGAAATGTATCTTCATTGGATACTTTTCAGAACAAAAGGGATATAAATGTTTCAGTCCTTCCACTCGGAAGTTGTAAGTGAGTAGAGATGTTGTGTTTGATGAGATGGCTAGTTGGTATTCATCACTGAAGGTAGCAGAAGATGGAGAAGCTAGAATTGGTGATGTTTCATCAAATGTGGAACAAGAATCACAATTAATTAGTGGACCACAAGAGTCTTCAATTAGTGGGTCCAGTAGCACTCCATGGAAAGGAAGATTAAGATCTTCAAACATTGTATATGGTAGTTCTCAAACATCATCTAGAAATACTCATGTAGATGGTGAATCAAGTGAGTCAAAAAAGAGTGAGGGTGAAGAATCAAGAATCACTTCAGTTACTACTCCTGGAGCTCGGATGGTCAAGAAAGCATTGAAAACACTTGACAACAACAGTGGAGTATGAAGATCCACACGAGTCAAGTACCCTGTACAAAGACTCACATATGATGGCTTTGTAGCTCATCATTACGCATACATGGTGAGAGTTATACAAGAGGTTGAACCCACTTGTTTTGAACAAGCGGTTGGAAACCCTAAGTGGGATGCCATGGATGAAGAGATGGCGGCTTTGGATGCGAATACTACTTGGGAATTGGTAGCTTTACCAAAGACAAGAAAGCAATTGGGTGCAAATGGGTGTACAAAGTTAATGACGCACTCCCAACTCCTTAAAGGACTCAAATGTGAGTCCAAGTGAAAGACAGCGAAAGAGGGAGGAGTCGGGATGCACTCCCTAGCTCTCAACACTTGGAGGGGTAAAGGGGTGTGTTGGAGCTCCGGGATGGGACTAGGAAGAATTGACAAGCTTATTCACTCACATGGGCCTGCACACAACCCACACCAAGTGGTTAGTGCAAAGTTAGAGCACCTTTGGTGCTAAGACAGCCACGGGCAACACGGACACACAAGACTCACCACGGCCCGGACTTGGGGGAAGCCACCACCTTCCCCCTTATAGTATACTCTGTGACTCTCCACGGGGCCCACATCCAAATGGCTTTTCTCTCCCAGGACTCCCGCGCGGGACTCCCGAAATCCCGCCCAGCGGGACTCTTGGGACTTTGAAGCCTCATGACTTTGCGAGCAGACCTCGGATCGAAGTGCAATCTGAAGCAAAGTTGTAGTTCTCGTCAAGACCTTTTCAACGGTATGTCGCACGTTGTCTACAGCCAAGTATTTTGGGTCGATTCTTGACTTTTTGTGGTCGGGAGTCAAAACTGGCAGACTCCCGGGAATTCGACTCCCGGTCTTTCTTTTGGTCGTAACTTCCGTTTCAAATGTCCAAATGAGCAATTCGAGCCCATTTTAGACATCTACGCTTCAAGAGCTTTTCATTAACATAAAGAGCGCCATGAGCCATTGAGATTTGACCCCTCAAATTGGTCTCTGAAGTTTTGGGAGTCCTTTTGGGACTCTAACTCTCACCAACTCCCAACATGGGAGTTCACTTGGGAGTGTGAGGGTTCACTCCCTCACACTTTCTTGCACTCCCGGGAGTCTATGATGTGACTCCCGGGCTTCCTCTTGGCCCGCACCCTTGCAACCCCTTTTGCCTTGGTCGCAAGCCCAAAGTTAGGGTTGCGACAGTTAAACACAATGCAGATGGATCTGTGAGCAGATACAAAGCAAGATTGGTTGCCAAAGGTTATGCCCAAACATATGGCATAGACTATGAGGAGACCTATAGTCCAGTTGCCAAAATGACAACTGTAAGAGCAATCATTGCTATGGCAGCAGCAAAAGGATGGTCTTTACATCAAATGGATGTAAATAATGCTTTTCTTCATGGAGATTTACAGGAAGAAGTGTACATGGAACAACCATCAGGTTATGTGGACCAAACACATCCTAATTTGGTTTATAAGTTAAAGAAAGCTCTGTATGGCTTGAAGCAAGCTTCTAGAGCTTGGTCAGATAAGATTGGTCAGTATCTTGTCACAAGTGGATTTCAAACATCCAATGCAGATTTTTCACTATATGTGAAAAAGACAGAGCATGGGATTGTAGTCATAATCATCTATGTTGATGACTTGATCATCACAGGAGATAGTGATGTAGACATTTCTGATTTGAAAAAGCTTTTGAAGCAAAAGTTTGAGATCAAGGATTTGGGAGAGTTATGTTATTTCCTTGGCATTGAGGTAATCCATTCCCCAAAAGGCATATGGTTATTACAAAGGCAATATGCCTTGAACAAATTGTCCGAATATGGGATGACGGGTTGTAAACCCATTTCAATTCCATTGGAGCAAAATGTGAAGTTAAGTGCAGATGCAGGAGACCTTGTGGAGGATACCACTATGTACAGACGCATACTGGGGAGTTTGATTTACATGACCATCACAAGGCCAGATTTGAGTTATGCAGTTGGGGTGATGAGTCAATTCATGCAAACACCACGAAAGCCACATTTGGATGCAGTGAGGCGCATACTGAGGTACATAAAACATACCTTGCAGTGTGGAATTTTTTATGAAGCTAAGAGCCAGTTACAAGTACATGGATACACGGATGCTGATTGGGCTGGCAATGTTTCAAATAGAAGATCAACCAGTGGTTTCATGTTTTCTTTTGGAAGTGGTGCTGTTAGTTGGAGTAGTAAGAAACAACCAACAGTTGCATTATCAAGCACGGAAGCAGAATACAGAGGTGCAGCAATTGCTGCATGTGAAGTAGTTTGGTTACAAAAACTACTCTCAAATTTGGGACAGTCAGTGGATGTTCCTGTTGTCATCTATTGTGATAACATTAGTAGCATACTACTTACTAACAACCCGGTCTATCATGCTAGGACAAAGCACATTGAGGTGCACTACCACTTTATTAGAGAAAAAATTCTAGCAAAAAAAATTGACCTTATTCATGTCAGTACCGAAGATCAAGTTGCTAACATTTTCACAAAGGCTTTAGGTACAGACAAGCTAAAGAAGTTTAGAAAAATGCTTGGTGTACTAGAAGTGGATTTGAGCTTGAGGGGGAGTGTTGAGAATTCAAGCTCAACTAGTTAGATTTCATTAGTTACTAGAGTAGGAAAGTAACTAGGTTACTTTCACAAGGTTGAATTACTTTCCTTACTTATTTTGGTTTGGTCATTTGTGGTTTGGTTTTTAGTTTAAATACCTTGGTGTTGATGGTTTGGTTCTCTTTTCTTCATTACACAAGTTTGTGTATTTCTTATGACAAGAACCTTGGAGAGTTCTTGATGTTGTGTTTTGTGTTGTGAGCATTTTGTTGTTGTTTCCTTTCAATAAAGATTTATGTTTGCACTTGAGTAGTTCTCCTATTTGTTAACACCATAATCAAGTAATATTATATATTGTAAAATTTCCACATATTGCATGGCCCAAGTGCACACACTCCACCTAGCCCTTGTGCTTATTGGAACACTGATGCCACTCCACAATCATAGGTTGCCATTGTGTTAACATTGGTTTTTCCAATGACCCTATAGTGATTTCCATAGGCCTTCATCCGCATATATTGAGAAGCATCAGAATTGGGCTTAATTAACAAATGGTATGCATCCATCTCATCAAGCACATTGCCATCTGCCATATGGGTTTGCACTACCTGTTACAACCCCACTTTGAGGCAAGTGTGAATATGAGACTCACACTCCCAAAAGTGGGAACTTAGACTCCTCCGGGACTCTGAAACTTTTAGAGCTCGATTGCAGGGGTCAAAACACCTTGCCTTGATGAGTTGTTTATACCATTAGAAAGTTCTTTAAGTGTAGATGTTGAAAATGGCCTTGCATGAGCCATTCAAACATCTACAGCACATGTTATGGTCGAAAGAAGGGCCGAGAGTCAAACTGGCAATTTGACTCCCGACCACTAAAAGTCGGGACCCGACCCAACCCCGGTGTGTGCAAGTAAAGTGTGACACACCTTTGGAAAGCTCTTGAGGAGAGCTACAAGTTTGCTTTATACCTCATTTCAATCAAAGGTTTGAGCCGGGAGTTATGAGCTCCCAAAGTCCTGGGAGTCCAATCCGGAACAATTTTGGGACTCCTCCTTGGGAGTCCCGGGACTAAAAACCATTCGGATGCAAGTGCAGCGGAGCAACGAATAGAATACTATATGGAGGAAGGTGGTGGCTTCCCCCGAATCCGGGCCGTGGTGAATCAAGTGAGTCCGTGTTGCCTGTGGCTTGTCCCAACACCAATAGTGTTTCCGAAGGTGAACTAACCAACTTGTGGTTGGTTTTGATGCAGGATTGAGTAGCTAAATAAGCTAAATAAGTTGTCCCTCTTCCTAGTCTAATCCCAAAGCTTTCAACACGCCCTTTTCACCCCCTTTAGTGCTGGAAGCTGGGAGCGGCACGAAGTTCCAACTACTTCTGCTCTTTAACATAGTTGGACTCTTTTGAGTCTAACAAGGAACTTGGGGGCGCATCACTACCTCCCTCACCCATTCTGCCAACTCCTGCAATTCTACAAGCTCTATAGGATACTTGATAGGCCCTTTTGTTCCTCTTTTATCCATGTGCCATTGGTCTTTAAACTTTGTGCGTAGTTTTGCCACTCGATCATGCTCTTGCTCATGTTTTTTGTCCACCCCATTAAATCCCAAATAATAAGTTAAAGAAGGACTCACCACATAGATGGCCTACAAGGTTGCATTATGTGACCAGCATACAACAACTTGAAAATGCAATACCATGTCATGAAAAGTGAATGTGTGTTGGGTTTAAATGGCAAATATTGGACCCATGGTGCTAAACAGGTTGCATTGGTAAGGACATATTGATGTGCAAAGTCTCATGCCGATGGTAAAAGGCAAAACTTGGATCCAAACCCTTCCAATACTTCACCATACACCCCTTCTTCTTCATTAACATCCCATAATCGATGACATACCTATGTAAACATTACCATGTACTTTGTCACAAAACCGAGGGTTTCATCCAGCATATACCTTGAAACCATCAATGCCTCTGGCCTTGCCCGGTTATGCACGTATTTCTTCAATGTTCCTAATGTTCATTCAATTGGGTACATCCATCTATTATGTACAAGCTCGCAAATGGCTAGCTCTTCAACCACATGTAACACCAAGTGTGTCATCACATCAAAGAATGCACCTAGTAACTCCCATTCAATCACACTAAGGGTGATAGCAACATGATCTTTTAAAGATGATAGTGATGTTAAGTCCCATTTTTGCACAAATGTTGCGGAATACTCAGCTAAGCTGCATTAAATTTAAACACGCATTAGTGTCCATTAAACCCTCAAAGCCAAAGGCATAAATTGCTACATTAGCACATGCCAATCATGGCTTTTCATATTCCCCAGCTTCTTGTCCATTACATGTTTTCCCACTGCACTGCAATAGTCTGATAGCACTTTCAATGCCCCTAACCTACCCATGAATGTTTTTAACACTTCTGGTTTTATCACATACGAAACAATATATAGTTGGAAGATCTTGCCTATATTGTGAAGGTTTCTCTTTAGCCATAAGTGCTCCCAAACCCCACACACCTCCATGTCTCTACGGACCTAAAATGTGTCTTTCACCCCAATTATGAACTTGATCAGACTCTGCACACATTCTTCTCAATGTGCATGACATCCAATGTATGTTGAATCAACAAGTGTTGTATGGGCATCAGCCAACCAATCACACCTTTAATACAATCTACACGCACCACACATGTTCCACATTATTACATTGTCCAATCCAGACTTGGTGTAATTACATCGATATGGCAAGGTCTTCCCCACACTGCATGGTGTACACAATAGCCAAGCCATGATTTCCAACAATGAAATTATGTATTATTCATGTTATGTTCCATGCCCATGCCCTACTATATAGTTTTCACATCAAGCTCAGATACTTGGGTCCATGTCTAGTTTAATTAAACTATTGGCTATGTATTTGAACGAGGATTCATGTACCTATTGTTTTGAAACTGCATTAAAGTCTACAGTGAAAACTTGAATGTGATAACTATATTACAGGTGCTAGAACCCACGAGATCGCATTCCCTTCAATTGTAATTAAACTTATAGGAAATAGTCATATATTAGGATGCTTACTAGTATTAGGTTGTCAACCACAATTGAACCCCATAATACTATTGCACTAACCTCCCAGTATGGAAATTTGAATAGGGCAGATTGACGTTTTGATCCAGTTTCCTTTGATGGGCAACCCCTTAACCCCAAAATATTGCCCCGTGCCACCCACTTTTTCGTCCTTTGTGCCCATCTTAAAGTATCTACACTAGTTGTTGTGTAAGGCATCATCCGAAGCTCCTCTAAGCTAATGAAGTGTGTTGCATTCGGGTGTGTTCTATAAGGGTGGTCCTTTTGCAACCACCGTCTGCTTCCTTCAAAAACAACCTTCACTAACTCCTTTGACCATCTGGATACTTGACCCACATGGAGGGCAACACTACAACAAAAGAGGGGTATATTGCGATCCAAATATCATCGCAAACAACAAAGAAAAAAGATTCTGGAAACCCACAGTTGCGAACTACAATTTCTCGCAAACTCTTAAGCTGTTACGAAACCATAACATTCACACCCGTACAATCGCAAGTTCTTCGCAACTCCCGAAATTGATACAATCGCAAAACTTTCCGATTATAATTTCTTCTATACATCATTTGCAATTCCCAATACATCAGAAATTATTTGCAACAAACCCATCACCGCAATGACTTGACGAATCGACTTAAAACTGACTCGGTTTTCGATATAAGATCTAACGCAAACATTTTCCGATTTTCAAAATGCCGCTACCCGTTTGCGATACACATGACATCAGAAACTATTTGCAGCAAATTCATCACCGTAAAGATTTAGCGAATTGACTCAAAAGTCTATTGGTTTCCAATATAAGATTTAACGCAAACATTTTGCGATTCTCACAATGCCGCTAAAAGTTCGCGATTAACATTACATCGGAAACTATTTGCAACAAACTCATCACCGCAACGACTTAGCGAATCAACTCAAAAGTCTATCGGTTTCCAATATAAGATCTAACGCACACATTTTGCGATTCTCACAATGCCGCTAAAAGTTTGCGATTAACATTACATCGGAAACTATTTGCAACAAACCCATCACCGCAACGACTTAGCGAATCAACTCAAAAGTCTATTGGTTTCCGATATAAGATCTAACACAAACATTTCGGGATTCTCAAAATGTTGCTAAAAGTTTGCAATTAACATTACATCGGAAACTATTTGCAACAAACCCATCACCGCAACGACTTAGCGAATCGACTCAAAAGTCTATCTGTTTTCGATGTAAGATCTAACGCAAACATTTTGGGATTCTCAAAATGCCGCTAAAAGTTTGCGAAATCTACGATTTCACAAACCTATTCTGGAATGATTTTACCCGTAAAAATGTAGCGATGTCTGTGACATGGTATATTTGGTCTTTTGGCTTTTACAGTGTTTCGAAGAATTATGATTCGCAAATGGTTTTGAAATCCACTGTGTATCACAAGAGCATGACACTGTATTCTTATTTTGGAAGCAGGGTTTATATTCATTTGGAGTCACTTTGGAAGGCAAAAATAAATATTTATATCAAAATTTCAAAATTTACAATGTAAAAGGGTTTGTAACCCTTGGGTATCGAGGAGGTGGCTCTATGAAGTGTTGGATTGCACAACTCTCAGATAATGTTACTAGATCCCCTACCTTCCCTTCCATAATACACCTATCATAACATATCATGACAAACTTCCATAACACACCTATCATAACATATCATGAAAGATTTAAGTGTCCTATAATATTCTTCTCTACCCTACAAAAAGCACCCAGTTTCAATGCAAGTGTTTAGACTTCTTTAATCTCCACTGTGTTTTACCCTGGAGGATTTATGCACCATCAACTTGCAACCGCAACAAATGTGTAAACTGTAAGTGTGGAGGTACACACTTGGCAACATCTGGAATTGATGTTTGAGATCCAGCTGTGTATGAACAACCTGCTCCATTCACCTCTACTTCGGCTTCCTTCTCTAGCTTTGCAGTACAAGATGTAGGACTGCACATTGACTGTAAAGCATCAGATTGGCTGCACTGTCTTCTGTACTTGAGTGTCATGCTTGAAAGTTCATAGTTTTCAAAAACTGCAACTGGAACACTCTGCAGCCAAAGCCACATTCTGAATTAGCCTTGTGTCCACATTTCCTATTGACCAGCCAAACAATGAAATTAGTATCCTGCATGAGCATGGCACTTAGATAATAGAAAATAACACCAAATCTCCCAAACATCAGGTAGAAAAACATAATTACTCTTGAAGCCAAGTGCTCTCAAAAGGAGCTGTCACACACCATTGGTCATCACAAACTGAGGTATGTATGTAAGTAATCAGTAAAAGAAACAGGTATCTTTTATTTGACTTCTGAGAAAACAGGCTAAGAGAAGCTTACCTCCATCACCCATCCAACATATTTCACATTGTTGACATGCTGACTCATGTCCAAATCACCACGTTTTGGCAGCAAAGAAAACTAAAACAAAGAAAACAAAGACAAGCAGCGAACAATATGAACAAACTAAAGATGTTTGAAACAAAGCAGGTGACTCCTGATTTGACAAAAAACCTGAACCTTTTTTTTTGTCCAAGGGCCAGAACCAATCTCATCTCTGGACCTTGGACAAGTCGTCAAGATCACCAACTCTGTTGCACCCACCAAAAATGCCATAGTACACATACAAAACACACCAATGTCGATAGCAGAAGCAGCCAGAGTCTTTCTAAACGTAGCCACTTTGGCAGCATCTGTTGTTCTCCCACTATACATGGCCATGAATTACCCATTGAGCCCCTTTGCTTGCAATATCAAATGGGTAACTGGATGATTCCATTGAAGCCAACAAAGTCTCATCATTTGCATCACTTGCAATATCCTATCAAGTCACAAGGCATCACACTCGACTCATCTTTCTGAGATTTGAAGAAAGCTCCATAAGAATGATTCACAATTACAAGATGAGTCTGGTGATTACCTTTTGGGTGCTACTCACAAAGTATGAGATCATAAACGGAAATCACTCCTTACTCACTATTTCTACCCTACAGCCACAATGGTAGGAGCTTTTGCAGCCTAGAAGGAGAATGAAACTCAAAGGAAAAATGTCTTATTCTGCCCACAAGATACAGACACCCAAGCTAGGGACTCAAATCCTTTTAGACTGCGCTGCTCTAAGGAATAGCTACCTTGTATGTTGCAAGCTGAGATGTCCAAAAAGGTTTCACAAATCTGCAATGCCACTAAGGTGACAATCTTGGGTACATTTGACTTCAATCGGTTTACCTCCTTCAACGACTAATATCACAGAAAATTTTAGCGTCCATTAAGGTTTAATATGGACACTCGTCAAGCAGCTTTGTATCAAAAATTAGGGAGTTAAAAAAATCATGGTTCAAGTGGTTCCCATGATGGGAAAAACCACCTTGCAACCTTTGCAACTATCTTTGGATTTGCATCAAGGCGGCTGGGTTGTGTAGGCAAGGGAACTGATGAAATCCGTAGTACAGTTTGGCATACCTCTTTCAGCTCCAAGGTCATTGCATTCATCTTCTGCTCAAGCTCACATATTCGGGCCTCTAATGCGTTGTACTTTTTTGCCCAATTTTCACTACCTTTGTTTTGGATTGTATTGTATTGTATAGGTGGTGGGTGGTTTACCTATCAAGACCATCCCAAGTTAGATCACAGATCTACTACTAAAGGCAAAATGTGCATATAGTTTTACCCATATGGCATATTTGTCACAAAATATCAAGACTGAAAAACACCCACCTCTTCTTTAACAATTGCCTCTAACTTGTCCCAATCAGTCCCGCATTTTGTGTTGCACCCAAGTTGCATCCAATGAATGTTCGTAGCCTTGACAAGTTTGATCTCCAACTTGGTTTTCAAGCAGGCATATTTACACTCTGCAGGGATCACCTGCATAGTCAACATGTGGGAGTTAACCTAGTGAGCAGCCTAGGCACATTAGCAATGTGCTTATCCTTCTACTGTAACACAAATGGCTTATCCTTCTACTGTAACACAAATGGCATAGTTATAATTAGTCACCTTGCCAAACAAGGGGAGTTGTAGCATGCAGGGCAATGGCTCCCTGAGATTAATGACCAGGCCTAGCTACCAACACACATTCCATCATTTGCTGTAAGTGACATTAAATCACAACATCCATCATTTTATATGACCTTTAATTAACTACATATTTTCACCACACTTCTAATTCTCCAATGGAAATTGACTGTCCCTGAAGTAAGAAACAAAATGCTACTATGTTAGTGGTTTTCCATTAGGCTACTATGATCACAACACACTGTGTGTAATTGTGATCACAGCAGCCTAATGGAAAGAGACCCTAACACTGGCCCATATATCACTGGGCCTTCAAAAACACACAGTGACCTGATAACAGAGACCTGGAGCCATTCTTTTGGACAGTTCAATGCAGGGTGAAAAAACTGTTGTAAAAATTGTGCAGCTGATCTGGAAACACATACAAGTCATTAAAAGCCCAACTAACATACAACTAAACTATTTGAGAAACAAAATCAAGGTCTGGGAGTATATAGAACTTGGAACATACAATGTGTTCACTGAAATGAACTTTCAGATTTTCTTCTTCAGTTGCCTTTGCCAAAATACAAACCACAACCAAACTAGTTGTTTGGTACCATTCATACCTGCCATAGCCAAATAGATGCCTAACCACTAAAAGCAAAACAGTCCTAAAAGGAACTTTCTACTCCTACATTGTCCCCTACAGGTTATTCCGTGTTTAATGGAGCATGGACTCTTGTTAGGAAAACCCAGAAACAACCATTGTAACGTAATGCAGCTAAATTGAGCCCACAATAACCATATGCAAATTTACCATATACAAATCACCGATCAATGGGCTTTGTTTTACACAACATTTGGATTCTACAAGAGCCCTTGCTATAGATGCTTACTTGAATTTGGCCGATGGAGCATATGGTGGTGCAGGGGACACCATGTCAACCACCTTGGTGTTTAATTGGCAGATGCAAATTGCAAATCCTTCTTGACAACCTTCAACTCCATCTCAACACCCATTTGTGTGTCCATCTCACTTCAACAAGGATTAATAACTCTTAGGGTTTCTTCCAAGCCTGTTAGGTTTCTCTTCGAGCTTTGGCCTGTGGTAAGGACCTTGCAAATTGTGACCAAGACCAAAACTCGCATCAACACTGCTCAATACCTGTAGAGTCCCCCATAGTCCCTCCATTAGCAACTAGGTTGTTAAAATCTACTGACCCATTGTGTGAATTCTGAGCAATCGTGCATTCTAAAAGAAACATCGCTAGTTTGTAAGATAAAAGTTGGAGGTAGTCAAAAAGGATCTAAAAACAGGGGAACAATTCTATATCACACCTAGAAATTCACTTCTGTGAAGTTGAGCTTCTGAACAAACAACAACCTTCGTGCTGCTCGATCATTCACAAATCTTGGGATATGCTTGCATTTCAGTTTACCATGAACACCATACCAATCTAGACATATTTTGTGCCTTCTAAGATATACCAGATGCTCAGGAGAACATCGACAACAAGCATCTAGATTACTTTTGAGATGCTCAATCCTTGAATCCTGGTGGTACCTCTGAACTAGCAACTTTACTGTGACATTGCTTGAAAGCACGCTTGATGTAAGCAACAGTCTTTTCTTTGTCGCATCCCCATACAGATTTCATCATTATAAGTAGTCGTCATTTTCGTAAAGGGTTATTTAAAAGACTATCCAGTACACTGGAATCAGGTGTTGTTCACGGGCAAAATTTTGTCAGGTTGAGGTGATAATGGAGGTGCATGTACATTTGGTACAAACTACACACTTATTCTGGACCCTAATGACTTGGCTCTTAAACCCTGAACCTTTCAAACCCCAAATTGATCAACCCCCATATACCTCATAAAACACTGTTTTTTTGGCCATATACCTCATAAAAAATGTTTTTTTGGGGAGTGAATTATCCCTTTCTTGTATAAAAATCCAAGAAATTTTGGACAATGTTACTTTCTAATTTAATTTCAACCAATTTTGCTATTTTGAGGCAAATTTCGAGGAAATTATAACATCATATATATGGCACACTACTATGTTTCAAAACAAAACAATAATTTTTAGAGGGTGAATTTGCCTACCATAAGTTAGAAATTGGAAATATATGAAGATAAATATGAAAAGACTGGAAATCCTTGGTTTGTCTATGTCAATTCTTGAAGATAAGAGCACCAAAAAGGAAGAAGCCAATGTTTCTAGACTAGATCCCTGTGGTTAGGGAAAGAAGCTATGGATTAACCTAACTGTTTTAATATCAATCTAAGAATTCTTGTGTGAATTCAACTAATTTTGTTATGTCTTGAAAAAATCACCAAATTTTCAATATGACAATTTGAAGAAAAACATTGGTCATGCCATTCCATTGTGCTCACATACTACAATAGAACCTGTCTAAGTTAATACTGCCGGTTTAGATTTAGATTGTATTGATTTATTTTTGGTATTGTTTCAATGATAATTGATGTAGCACATAACATTTGCGGACCTGTTTAATTCATGGCCAATTTATCTTTGGTATATTTGGTGGGAAATAGATGATATTTTTATTCCCATCGTTCAATAAACATTGATTCATCCTCCATCCCAACAAATCCTTCACGCAGAGTTTGACATGCGATGTTTGTGATGCCATGCTCCCTCCTGACATAACATATGCAAAAAATGATAATTCAATTGTTCACAGTTCGGATGTTGGGCGAACCATGTGTAAAAGATTCCAAAATGGATCGGTGAATTTTACATGGAGATATATGTTGTGTTGCTCACCCGAGGAACAAGCGCTTAGTGCTATACACTGCTATACTACACATACAAAATAGCTTTTGGTTTTCCAAATCATGGGATTTTACATGACATATTCCTCTTGCACACACAAGAAAATTGGAAAAAAATTAATATCTACCCCCCCCCCCCCCCCCCTTTGTTTGTCACGTGTCGTACCTTTTTATTGTTGTCCATTCATATATATGTTATTTATTTGGATAAATGGAATTTAATTTTGAAAAAAGGTAGATTACTTTGTGTTAGATTTGATACGATTATGTATTCATTACAATATGGGTGCCACCTCTTTCAATACACTTGGGAAAATGTTGAACATAATTTTAAGTATTTAATGTGGCCTGTACAAAAATCCCGTGCACCATATATGAAATATATTTTATAATTTTTACATGTTAAATAAACTGACCCGTATAACGTTGGGATTGGCCGTCCACAACCAAATGGGAACGCCGTGGCCATTTTGGAGGGAAATAGATCTGACTCTTATTCTCATTGTTTAATAAACATTTAATTCATCTTCCATCCCAACAAAGCTTTGTTACAATGAATGTTTATAGATTAAAAAGGATGTGTGATATATTAAACTTTGTGCAAGCGTGAAAACTCTAATACTGTTTACCAAAAATGTCCTAGAGTATTTACCAATTAAAATTCACCGCGATTCGCCACGATGACATACTTTAGATATGCCCTGCGGCGTTGCCATAATGTTCCTTTTCCCAAAACAACCCTAATTATTATTTGGTTAGATATGCCCTGCGGCGTTGCCATAATGTTCCTTTTCCCAAAACAACCCTAATTGTTATTTGGTCGTCATAAAAAGCAATTCTTGATTTATTTTGTGATGCAGCTTGGGTTGTTCCAGACAAATTCATATCAAATACCTCTTTTATGGTATAGATTTTTAATTTTACAAGTATACTTTCTCCCTTTTCTCCGAGCTATTTATTAATTTTCTTGGGAGAAATTTTTTTCAACCCTAAACCTTAAAACGAGATTTGTGGATGGGGCATTGGTGGGTGTTGGGTCATTCAAGCCCGGGAAACAAAAAAAAAAACCCGGGAAATTTTATAAGGCACGATTTTCTTTTCCCATTTAATCAAGCTATGAACATCCTTGGAGGGCACGAGTCCTACAACACTCCTGCTAAAAAATGATGCAAATGATGACGATCTTCAAACGAAATACCTCTTTACACAACATTAAATATTTATACCATGTTCAATGTATTCGTAAAACATAAACATACAAAAAGAATCCTGAGGGGGTTCCCATGTATTTTTCAAAAATTTGAGGGGTCCGATATAGCGAACTCTGGGCTCTCCGCGTTTACATTCGTTCGTGGAAAGAAAAAGTTCAACAATTTTAATCGATGGTAAAAAAGAGACATCTTAACAAAATGAACGATTCGAACGATTGAAAATCGAATAAGAAGAGGGCGAAAACAAGTGCGGCTTGACAAAAAATAACAAAAGGCGACCAATCGCAAGTAAAAGAGGGAAGAGGGGGGTGCGACAGGGGGGGTTTAGGCTGGTCGTCGAACCGGAGCTCAGACAAGAGTAGGAGGACCGGGGGTGCAGGGAATTGAACCTCCTTCCCCTCCCCCCCCCCCCGGTCTTGACAATCTAGGTTGAACCATTGATGCGACGACCCACAATGGAGCAGTCAGCGTAGTGTTTACTGTTTGGTTCGTTCCCAACTAGGCCATCAAGAAGTTTTGCAATGACTCAAACATCGAGCTACCCATTTTGTTGAACCCTCCTATGGAAAAAATAAAATAATTGTTTAAGGAAATTAATATGACATCAATTTAAGTAAATATCAATTTTCCCCCGCTCTATTACCAATAATTTAATATTAGTTTTCATTCTCGCGACCGACGTTTGTATTGTAAACCAGTACATCTCACATCAAATCTTCATTCATGGGACCAATTTGCCTAGGTTTCGGGTTCAATTTCATCCACCACACAATTCGGCCAAGGTTTATCCGAACGACACATGTTCGCCATCCAGGACAAACAAAACACGACGGGCATGACATGCGTCGCATGGTGGCCCTACCATTTATGATAAGAAAAAAAAAATTTACTTAAAGGGGATATTGTTTAATTTTTCTTACAAATGACAGTAAAAGTAAACTAGATCGTATTTACAAGATTTCTTCTCTTGTGAAATTAGGTCACATTACAGGATCCTATATCCTATATATCAAAGCAAACGTGGTGTATGTCTGTTTGTCTATGTGTAGCTTGAGGTTCCCTAACCATGTCCCCACCTCCTTCTTCTTCTTCTTCTTCTTCTTCAAACCCTAGATTCATGGTTTGAAGTCCAGATCCACGGTTGCACCTTGAAGTTCCCAAACCAGGTCTCAATTTAGGTTCTTCGAAGTCAAATATTGGGGTTTCAAGTCCAGGTCCAGGTCCAGGTCTCGATCGACGTGCAGCTTGAGGTTCCCAAACCAGGTTCTTCGAATCCAACGATTAGGGTTTGAAGTCCAGATCCAATTTTGGGTAAGAGTCAAAACTATGGATTTCTCCATTTTTGAAATGGATCTGTCTATTTGTGCACCCCAAAATGATCATATTAATTGTATTATTATTATTATTTAAAATTTTATAAACCTCTCCTTGAAAGAAAATGTAATAATAAGTGTATTTATTTTAAAGGTACCCATTTTTCAACCATATGGTAATAATAGCACCGATGGGGTTTTTTTTTTGCGAATTATTTTTATTTGTAGCCAAAATGGCCATCATCTGTAGGAAGATGTGGAAAAAGTGGGCAATTATCTGAAGGAATATTTAGCCAAACCTGGTTACAAATCCAAACATGGAAGCACAAAGCGTTGGGTGTGGCTAGAGTGGCGTAGCCACGGGTTACCCACTAGTATTAGAGCAAACGTGGTGGTGTCTGTTTGTCTGTGTGTTCCTCACAGACATTCGTGAATTGCGGCCAGGGCAGTGGGATGAAAGAGCTCTACGTGCATCCGTCTTCCTTTCTTCTTTTTTTCTTTCTTAGTTTGTGTTTGTCTGTTCGTCTGTCCGTCAGTCCTTCCGTCCATCTGTCCTTTTTTCCATCATTGACCTCCCCATCATCCCTTGCCCCATTTTTCATTTCGCTTATTTATATATTTTTAGTTTTTTTTTCAGGCATCCACGTGATTGGCCTACTCAGTATGCATAATAATGTACATACCACTGCCTACGTGCAGCTCCTTGATTTTTTTTATTGCCAGATTTTTTTGCCAATTTGCAGTTGAAATATATGATTTCAAATTTCAACCTATTTGAAGGATTTTTCGTGGGAAATAAATGGTCCCAAATTGGCTAGACTTTGTGGGAAAAAAAAGTTGCTGAAACATCAGACTTTTATGGTAAGTTCTATTAGGTAGCCAATACTACGGAAGGACCCCCTTTTCCTTCTTTTTTAAAAAATAAAACTTTCGTAGTTGGTGATGTTGGCGAATTTGGCCCCTTCTTTTCTGTTTTTCTTTCTTCTTTTTGGGGATGATGGTCACTTTGGTGACATCACAAAATTGGCCATTGAAGACACACAAAAAAATAAAAAACAAGGAAAGAAAAAAGGGAAAAAACCACTACTACTATTGCTACTTAACTGGTGCGTACACTCGCAATGTTGTTCCACACACACACACATACATCGCTTTCCAGACCCTCATGTGAATGTTGATGTTCTCAGAACATTTGTACATAAATATAATTAAAGTGCAACAATACCAATTTGATATATTAATTGTAAGTTCATCAATTTTGAACATGCACTTCCTAGTCACATGGAAAAGAATGAATGAACAATCAATAGATGCACCAACAAGTCCACCGACAAGCAACAAAAAAAATCTTTAATGAAAGGAAAGAATTCAGCAAAGCGTTATTTAAAGCCTAACACGGAGTACGTGGATCCTCGATATTGTGCACTTATCTGAACATTCGCAAAACCAACATTCTAAGAGCCTATTTAAAAGGTAATTTGAGTCGGGTTACAATCTTGGTAATAATTCTAACATATGAATGCCAGACATCATGCACAATCACTTTCCCAAAAAACGTTCATCATTTTTTTTAATCTTTTATGGATGGGGTAGATCATTTCCAAACATTCGTGGATGTCGTGGATCCTTTTCAATCACACGTGGACGAAAGAGATGATTTATATTCACTCCATAGGGTGAATCCTTTTTTGGTAAGGCATGGATGATGTGGATTATTTTTGGTCATCCACACATTATTGAGATCACTTTTAACTGCCTAGAAAAACACTAATTGCACAGATCATTTTCATTTTCCCAATGCCCCTGGATCACGTCCATCGTCGATATATAACCCCAATATGGAGTAGATTATTTTTGGTCACTGATACATGGCCTGTATTGGTATTATTTTCTATACCAGGCCTTAAGGTATGATCCGCTTGCATTTGAAAGGGACTTGAAGTCCGAATGGGTGCCAAATATGATGGCGGAACCAATGCAATTTGTTGGAATGTTGACATCATTGCCAATGAAAAGTTGATACGTCACATCAAATTTTGCCCCCCCGTTGGCTGGATAAGATTGTGCCTTGTTGAAAGTCTTATGGAAAATCAAAATTGCTTCGTGGGCCGTCGGTAGGAACAAGTGTGTCAAGGATCGGTAGGTCGAAGGCAAGTAGGTCGATGCTTGCAGATGGTTGGTGTTTGTGTAACGTGCACATATGGACATTGGTTGGTGGGTGGGGGCAAAAAGGTGCTCAGCAGGCCGATGCAAAGCTCACCGAACTCACTTGATTATCATTATATATTGTAAAGGAAGAAAGTTCCTTCCCTTGAAGCTGTCCAAGGTACTAAAATAGTGTAAATTAAAAGGACCCAATCAAATGTCACCTTCTGGGTCAATCGCTGACATTAGTGAACCAAAGGAACTTTTTTCATCAAAAAAAAAAGATAACATCCCAAAATAGAGGAAAATGTTTCTTTTCACCATCTTTTTGGGTTTCTTTGATCCTTTTTTTTAGGAAAAAAAAAATGTAGGATAGTTTTTATTTAAATGGTGCGATTAGTGTTTCTCTCTTTCTAATTTTGTGGTGTAGTTGAAGGGGTGATCCTCCATAACAAAGATTTAGCCAAATTGGGCTATAAACAAGATATGAAAGTGGAAAGTGGAAAGTTTTGTTATTTTTATGTATTAATTTTTCATTTTTAGTAACATTTATGTATCATCCACTTTCTACTTTAATTTATGGAGTAGGAAATAACTTCTATTAGAAAATAATAGTTGTCACAAGAAGGTAATAACAAAGAGGTAGATTTAATATTTGAGGCTTAAAGGGAATGAAAAGTTAGTGTAAATGGTAAGCAATGACGATAAAAGTTTTATGGGTGCTACAGAAAGTAAACATCAATGATGAAGATTCTACATGTGTTACCAATAATAAACAATTCCGACAAAAGTTCTAAAAGTGTTGTAGATGGTAAGCAACAATCACAAAAGGTTTATAGGCATTATAGACAATATGCAACACTCGCAACATGTTTACAAGTTGTTATGGTTTTTTACAAAGGATGGTAGTTGCAACATGATGATAAATAGACAAAAAGTAATCCATACCTACAAGTCTTTTCATTTTATTTTTCATTTAAAAATAAATGTCAACCTTTTCTTTTAATGGTAGTTAAGTTAACAAATCATGTGGTATTACATTTGGCAACCATGTTGGGGATCTAAGTTATTGGATTTCATGATTTTTCATTTGATGACCATGTTGGGGATCTAAGTTGTTGAATCCCATGATTTTATAATTGTGCATACCACTTTGGTAGAAAAGGTTGGTGTAAATCCTTAATTTCAAAATGCCATGGCGCACTTCTAAAATTGAAATACATCGTGACAATATTGCCAAGTGCCAAGATGTATTATTTTATACATAATTTCCAAATCTATTTAAAAGTTAGAATAGTACCACCTATGTTGAAAGCACACATCTTCGAAAAATTATTTTTGATTATGTGAACAATTCAAAATTTAAAATGAAAAGTGACATTGGTCATAAAATTAAAAAAAAAACTCGAAATTTGAAAACAACAAAACATAACCTAATATGAAATATGAAATACATGAATTATAATTTGCATTAACAAGACTAATTGGTGATACTTTCAAAAACTATATTTATATTATTTCATGAAACCTTTTAAAAGTTCATCAACAATATTAAAAAAATTGTTAACTTATTTTTTTGGTCAACCAATCGTTTAGAAGTTACAATTTTTCCAAAAAAATTCTAAATATCATCTTTAAGTATATATTTAAAACATGTATGATATTTATTTTTTGTGATTATAGGCTTTAATATTAAAACTATAGATTTTAGGTAGTTCACAATGGAATCCTTTTGAACTTCTATGAATGCTTTCAAACAACTTATTATGAAATGATATATTAAATAAAGGCTTCCAAGTTTTTTCTATTCAATCCTAACAACACTTATTGAAGCATTGAAGTTCTTGTCTTATAATGTAACCAACTTCATTTTAAACTTTAACATTCATTTCAATAAAAATTCACATTCAAGTTTTGAACAATGAAAAAAAAACACATTATAAATTCAAGCTCCACCGTTTAACAACTTTTAGGTGCAATTAAAAATATCCAACTATTATAATATCTTGAGTGATAAACATATTAGAACGAGCACTACGATTTCAATCCTAACAAAACTTATTGAAGCAATGACTTATAAATTTAAACAAAAACATATGTCCAAAAAAGAAAAGGATTAACATGTCAACATTATATTGAGGGGAAAAAAACAACAAAATGAAAGATGAATAAGAAAAAAATTACAAATACCAACCTAATAAACTTTTATGAAAAAAAATTAAACACAAAAATATCTTTTAAAGCTTAACATTGAAATCTAATCTTCAATCTTTGTAGGATTTTAAATAAAAAGAACATATCAAGTTGAAAGAGCTCAAGAAAGATGGATGGGTTTGTGATGAATACCATTGCTCATGGTGATAACCCAAATGCTCAAATCCACCTTCAGCTATGTTGATGAGGTATTGTGATTGCAATCTTAAAGCCTTCAATTTTCTGGATTTGATCTTTTGTGTAGCACCACCACCACCACCACCACCACCATCATCATCATCATCAGCTGTTCAGTCATCAGCACCAGCATCCCTGAAGATGTTCCACCTGTGTAGACCCAATTGCAGAGAGGAAGAAAAGAAGGTCAGTAAATGATCTGCAAACACACACACACACATTTCCTCTTGAGTCCATAAAAATCTTTCCCAATTTAGAAGAAAAGTGTTGATGATCATGCCTTTGCAGTAGTGTTGAGAGCCATGGTGAAGCTCCATGATCATCACCTTGTCATAGAGAAAAGCTTCGTGATCATCTTGTCATGGAAAAAAGCTTCATGATCACCTTGCCACGATTTCATGTCATGGTGAAGCAGCTTCAAGATCACCTGTGACACTCTTTTCTCTCATCTTGCACCTTCTTGCTTCTTCAAGTTGGGGCTGTCATGTTTGACAATCTTTTAGTTATCTTGAAGTGGGTCACGTAACGACAGTGGAAAGAGCTATAGAATTCGAGCTCTTTTTTATTTATTTTATTTTATTTTTTAGGGTTCTGTTTTGAATATCACATTCACTCTCATGGTTGAGTAGGGTTTGGAATTCTTGTGGGTTTAGTGGATGAGCAACTGGAGTTCCTGGTTGCTTGTCCATGTTTCTCCTGGTGGATTTTGTAGCTCCAGGAGTTTTTTGTTGTTGGTTCTTGTGACATTTCCCTTTGTAGAATTTTATAGCTTCACAGTTTCGCTTCTGTAATTGGTTGGGTGTTTCTGGACACCGAAACTTTTGGTTGGTTTGTTTCTGGATGCAAGAAGGTTTAGGGTTTTTGCTTCTCCACCAGTAAAGCTGAAACCCATTTCTTTTCTCGAGAGGAGTTTTGCCGAAAAGAGAGAGAGAGAGTAGGAACACAGAAAATAATTAGGGTTTAATGAGCTTGTGCGCCTTCATCAAACAGGTGTAGATCCGAGCGTTTGTTTGCTGGTTCCAGAAATTTACACATATGCATAGGGAGCTGAAAAACCCTAAACCTTGACGAAGAGGAAGGACACAGAGAGAGGGAAAACAGAGGGAGGGATTGAAGAAACCCCTAGTTTCAGAGTGTGAGTCATACCGACACAACCATGTGCGGTAGTCTCGATTTTTTAAGAGTTACATCAGGGTTATTTGAGTGCGGTAGAGTTATTAAAGGCTTTTAGCAACTTCACAAGGAGTGATGCATGTGTTTGGTGTGAAGGGGGTTTTGTTTTCTGGAATGCGTTATTGGTGGGTAAGGAGGAAGGTCAGTTCTTTTCTTCAACAGAGGCTAATAGCCATAGTTTTAGAAACCTTGTTGCGTAATTAGGGGTGACAAATCTCTAGAGGGTTGGGGGTAGAAGTAGGCATCAAAACTTGCAATGTTCAACACTACATTTGTCTTGTTACGGTATTTAGGAAGTAGCAAGCATATTAGAAATTCTTGAAGCAGTCAAAGGGATGTCGATGAAGGGGTTAATAGAAGTAGTGCAATCTTCAAGTCGTTGAACATGAGGATAACTCGAGACAATTCAACAATTAAATAAATAGTATGATAGTGTGCCAACAGCAATAGGAATCTGATGATAACTGAAAACTTTATTTATAATAAGGTTGAGCTCAGCAAGAAGCTGCAAGTACATGTGAAATTAGGAGCTGTGCCTTAGTGATAGTTCACAACTGCAAGAAGTCGAGGATGCGTTGGATGGTGCGAACTAGGTAGTCCGCCTTGCTGTTAGGAGGGAGGCGACGAATCGGACCGCGCAACCAACGATAATGTCCAACGCCGGGAACTGAAGACCAAGCGAAGATGGAGGTGTCTTTGGTTTCATAACAACCTTCACAAACGGTTTTAGGTTTGTCACCGGAAGCAGGATCGACTTGTAGCAAGATCACCAGGGTGCGAGAGTTTGGCGAAATGCGGTAATACCAAGCTCGAGGAGGTTCAACTTCGAGACGAACGCGCACCTCCCGAGGTTCGAGTTTTTCGTCACGGGGATGCTGCGTTAGAGTCAAATTTAAAGACGATTCCGAAGGCGATTCTTCGTTCACTTGTGTGGCTTGGGGCCCGTAGGAGGTAATTGTGCGCGACGCCATGCTTGCAAGGAAGAGAGGAAAGATCTTCAACAAAAAAGAAGAAGAGATAAATAAAATCAAATTGCAATGAAGGTGGAGGGGATTTGTGACATCAAATCATGTGTTCGTAATTTATACGCAAGGAAAGGAAGGGAGTGGGTAAAGAATGGCCTAGGACCATGGTAAGGTAAAACCCTTGTGTCAAAGGATAAAAAATGAGGGTTTAGGTAAGTTTGCTTGGGGGGAAGTGGGAGTAGGTGCAAAGGGATCTTCTCCTTCACCTTCCATTGGCCACCAAGCCAAGAACCTTCCATTGACCACCGAGCAAAGGGATCTTCTCCTTCCATTGGCCACCAGCCAAGAACCTTCCATTGGCCACCAAGACAAGAACCTTCCATTGGCCACCAAGCCGAGAACCTTCCATTGGCCACCAAGCCAAAAACCTTCACCTCTCTATAAAAGGCGGACTTCGGTCATGGGAGCTCTTCTTCTTCTTCTCCCTCGGAAAAACAAAATTGGATCGAACCTTGGAAGTGTTTGTTTCGACAAGGTTTTAGAGGAGGAAATGAAAGATCAGCTTTGGAGTTGAAGAGAGGAAGGAGAATAGGGTGGAGATTTGGTGAGGGTTTGTAAGTAAGGGATGTGAGTAAGGTAGATTTGAAGGTTAGGATTTAGAGAAACTTGACAAAACCCTCTCGGGTTTAGTGGTGTAACTCCTTGCTGATTTAGCTGCAGATCTTGAAACTTAGTACGAATGTGCGTCTACTAGTTAGCTTTCCAGAGAGCTATAGCAAGTTGAATTTGGACAATCTGGGTGGGAGAAAGAATTCTCCAAGTGACTGGTGGTCTGCAGTCTGGTTGAATCAACTACTTCCTCAAAATCCTCTCGGGTTTTATAGCATAGTTTCCTAGTTATTTAGCTGCAGATCTTGAAACTTGGTAGGAAGGTGCGTCTACTAATTAGCTTTCCAAAGAGCTATAGCAAGCCAAATTTGAACAATTTGGGAGTGAGAAACAATTCTTTAAATGATTGCTGGTTGTAGCCATGTTGAAGGAAGTGTTGAGTTCACAAAAGCTTGTTTAAAGAGCTGGTTGTTTAATTTAAGGTTCTAGGATCAGGGGATTGTGGGGATCAAAATAATAATAATGATAATAACAAAATAAAAATAAAATAAAATACATGGCCATCAATGTTAAGTTATGAAAGATGCATAGGCAGTAGAGAAATTTGAACTTCAACTACAAATGCAATCTAGTATCTAGAAGTACGCTCGCTTTGTCTTTCACCGGTAGCATTTATACTTTCAAGTATAGTCACCTTGTAGAACCGGGGGTAGAGGGACAAAAGTTGCTTCACACAGAGCCCTTTTTGTTTTTTGGGAAAATGTTCATCACGATGTTGCTTGCCAACATGCATCCAGGGTGGAGAGGATCTGTTGGAGATGTACCTCTCAATTTCGGGACGTTCTGGTGGTGGGCTTACGGAGGCATATCCGTCTTCCTCGTCTGTTTTGCGGGCATTATGTCAGGTCTCACTCTTGGCCTCATGTCTCTAGGACTCATGGACATTGAGGTCTTGCAGAGGAGCGAAACTGCAACTGAGAAGAGATAGGCAAGTAAAGAAAGATCTTTAGATCATAAGCAGCAGAGATTCTCTTCATGCACAAAACCATTCCTTCATATGCTTTCACAAGGTTGTTTGTTTCTGAATTCAGTCTTTTGTGCTTCAATTCAATCTCTTATGCTACAGACAGAATTGATTTGATTCACGTTTGTGCATGTATGTCTTTTCTGCTTAATCATGTACAGTTCCAGTTTATACCCTTCTACCACCACCATAGAGTGTAAACCTTTTGAAGGACCTACTCTGTGTGAGTTCTTGATAAGAATGACTTCGGCTGATGTCGGGATTTTATTGACAGCTGCAATTCTTCCAGTGGTGCAAAAGCAGCACCAACTTCTGGTCACATTGCTTCTCTCAAATGCTGTTGCTATGGAGGTATTTGATTGCATACTTGTAATCTTGATGTTGCATTAAGAGGTTGCTGCTGCTGTTTCTAGTATGTTTGCACATATAAACATATGCACTTTCTGTTGGTGCATGGGCAATTTGTGTTCAATGTCCTTAGTTTTTCAATATGTATTGGTGTTTGTGCAAGTGATGCAGGCACTTCCAATATTTTTAAACAGGATGTTTAATGAGTGGGTGGCAGTAATCTTGTCGGTCACATTTGTACTTGCCTTCGGTGAAGTATGTGACTTACCTATCCATTTCTGTTCATCTTTCATGACCTTTTTTTGTATCTTGCAAGGCCCACACACTTTGTTTAGTGTCATAGATGTGACTAGCATTTACAATTTCATGTCACAGTCTTTAGCTTTGGTTGGCACTGGCAGGTGATGCCTCAAGCAATATGCTCAAGGTTTGGGCTGGCAGTTGGTGCTAATCTGGTGTGGTTGGTGAAAATTCTGATGTGGATTTGCTTTCTTGTGGCTTACCCTGTGGGACTGGTAATCTCCTTTCCTGTGGATATATCTCATAAAGGTTGACTTCCAGCATATGAATGGAGAAATTCTCAAAGAATCACATTTCTACAGAGCTCTGTGTTGGAGCATTCTAGTCTCACATTCTAGGCTTAGTCGAAAGTTTGTAATTTTTTGCCTTTTCTGGTCACTGATTTGTTCATGCCCAACAAGGGTCCCCAACTTTTGGATAAGGATTGTCCATGTCCCCAACCTGCACATAACAAACCTAATTTATGGCAGATGACAGTCCTCTTCTGCAAGGCTGGTGAAGCTTGTTGTCAAGTTCTAGACTGTTATTATAGTTCACTCATGACAACTCTCACTAGCTCGGTGGGGGCAAAACACTGCAGTTGGATCAGAGAAATTTTGAGGATTGTGCTGGCCGAGAGGATTCTTTTGTGAACCTCCTTGATGGCCAACATTCCTTTGTCGTCGCTGTCAACACATCCAATGGAGTTCAGTTCTCAGCTCAGTACAATTCGACTGTAGGTATGTGGTATCTATCTGCAACTTGAGATCACCCTACCCTCTTTATGCTTCAAAACAAAAGCAAAGAAAACAACGGGTCTTTTTCTCTCTGCAAATCAATCAATTTGGAATGTCATGCGCTCTCAGTTGATACTTATATTAATGAATTATGTGTTTGAAGCATTGGTGGATGCCTCAAAAAGAGCTGAGCTTTATGGCACTATAGACCGATCAATCGATCCCGATCGATAGGTCTGTAGGAGCCGGATCAGCATTCTTGAGGCGTCCACCCCCCATCTGTTGATTGTGCATGATCCCCTCCTGTCATTGTTGACAACACCAATGCCTTGTTGGGAGCATTGGTGGATGCTTCAAAAAGAGCTGAGCTTTATGGCACTACCGACCGATCAATCGATCCCGATCAATAGGTCTGTAGGAGCCGGATCAGCATTCCTGAGGCGTCCACCCCCCATCTGTTGATTGTGCATGATCCCCTCGTGTCATTGTTGAGAGCACCAATGCCTTGTTTGGAGCATTGGTGGATGCCTCAAAAAGAGCTGAGCTTTATGGCGCTACAGACCGATCGACCCATCCTGATCGATTGGTCTATAGGAGCCGGATCAGCATTCTTGAGGCGTCCACCCCCAATCTGCTGATTGTGCATAATCCCCTCGTGTCATTGTTGAGAGCACCAATTCCTTGTTTGGAGCATTGGTGGATGCCTCAAAAAGAGGTGAGGTTTATGGCACTATAGACCGATCGATCGATCCTGATCGATTGGTCTATAGGAGCCGGATCAGCATTCTTGAGGCGTCCACCCCCCATCTATTGATTGTGCATAATCCCCTCGTGTCATTGTTGAGAGCACCAATGCTTTGTTTCGAGCATTGGTGGATGCCTCAAAAAGAGCTGAGCTTTATGGCACTATAGACCGATCGATCGATCCCGATCGATTGGTCTGTAGGAGCCGAATCAGCATTCTTGAGGTGTCCACCCCCCATCTGTTGATTGTGCAAGATTCTTTCGTGTCATTGTTGAAAGCACCAATGCCTTGTTTGGAGCATAGGTGGATGCTTCAAAAAGAGGTGAGCTTTATGGCACTACAGACCGATCCATCGATCCCGATCGATTGGTCTGTAGGAGCCGGATCAGCATTCTTGAGGCGTCCACCCCTAATCTGCTGATTGTGCATAATCCCCTCGTGTCATTGTTGAGAGCACCAATTCCTTGTTTGGAGCATTGGTGGATGCCTCAAAAAGAGCTGAGCTTTATGGCACTATAGACCGATCGATCGATCCCGATCGATTGATCTGTAGGAGCCGAATCAGCATTCTTGCGTCCACCCCCCATCTGTTGATTGTGCAAGATTCTTTCGTGTCATTGTTGAAAGCACCAATGCCTTGTTTGGAGCATTGGTGGATGCCTCAAAAAGAGCTGGGCTTTATGGCACTACAGACCGATCGACCCATCCCGATCGATTGGTCTGTAGGAGCCGGATCAGCATTCCTGAGGCGTCCACCCCCCATCTGTTGATTGTGCGTGATCCCCTCGTGTCATTGTTGAGACCACCAATGCTTTGTTGGGAGCATTGGTGGATGCTTCAAAAAGAGCTGAGCTTTATAGCACTAAAGACCAATCGACCCATCTCGATCGATTGGTCTATAGGAGCCGGATCAGCATTTTTGAGGCGTCCACCCCCCATCTGTTGATTATGCAAGATCCTTTCGTGTCATTGTTGAGAGCACCAATGCCTTGTTTGGAGCATTGGTAGATGCCTCAAAAAGAACTGAGCTTTATGGCACTACAGACCGATCGATCAATCCCGATCGATTGGTCTATAGGAGCCGGATCAGCATTCTTGAGGCGTCCACCCCCAATCTGCTGATTGTGCATGATCCCCTCGTGTCATTGTTGAGAGCACCAATGCCTTGTTTGGAGCATTGGTGGATGCCTCAAAAAGAGCTGAGCTTTATGGCACTACAGACCGATCGATCAATCCCGATCGATTGGTCTATAGGAGCCGGATCAGCATTCTTGAGGCGTCCACCCCCCATCTGTTGATTGTGCAAGATCCTTTCGTGTCATTGTTGAAAGCACGAATGCCTTATTTGGAGCATTGGTGGATGCCTCAAAAAGAGGTGAGCTTTATGGCACTACAGACCGATCGACCCATCCCGATCGATTGGTCTATAGGAGCCGGATCAGCATTCTTGAGGCGTCCACCCCTAATCTGCTGATTGTGCATAATCCCCTCGTGTCATTGTTGAGAGCACCAATTCCTTGTTTGGAGCATTGGTGGATGCCTCAAAAAGAGGTGAGCTTTATGGCACTAGAGACCGATCGATCGATCCTGATCGATTGGTTTGTAGGAGCCGGATCAGCATTCTTGAGGCGTCCACCCCCCATCTGTTGATTGTGCATAATCCCCTCGTGTCATTGTTGAGAGCACCAATGCTTTGTTTCGAGCACTGGTGGATGCCTCAAAAAGAGCTGAGCTTTATGGCACTATAGACCGATCGATCGATCCCGATCGATTGGTCTGTAGGAGCCGAATCAGCATTCTTGAGGCGTCCACCCCCCATCTGTTGATTGTGCAAGATTCTTTCGTGTCATTGTTGAAAGCACCAATGCCTTGTTTGGAGCATTGGTGGATGCTTCAAAAAGAGCTGAGCTTTATGGCACTATAGACCGATCGATCGATCCCGATCGATTGGTCTGTAGGAGCCGGATCAGCATTCTTGAGGCGTCCACCCCTAATCTGCTGATTGTGCAAGATCCCCTCGTGTCAATGTTGAGAGCACCAACGCCTTGTTTGGAGCATTGGTAGATGCCTCGGGATGAGCTGAGCTTTATGGCACTATAGACCGATCAATCGATCCCGATCGATTGGTCTATACGAGCTGGATTAGCATTCTCGAGGGGTTCACTCCCAATTTGCTCATTGTGCGAGATCCCTTCGTGTCATTGTTGAGAGCACCAATGCCTTGTTTTGAACATCGGTGGATGCCTCGGGATGAGCTGAGCTTTATGGCACTACAGCCCAATCGATTGGTCTGTACGAGCCGGATTAGCATTCTCGAGGTGTCCACCCCCAATCTGCTAATTGTGCATGATCCCCTGGTGCAATTGTTGAGAGCACCAATTGGTTCTGTGTGAGAAGCAGACGTTGATTCCTTCATGTTCTTGTAAGCTGCTCATACATGGGGTGTTTGGGGTCGGACAATTTTGTGGTTTGCCTTAAAACCATCGTCATCTTTCGTCCGTAATGTTCTTGCATTGTTTTGTTTCGGGCCTCGGCGGATTCCTCATGACGAATTGTAAAATGTTCTACAACAATTGATCGATCCCAGTCTTCCTGTGTCCGAGCTAGTTTGCATTCTCGAGGTGTCCCTCACAGTAGTAAGAAAAACACATCACCGAATAAAATTAAACCTTGATCTCCGTCAAATGATCAAACTTCAGCTCTCGTGCATTTGAATTGTGGTTGTATGAAGTGTGCTTGCTCCAAGGGGGATAGAAAGGGGAAGGGAAAAATGAATGAAACTTGACATCAAGTCTCTTCTATGTAGATTATGCATCACTGGAAGTAATTTACCCGGTTAAAATGATTTTTATTAGAGGGGGATGATTGAAAGGAATGCATGAATTTCATAATTTGCATCACAAGGACTGGTGTGACAATATCTTAAGATAATAGAGGAGGTGGTGTAGCCAGAGGTAATTGTAACAAACTCACAAAGAAGGTTCAAAAACAAAAACGAATATCTGATTGGAAACACTAATGATGAAGGGAAATTTTAAACCGGCCTGATAAAAAGCGGAATGATGGTTTTGATTCCATGCATGAAGAACGTTTAACAAAAAAAATAGTGTGCCACCATCGAAGGTACAAATAGACAGCACAGGTGAAGTTCACACAAGAGAGTTCACAAAATGTTCATGATGACGAAAAGAAATCGAAGGCCTCCTGTGATTGCAAGTTAAAGAGTTTACTTGATCGGGTTTGCTTGATCATCCAACTCTCCCCTTTTTAGTGTGTCTTTTTTTGGGTTTAGGGTGGCATTTTTTTGGTTATCGCGGATGCACACCTCCTGACCGGCTGTATGGCATTACAGACCGCTCGATCAATGATGATCGCGGTCTGTAAGGGCATATTGCGATCCAAATATCATCACAAACAACAAAGAAAACAGTTTCCGAAAACCTGTAGTTCTGAACAACAATTCCTCGCAAACTCTTAAACCTTTGCGAAACCCTCAACTTCGCACCCGTACAATCGCAAGCTCTTTGCAACTCCCAAAACTGAAACAATCACAAAACATTTCCGATTATAATGTCTTCTATACATGATTTGTGATTCACAATACATCGAAAATTATTTGTAACAAACCCAACATCGCAACGACTTAGCGAATTGACTCAAAAATTTATCGGTTTTTGTTATAACGTCTAACGTAAATGTTTTGCGATGTTTAGGATGCCGCTATGAATTTGCGATAAAACTAACATCGGAAACTTTTTGAAACAAACTCATCAACGTTACAACTTAGCGAATTGACTCAAAACTCTATCGATTTCTGATATAATATCTAACGCAAAGAGTTTGCGATTCGTAAAATGTAGGATTTTGCAAACCTGTTTTGGAATGATTTTAACTGTCAGAGTTTAGCGATGTTTGTGAGATGGTATATTTGGTCTTTTGGCTTTTGCAGTGTTGCGAAGAAATATGACTCACAAATAGTTTTGAGATTGACTGTGTATCGCAAGAGCATGGCACTGTATTCTTATTTTGTACCCAGGGTTTATATTCATTTGGAGTCACTTTGGGCCGGAAAAAAAATTCTATATCAAAATTTCAAAAGTTACAATGTAAAAAGGTTTGCAAGTCTCGGGTATCTAACACACTAGCTGTCTATCTAGACCTCCTTCCCCTCTTGGATTTCTTCCTTGAATCTTTCTTCCTAGTGTTATCTGGTGGAGGGGGAGGCTGCTCATCCTCCTCCCTCTCTTCATCGTCCCCCTGCCCCTCCACCGGAAAGTTTTGTAAAAATTTGTGATGAGGTTTGCGATACATATTGAAACGCAAACTATGATGTGCCACATACCGCACGTTGCGATGTGTTGTGGATCTCAAAGTCTGTTGCAATACTCTGTGTATTGTAAAGGTTGCGATGTTTTGAGTATGATTAAACGTTGCGAAGGGTGGAATATTGCTATGGTGGACATAAACTGAACGAATTGCAAAGTTTTGTTTGTTGTGTATCTCGCAAAAGTTCTGCAATGATTAAAGGTTCATTCTAAATTTGTGATGAGTGGTGCGCCACAAGTTGCGATGCGTTCTGCATTGCAAATTTGGCAAAAAAAATTTCCTTCGCAAACCCTTCAGTTTTTTGTTTTTCTTTCACAAAACCTTCAGATTTTTTGTTTGGCCCTTCGCAAAAGGGCACAATATGTAGTAGTGCAAGCTTTGTAACCCTAGTGTTGACAACTATAAACCAAACCATATCCAAGGAAGTCATGTATAGTCCACATCAAGATGGCTCTCAACACAAATGTTCGGTGACTTAGAGGTTGTAATACATCCAATCTTGCCACCCCCTTCCATTGCTCCTCCAGCTCCTCTATCACGAGTTCCAAGTAGACATCAAAATTGGCCACTTTCATGTTTTTTGGGAACGGGATTATCAATGATACTATCACGAAAAACCTTTTTGTCACTAACCAAGGGGGTAGGTTATAGTTAAAAAATAATACTGGCCAAGTCAACCAACTTGAGTTGTTCTCCCCAAATGCATTGAATCCATTTGTAGCAAGCCCCTGTCCTATGTGCTTGGGATCGGCAACAAACTCAGGCCATGTGGCATTGATGTGAGCCCATGCTTTGCTATCAAGTGCATGACGTACTTTCCCATTTGTCGACCAATTTTGTTGTGCCATGTCGTGAGCTCGGCTATGGCAATAACTTGATACATTTGAAGCAATCAAACAGCCAGAGGAAAATGTCGCACGACCTTGACTAGCACTTGGGACCTACCAATTGCCCTATATCGAAGAGCCCCACACGTAGGGCAATCCTGCATCCCTTCAGATTGCTTTCAGAATAATACTCATCCATTGTTGCAAGCATGAATGTTGTTGTAGTAGAAGCCAACTTTGCTAGTCAGGACTTTGGCTCGATACATGCTTGAAGGCGAGTAGTTGTCCTTGGGCAGCAGATGCAAAGAAGTAGAGCCAATAACTCATCTACAAACTTGTTCGAAACCCCATGCACCTAGCACACATTCATCAACAACATAGTAGCTGTTAGCCTTGTGCTTTAGGCACCTGTGTACAAGGACTCACATGCCTCGAACAAGGCATTTGCTTCATTTGAAAAGTCATCCTAATTTGTAGTAGGTGCCTCAAGCTGTTCTAGATTGTTGGATTCTACACCATCATCATTTAATGGCAAGTTTGAATGTTCAAGCAAGGTTTCAAGAATGGTTGTTAATTACTCCATGATAAAAAAATGCTTGTTGCACCATGTTCACAATGTTTATACCATCCATTCTAGAGCCTATGTTAGTTCCAACAATTTCCACAACTGGGGCTTTAGCATCACTTGCATTAGTTCCAATAGCTTCCACAACTAGGTTTTCAACATCTCAAGGTGCAAACAAATCATCTAGCATTTGTGCAACCTAGACATTATTGTCCATAACCTTTATTGGCATATGGGCTTATACTTTGGCTGTTGCACCCCATTCTTCATCAAAGTCATGAGGCTCCCCTAGCCCCTTCCACACCTTGAACATGGAACTCCTTGGGTTGACCAACATGTGTGCTTGAACAGTTGCAAGCAATAGAGGTTGACCACCTCTTGGACATTTAGCACATGGACACCTCATTGTCGTAATGCCATGGTTGTGGGCCCAATCCACCTCTCTTCCACATGTTATTATCCATGTTAGTAATCCTTTTAGGGTCATCTCTTCCACAAGTTATTATCCCTATTAGTAATCCTTTTAGGGTCATCCAAGTCATGACACTTGCAAGGATCATTTAGTTGCCTTACACCTACATCAAAGCCACTGCCCATGCCTAGTATATGTCAGCCAGCCTGCAATGCCATAGATCCAGGTGTACCAGTTAGTCAAGTAGGTGTAGGGTATTGGGAACTACAGGATCGCATATATGGCAAGTAATTAACCATTATTTTCCCTCCTATAATCCAACGACAAAATCCTCCACCAGCCATCAACCTAGATGGCTATCGTGTAATGTCCATCCTTCCTTCTCACCTCCATTGTTTGCCTTTGGATTAGGAAACAAATAATCTATGATGTGAATGTATTTTCTAAGAGTAGGACTGTCACAAGGCTAATTGTCTTCACTCCCAGACATACCTACCGCTTGCTTGCAAATGATTGATGTGAATTAAAGCTTGCCATAGTGAGGTTGTTGTCACAAAACTTCCCAAGGATGGAACTTTCACCAATTTTCAAAACTAGACAACATGGGAGTAGAGGCAAAGAGAAGACAACTACTCACAATTAGGGTTGCTATATTCATCTTCAATGATATGGACAACAAAGAGGTAGCAAACTAATTATAGAATACAATGCAAATATCCAAAATATTAGGGTGATGACCTCATTGGCACCAAACTTGCTTTTGCTAGCAATGTAAAACATTCCTTCCCGTTAAGTCATGGATGGTGCTACATTAAAACATTCTTTAAATAGTTAGAAATAACATTGTAAATCCGTTGGAAATTCCTAAAGCCCCAAACATCCTTGATAAGTTGTGTCCAATAGCAAACAACGAAATAAAAAAGACTTTGAAACAACTATTGCAAAAGAGTTAACTTTCCAGGGGACCTTAGTTCACCCATGCCTTGAGCCCTATGCAACACTACAACCCAACATCGATATCCCTCACCCAACTTTTGACTAGCGCTAGGAGGTGGTTCTCCATGACAACATTGTGTAGGTTTGATATGGAAGACAATAGCATAAAAACAAAAAGTCGCTCAACATTCTCCCATCCACTCATCCCTTTCATCCACATCAACAGAGTTGTTTCATCTTGCATTTTAAAGTTAGCTCCTAATGATGATTACACTGGGTAGAAAACTAACTCGTTTGATGGAATGTTAAACAACATGTGGTATATCCCCTCTTCTTGATTTAGTGGGTGTTCCAACAAGTGAAAGTAATCAACTATAGCATTTTATAAATGTTTTAAAAAATTTGCACTATTATTTGTTCTCATTTATTTTATAACAATGTAGGTTACATGGCCATAATTTTTAACATACTTGTGGATTATCATGATTGCATGATTTATATTACTCACAGCCAACCATCCTCCCATATGTCAATTTCCACACACACATTGCTTTCACACAAGTCCATACAAGTCATATTTGTAATCACACTTGAAACTCAATGCCTTTATAATATTGCCCTTCAATCATTGGCTTGTTATCCTACCAATATGTCATTCCAAACTCAGTAGAGAGTTCATTAAATCATGAACATATTACAATACTGCACAAAATGTTGGTGATGCTAGTGGTACAAGTTAGATGTTTATAGTTATTGACGCACTCCTAAGTTCCTTGTTAGACCCACTTGAGGGTCTAATTATGTTGAATTGCGGAAAGTTGGAACTTGGGAGCCGCTCCTGACTTCTAGCACTAAAGGGGGTAAGAGGGGTGTGCTAGAAGTCTCGGGATAGACTAGGAAGAGGGACAATTATGTTGTTACACGGTCCTGCATCCAAAACCAACCCCAAGTTGGTTAGAACTCATTTTACATCCATTTGGTGTGGGGACAAACCACGGGCGACCTTGGACTCACTTGACTCACCACAGCCCAGACTCGGGGGAAGCCACCACCTTCCCCCATATAGTATTCTCTCAGTTACTCCGCGGGAGCCACATCTGCATGGCACTTTTTCCCGGGACTCCCAAAGAGGAGTCCTAAAATTGTCCTGGGTTGGACTCCCGGGACTTTGGGAACTCATATCTCTCGACTCCAACCTTCAATTGGAGTGAGGTCTAAACCAAAGTTGTAGCTCTCCTCAAGAGCTTTCCAATGCGTTATTGCACTCCTTCTTTTGACATTAGGAAGAGGTCGATTCCTAACTTTTAGTTGTCGGGGGTCAAATTGCTAGTTTGACTCCCGGCCTTTCTTTTGCCCATAACTTGGGCTGCAAATGTCCAAATGGCTCATGTGAGGCTATTTTGGACATCTATACTCCAAGACCTTTCCATTGATATCAAGAACACCCCAATGCAAGGTGTTTTGACCCCTGCAATCAGGCTTTGAGTTTTGGGAGTCCTGGAGGACTCCAAGTCCCCACTTTTGGGAGTGTGAGTTTCATCCTCACACTTAGCCCAAAGTGGGGTTGCGACAGTTATAGTACTAGCACTACCAAAAAATCAAACAAGTCCGAAAGTTGAACATTGACATCTTTATCATGTGGGTTATCCTATTGCGTTTCTTCATTCAAAATAAGATTTTCTGTTACTATTTCCAATTAACTAATCATTTAATTAATCATATGCTAGAACTTCAATGTTGATGCAAGGAGATGTGGGGACCATCTCCCAAGTGAATGTGTTACCTAAACCTTTCATTTTCTCATAAATGGCATCATCCTTTGCCCTCACTATTGTGGCAAGCCCATCTTGTTGCTTTTGCTACAAGAATGTAACCTCTATAGTTGTTGTTTGTAACATTTGCATTTGAGAATCCTTGCTACCCCATTAGCCTCCCATGGGTGCTTGGAGTGAGCCTTTCCTACAACTTTCATTCTAATAATGGCAAAATATGTACACCATAGTCCTTGACCACATCACATTGCATACCCTAGCTTTGGTCATGGGCACAATGCCATGCAACTTTACACTTGCTTGACACATAACTCATAAGTTGCTTCACACATCCCACACAAATTCCATTACAACATGACACACAATCTTATTAGACCAATCATTGTACACAAAGTTGGAAACTAATCCTACCAATGGCTTTAAACAAAGAAATAATGGACAACCCTATGTATATTCCAATAGTTGAATAAAACCCTAACCCCACATACCATAGTATGGCACGATCTCTTATGCATTGCAGTCATTGTTTTTTGAGTGCCAGGTCCCCAGAGACTTCTTCCATCTTCTTGACCAAATTTGCAACACAACACTTTGCATCCTCCATGGCTACCTACAATCCCAACCATCCCTTTTACACAACGAATGCCACTTACTTTGAGTGCAACTATCGAAGTCCACACATGAGTAATTCTATTCTATCATGTGTACTAGAAATTGGGGCATGCACCACAAAGTAGTTTGCGACCCTCCACAACAAGCAACCAAAATAACTATTACACTCTCTAGACACCACTTACCAAATTCTGTTGCATATTCTCAATCATGAGTTGGTTTTTCTGATCCGATTCCTGCATAAGGTGAGCACCCCCTTGCCCAAGTGCTTACAGGTAGTTGTGTAACCAATTCTTAAAGCAATGTGATAAACTTCACATGACCCTCATGCAGCAAGTTGAGGCACAACTACTTTGATGATCAAATATGGGTGAACATATTGATGGAACCCTAATTAATAGTTGTTCAGGGACAAAGTGGGTAGTAGATATGTGTGGAATAGATACTTGAAGAGACTTGATGATGTCCTCATTGCCTTGTTATGGAGAGTAGCACATGTGATGACTTGTTTTAGCTCCTTTGCTAATACAAAACATGCACGACCTAGTTTAGCTTTGTGTCTTTCATCTACCTTTGCCTTGTTAGTGTTATGCTGAGAGTGCTCACATCTTAGTTGGTGTTCCAAGTCCTAAATGGTCCCCTTGTGCATGTAATCATAACAACAACCACATGGTCTGTTGGTCCGTAGCTACCCTTGAAGGAGGAACACATCACAACAAGAAACCCTCCACTACCTCCAATGTCCCTTCCACTCAACACGGGCTCTGCAAGAGAAATTCATTTGAGACATGGTGAGATTCTAATTGTTTTTTTGACATCAAGGTATGACTTGGCTATAACAACTAAATGTTGTTCCAAGCCATCTATGGTGGATTATTGATGTGATAGGGTGGTTGCAGACTCATTGAGTTGGTTTGTTATAGCAAAATGGTCCATTTGCATGACTTCAATCTGGGCACAATATTTTTGAGTCATCAATGCTCAAACTTTTAGTAGCTCCTATACATGCACACAAGAATTCCCATCAACTTCTACATGATTACATCAAATCAAGCCCCCAAACAGAAACGAGAATTTTGAAACACCTTATTCATCCACTTGAATCACAAGAATCTAAACAACTTGGATGCATTACATTAGAAATGGCACCCACTGCATCATGATTTGCAGAAACTAGATGGTAGTAAGACCACAACTTCTTAGTTCCTCGAGTGTGTGTCCCTATTTGATGGCGTAGTTTTTGCTCCAACCCCACAAAAAATAGTTAGGAGCGGCCCAATAAAGGTTTAGAATGCAATTAGTGGGGTTTAACAATGTGGATATAAAAATCAAGGACCAATAAGTGAAAGCACAAATGCATAGAATCATATAATCAAAGTTCTTCCTATGACATATACATGCTCTTCATTGTTGGTCCTACAAGCTTAGGATCTTGTAAACCCCTTCCAAACCCAAACATAAGTAAGTGTCACGTGACCTTTAGGGCCTTCATTCACCAAACTTGGAAACCCACTTTCAATTTGCCCCCCCTTCTTGATCCAAGTATTCTACAGCCCAACCCCAACATGTATGGTTGAAGACTGTTACGAAATGATTAACAATTCAACTAAATTTCCCAAAGCCATGTTGTTGGCCCCTAACAAGCACATTGCCATTAGCCTGATGGTTATAGGAATGCTTACAAGATGGGATGGATTTTCTCTTGAACAATGTTTCTCTGTTGCCTACAATATTCAGGGTATGGGGAGTTGTCTTGGCTAGCACCAATTTGTAGACAATTACAAAAGCATTGTCTAGAAGGCACATGCAAACAATAATAAACTCTTGAAGCTTATGACTTTTGGACAACAAACTAATTAGATTGCCCATGAGTATGAAAAAGCTCGTAGATGTAGTGATAGCTATAAATAGGATGAAAGCTTCACCATGCTTTGGTGGACCACCAAGTGACACAATATCTCCATGCCAAAGTTCCACCTCCGAACCACTCCTCAAAAGCTTTTGTTGGTTAACAAAGGTTCTATTTAAATTGCATGACAAGGGACATGGTTGTGAACACCCCGAAGGAAACCATTGAAATTTGCAACATAAACTTGAGGCATGTCATGAGTCCATCTGGAAGTTCAAATCATGGATCTTTGTTAGAGTAACATGCAATTAGCCACAAACACATAGGAAATTATATACATTATGCACAATCAATGGAGTTGAAGTGTCAGGCAGGATCATACAGAGTGCAGTACCTTGAGTTTGTGATGCACACTATGGCATGATCTCCAACATTGAGTTCATGGTTGGGAGGCTAAATGTTCCCGTTTACATCACAAATTCATTGAATGATTGTGCAATTTATCCCATTGACATTTGGGTCGTCGATATGGCACGACTCCTCCTTAGTTGTTCGACCTAGAATATGTTCTGCCCTACATAGCATTATGTGTACACCCTTCCAAGAAAAACCCTTAACCAATAATTATGCATAGAACACAATGAAAAGCTCAGAGAAAAATGCATTAAAATATGACCAACAAAAGGAGATTGTTGTGTCATACAAGGGAGACATGAGGCTCATATGGCAACATGTGCCAATAGGCATTACGCATCCACCTTCTAGTTTGCAAATATCTCATGATGTTTGAATGTTTGATGGCATAGGTTCAAGTCATCTATTTGAAGACCACAATGGGGAAGCCTATGTGTAGTTATTATAAGCTATGGAGATTTGGTCTTCTAATGCACTTTTCATAGTACACATATATATCTATGTGGAAGGATTTACGAATTGGGTTGTTTTAGGTGTTTTGCATGTTATATTAGTAATCTATTAGTATCCTTTGGTTTAAGGTTTGAAAGCAGCATGAGTACACAATTATGTGAAGATGGTCTCATGGGGATTTGTGTAGGTTTAGTTACCTATGATCCTACGACTCCATCACTGGTGCTTGATGGAGACCCATTCTTTCCTAGGGGGTGCTTTCATGGGTTTTTCATTATTATTGTATTGTAAGTCATTTGTTTTAAAAGAGGGATTTCACCAACTCAACTAGGTATGTGGATGGTGGCAGAGTCACAAGAATGGCATCTTGGTGTATGAAGCCAGTCATGTTAAAAATTTAAAACCTGATTATTCATCATCTATCTTATTATGATCATGGTTCTATTTTTGTATATATAAATTATAGCATATGCAATGGTGAAGTTTGTCAGAATGTAGCATAATTATCTAGGGGGGGGTTTGTGGTCTTGTTTTGAAGGGTTGAGATTTAAATTGAAGGAAAAACTTAAAGGGTCAATTTACTGTTGGTTAGCACACTTGCCTGATATGAAACATGGAAATTTTGATGATTTATACACTTTGCATTTGATAAATACTAGCTTTTAACCTTGGTACTTAGTTACAAGGAGTTTCCAGTGTTTGCCTATTTAGGGTTCTTGTTTGGTTTTGATTACTTTTGTTGGAATACAGGAAAAATTTGTCACAATGGCTCTATTTGTTAGGATTTTGGTCAAAGGTTTTCAAGTGGTCCATCCCATCTTAATTGTGGTCAATGTGGCATTTATACAAAGTTGAAAACAAAAGTTACATTTATGGGCTTTTGACATCAATGTTGTCAACTATACTTCAAAGAATGAAGAGGCAAGAAAAATCATCTGGCAAGTGGAGTTAAACCTTAACTCTAAACTATTCAAACCAAAGGTGTTTCTTACCACTTTTGTTCACATAATAATGTGTTGTTCAGCTTATTAGTTTACATTTTTAAAGATAAATATAGGATGTGTTTGCCATAATGCTATGGTTTGTGCATGTAAGGAATTATGCTAAAGAAATAATATGTGATCAATCCAGGATATGGAAATCTTGAAGAATCTAGAATGGGAGGTTTTGATAGTTGACGAAGGTTGGCGGCTGCATCCACAAAAGACATATCACCACTTCAGCTAGTTGAATTTTTCATTTTGGCTCTTGCTTTTGAGTGAACCACCCAAGGTATATGCCATCTTTTACGCAATTCCAATTAAATGACTATGTTTGCCATACAAAATTTCAGTATCTTTTGGTGTTTTTGATAGGTTTTTTTGTTTGGTCCAAGTTGAACACGTGGTGTATGACTGCACAACTACCACACAAATCTTAAATATTTTAAATTATTTATTGCTATTGGAGTTGGCCATGTTTTGCTGAATTGGCTTGCTGTGGTGACTACATTTCCTTGCTACTAACATTAGGACACATTTTGGCTTATTTCTCTTTGGTTGCCATAGTTTTTGGTTTAAAAATATTTTTATTATTGTACTATTTGGGCTATTAAGTTTGACCTACCTTTATGCCATTCAATTTGGTTTTTTTTTGTTTTGTGTTGAACTTTGGTGTAATGTTTTCTTGTATGTCCAAATACGGTGGATTTGCACTCAAACTATGCTATTATGATCAATGCATCCTAAGCCAATATTAATGTTGATTCCTTAAGGATACCCTTTTGTTTACAAGTTGAGCAAGCTTTGGATGCAATAGAGGGAGTTAATATATATTTTGAAAGGTTGGATTTGCAAGGTAATCAACTATGTGATGTGGGTGAAATAATTCTTATCCTTTTGGTGGGTGCTAGTCAATCTATTTGAACCATTTGGTCATGTGAATTGACAATAATTGGGTCTCATTGTTCTTTCTTGATGTTTATTATAAGTATTCCTTTGTTAGTCCGTGGAATATATTTTTCCATATGGCTGGGAGTGAATGTTGTGCCTGGTTTTCTAATCAATGGATTTCCTGCATGGCAATGTAGAGGAGTTGTCTCAAGTTGTTGGATTTTTTGAGCAAGACAAAAACTTGTTAATTAATGGACACAATGAAGCTACTGATATGGCAAAACTTCAAACAACCTTGAATGGATGTTTGCTATAATATGTGTAAAATAATTGTTTTAGAGAATATTGGGTATGAATGGAAATGACCCAATTACATATTCGCCAATACTATGATATTCTTGTTCAAAATTACCCCAACCTTGTTTGAAACTACCATGACCAATTCTCTTTTTATATTCCAAATGTTGTGAAGCTTCATCAAGTAATTTCCTTCACAAATGATTTTGCATGCTTGGGTAATTTGCTGGAAAAAATGTTCACAAGATAAATCTTTGGCTAGTAAGATCTTTGTAACTTATTAAGATGGATGAGGATTGTGTTATAAAAAATAACATTATACTATAATGTGGATTTGTGTGTGATAGTCATGCAATCATCCCTTTTTGGCAGATCCTACATTAGAAGGATGCATGGAACACAACCTTTTGACAAAGGAAATTCTGAATGCTCAGATTCAAATAAGTGCAAGATGTAGTTGCTTCATCTGATGGTCTCAATTCTCAAGATTGTAAGCTATCACATTCTTATTATCTCTCAAGTGAAATTTTGCATGCTTCCCATTCCATGAAATCCCTAAGAAACTACAGTGACATCATTGATACATAAAAACTTTTATAAGTTCACCCACTAATTAGTCAATGGGTGAACATGCAATACATTTGGGATGTCCTTGACCATAACACATGGCTAGACTAATGGAGCGTTTGCCGCTTGCAATAATGGAGTAGATATGGTTCTGAATCCATACCTACAAATAAGAAATCAATGGATTACTGAGGTCTTGTTGCATGTGGAAGCAACCCCACATTGTAAGTTTCGCCTATTACCAACTATGCATAAATGTTGGCGTGCTACAAAGAGCCTCATTCTAGCAAGCTCAACAAATTTAAGATTCTAAATATGAGGGCAAGCCAAGCTTTTGCGATGAGTCGTGAAAAGTTTCTTGCATCCTGTCGAGTGGGTAGGAGTTATAGTGTAATAGTTCATATATTTGGACGTTTGAAGTACGTTCGACCCATCGAGGCATATTTGTTTGCTTTCTTTATATTGTTAGTAGCTAGGAACAATCACTACTAAAATTTTTGGGTTTTGCAATTATTGTTTGCAACTAAAACTCAGTTGTATATGCCACATGCAACTGCAAATTTGTGTAGTTGCATAAGACAAGTTGCACGTGACATTTAGTTGCATAAGACAAGTTGCACGTGACATTTAGTTGCATGCGACACTACGTATGTAACATGTATATATGGTGCTAATATACATGTTCATCCATACATACTAATCCAAATGTAGTTGCACCTTATGTACGTGCAACTTTCTTTGCAACTATAATGCAACTAATAAAAATATGACACATGTTTAAAAATTGGATAAATAGCTTGTGGACACATGTCACTAATGAATTATTTTTGTGTTTTCAAAATAAAAATTTCATTGGATTAATGTCAATCATTAAAGTTTATGCCATTTAAATGATGACACGTGGCAAACCATGGAACGTTCATTGACCAATTGACACGTGTCCATTTTTAAAACATCAAGTATATGGTGACATGTGGAAATTAAGGCCCACCTATTTTAAAATATTCATTAATAAAATCTAAATCATCCAATTTATGGCTAATAAGATGTTGACACGTGTTGCCTATGTAGGTAGGTTATTATTAAATCCTATTAGGTAAATAGGCTTACTTAAATATGTAAGTAGGTTGAACATAGCTAGGTTTAGGCTATATAAGTAAGGTTAGAATAATCCGATTTTATTTTTAAGATTAACCATTTCATAAAGGTCAAGTTTTTTAAATTCACTCATCCCAATGGCATTTAGTGTTTCGTTATTATATAGTTATTGCTCCTAGTTATATATTGAGCCAAATAGAATTGGAAGCCAAAGGATATGGGATAAAAAATTCCATTGCAAACCTCATGAACAAACTTAGTTGCACATCACATGCAACTAATGTATTAGAGTATAGCAACCAAGGGAGGGTTCTATTGATTCTGGTGTCCAAACAAAACTTGAAGCCCTCCTCTTGGCGCATCTAACACAATAAGAATTGTCAAAAATGGATTAGAAATGAGAAAGTTATGGTCCTCCAAAGTAAAGGGGGTCAAAAATTCAAAAAAGACCATTGAACACTACAAAGGCCGATTCTTAAACACCCAAAAAGTTCCTTTTATGTTGGTTTTTTTGCTATTAAAGAACCAATATGATTTGTAAAACTTCAGTTGGCACTCATATAGAACTTTAAATCGTTTAAAATGAATAAAAAATAAGAAAGTTATGAGGTTTGAAAGTAGGAGGGGTCCAAAGAAAAGAAAAAAAACACGTTTTGTAACTTGGAAAAAAACTTATTTTTCTTTATTTTCATGTTTTTCTTCTTGTTAATTTTTCATTTTTCATTGTCTTTTTCATTGCGAAAATTATTGTAGGATATTTTTAATAATTATAGTTACTTAATGAAAATATGATTCTAGCATTATTATTTAGCTTAAATTAGTAATTAGTTTAAGATGTTTATGTACTTGTAGGTTAATTTGTGTAGCTTATTTAAATTAATATTTTAACATAAAGAATAAAATTTAAATATATAATACCTATTGATTATATATATATGATTATCATCATAATTATAATAGACATTTACTTGATAATTATGAAAAAATATAATAAATTTTAATATTATCATATTAATTGATTCTGAATTTTTTTTGTTTAATCAAATTTACATTTTCTGAAAAATATTCCAAACAAAATAAAATCAAAAAGTTTTACTTGCCAAAACAAATATTTAAATATATTTGACAAATAAAATTTAAAAATTGAATATTTAAACCATGGTTTAGTTTAACTTAATTTAATTTAGCCATAATTAATTTAGCTTAACTTAATTTAACCATTGTTAGCTTTAACCTACTTTAATTTAGCCATAAATATTTTAACCTAACTTAATTTATCCATAATTGGTTTGGCCTAATTTAATTTAGCCATAATTATTTCATGTTAATTTAATTTAGCTTAATTTATTTTTGCCATAATAAATATATTTTAATTTATTTTAGCCATAAATAATTTAACCTAATTTATTTTAATCATAATTAGTTTGGCCTAATTTATTTTAGCCATAATTAATATAATTTAACTCATTTTAGCCATAAATAATTTAGCCTAACTTAATTTAACCATAATTAGTTTGGCCTAACTTAATTTAGCAATATTTAATTTAGCCATATTTAATATAGTTTAATTTATTTTAGCCATTAATAATTTAACCTAACTTGATTTAACCATAATTATTTTGGCCTAATTTAATTTAGCCATATTAAATTTACCATAATTAGTTTAGTTATGGTTATTTAACCCAGGTTAGTTTTTAAGTTAACATGGGGTTGACCTTAGTACTAAAGGGACATCATATTATTATACATAGCCTATGTAGATATATTAAGTATAATAATTTAAGTATGTATAAGTTTAGGCTATTATTTTTATGACATGTGTCCATGTCGTACACATTTAGTTGCATGTTAATTGCACACACAACTGTATGGCTGAAAAACTATATAATACCAAATTTATAGTTGCAAACATGACCAAAATAGTTGCAAATGACGACCAGTTACATGCCAATTGCATAGTGATTGGTTACAAAAGACAAAAATTTTAATAGTGAATGTAATGTATGATATTTGCACGACAATGCATAGTACCATGTGGTGATGCTTCAGAGTTTCGTTGAAATGGAGTCCAACAATAGTCCATAACATCCTACATGGCAAGAGTTTGGAGAAGCACTAACTGGGTGTTTTGGTGCCAAAAATTGTAGTTTTCTACATAGTTTGGAACCTCATGCTTGTGGAAGGGAACAATTCAAATCCCTAATCACATGCTTAAAACTTGAACCTTAGCCTAACTACATGCACTTATTTTGTTGAATGTTTTCGCTCTTATGTAGGTGAGAGTTCGTGAGCGCACAAGCGAAGCATACGAAGAAGCACAAATGACGCATCAAAAAACAAGCCTACAATCCACTCCCCTACTAGAATAGCATGCACATGGCAACAACTTCGCATTGTAGTATGGCTAAGGAAATGTGTTCATCAATGGAAGGGTCCATAATCAAACGCAACACGTCCAATAGCAGTTTGGCCAACCCAAGCAATGAGTCTAAGCAAACAAGCAACAAGGTGCGTATACAAACAAAAGTTGGCGAAGCTCAAGTTGCATCATCAACAACAAAGAAGATGCCCAAGTTGATTGAAAGTAAATGGATGTTTATTAAGTTACAAGAAAAGGTTGGATCCCCACATAAACCATGCCATTGTTTTTCTAAATGGATTTTCAAGATAGGTGTAACATAATCAAATCCCAATGTAAGTATTTCCTTGGTTGTTTTTAGTCTTTCCTTGTTTTTTTCCCCTTTTGTCTTTTTTTGTTTCTTTGTCTGGTCTTTGTTGTGGGGTCTGTTGCTAGCCAATAGTATGGTTGAGTCTTCCCATTACTTTCGAAATTGCAGCAGAAACTCTGTTCATAGGATGGTGTTTATCACCAACCTTTACCCATCGTAGGGAGCTGATGAAGTCAATGGGGAAGTTGTGATAGTTAAGTCACTATCATACATACTATTGTTGATGGTCCTTGAACATGTGTGAGAGTGGCACTTTTGTTCATACCGGTGTGTGTTTGTTTTTTGTCTCCTTTTTGTTTGGTTCTTTTTGTGGCTTCCTGAGGAAATGCTAACCTTATTGTTTCTTCTTCATTGTGAAAATGGAAATTGATCTAATTGAAAAATATTTCCTTGGTTGTTTGTAGTGGGACTTGCACATGAGGTAATATTTATTTCAAGAATGAGAAGGCATGATGCCTAAAACTACGTAATGTTCCCACTGACATGTATGTGGGGTTGGTGAAGGTAGAAAAGGCACATCAAAGAGAGTTTGTAGCACTGGCCCATCACAAAGGGCTAAAGGGGGGGTGCGGGTAGCTTGCATTCTTCACCCAATACAGGAACAAGCTAGTTATACACAAGGTGGCCTAGGCCCAAGATGTGATGGGCAACCTTGGAAACTAGCTTGTGGAGGGACGAAATGTGGTGCACAATGTATGCCACATTTTGGGCATTGTGGACACACAAGCCAACAATTAAGTTAGCAAGGACGTTGGGAAAATTGTCATCAAGGTATGTGCATCAATACCAACGCTGCCCAGAATTGGGTTGGGCATGGGAATTTGCATTGTGGGGGTCGATGCAACCAACCAGTGGGGGTGGGAATGGGGTTTGTAAAACAAGTGTTCAAAGGTTTGCTAAGCACTAGGCTGCAAGCATTGCAATGAATGGTGACATGTTACATATGCAAGGAGTTGGGGTGGAGGAGCTTCTCTTGCCTTCATAGGTTGTAATTAAGGCACAACAATAGTCTTAAAAAAGGACCATAGAAATTGAAATTGTAGAGTGACGCTGAAAAGGTCTGCCACCTCATCAAGTGGAGGTGACAAAAAATGGGAAAATAGATGGGGCATGTGATGGCAAAAATATACAAGATGACAAGATTAGGGGTTTTGCACCATGCCCTCAACATGGCAGTGAAGGTGGGGGACCAAAATGTTGTGGACATGGGTGAACTTCGTAGGGTAATGGACATTAAGTTTGAGTTAAGTGACCAGGGGTTCAAAGATTATGTTAGACGATTCATGAAATCTAAACGGTCTTGGTTCAAAAAACAGTGGATTAAGCATGGGCACACAACATGCCCTATGGGTGTGGAAACATCCTAGTGGGACACCCTTGTGGCATATTGGTTTAAACGTGCAACAAAGAAAAGGAGTGACCAACTTACGGGTGCAAGAGGTGTAATAATGAAGGTCAACAAATATGGATGGGGTGGAAAAGCAATGGTCGAACATAAATTGGCAACACATTGTTTTCAACCTACTATGTTATGGGATGTTTGGTGCAATGGGCAATTTGTGCTGCAGTCTATTAGTTGTAGACATGTGCCTAAAGTTTGGTGTGTTGTAGAAACTGGCATCCCATAGATACCATCGTTGTTTGAGATGGTAATTGCAAGTCTTGATTCTGTTGGTTATCCAGATCTAGTAACTGCCCACATATTGTTTGTATTCAAATGTGGAAGGGGGTGTGGCTAGGCACATGGTCTAAATGTGAATATAGACATCCAACCATCATTGCCACAAATTTAATCGATCCAAATTGCGTACTCTAACAAAAAACTAATTTGTTCATGGCACATTGATATATATATTGCGAATCTTTTGGGGTATACATCGGGATGTTGTGTTGGTGCTTACATTGTACATAGGGCTAACAAAAGGCTAAAACTTCATATGTGCATTTTGCAAATTAAACAATTGAAACCATAACACCCAAGTCCATCCTAAACACCTCAAATATTCACTTCTACATGCAAATCAAGTATAGCCATCTTGTTGAATTACTACAAGAAAATGTAAGGTTTCCAAAGCTGATATAGAATGACAATCAGAATGGAGCTCAAGTTATGCCGCATAACAATATATGCGTACTTCTCAGGGGCAGCAAGTTTTACTTAGCTACTGCTAGCCCTTGTAATTTGGGCAAGTAAAAACTATATATTGGGTATGTTATTTGAACTATCCATATAGGTATAAACATTGACTATTATGAACCCTTGGATCCAATACTATAAAGACCAAGCATTGGGTGATGTGTATTTGACACAAGTTGGTGTGGAGTGGTGGTTTACTATGGGAAGAGTCCAATTCAACCTATCTTTCTTCACAAATTCGAACGATCAAAACCAAGCTCCTAGAAATGGTTGGGCATGTAGAAAAATTGTTTGAAGTAGCTATTGTAAGAGCTTCATGCAATAATGGAGTCAACCATGGCAAGGTTTTTAGCACATGTAAATGTTGGGGTGCATGTTATAGGGCAAACAAGTGTGACAACTATTATTGATTTTGTAGCAATGCGACATTCCCTACCATAGTAGTTGGGGCAGATGTTGTATAGTTGCACATGGGCTTTGACCTTATTAACTTGGGGTGGGGAATGGATCTAAAGACAATGCCACTAATGGACAAGAGGGTCTAGCCCATGTTAACAAGGTACGTTAAGGCCATAGCACCATGGCATGTAATTTGCACTAAGTCCAATGGCATGATACATTGAACAATACCACATGTTGGAACTAGGGTTGACCAAAATCTAGTGGGATGGTAGAGTAAGAAGAAGACTAGGTTGGAGCCAAGGGAGGGTGTGAAGACAAGGGCATGCACTGGAATGTGTAGGGTGCCAATTGCAAAAGAAGAGGTGAGATTGAGGGTGCCTTGGGGGCTATGTGTGGTGAGTTAAATGTATGGAAACAAATATAACATTAAGAAATAAGGCCAAATATGTTGTGGACCAATATTGGCTTAAGATGTATAGTGGGATGTTGTGGGCGCACTGGGGGATAAAGTAGCATTGATTAGCTCTACCAAGTTGGACGTAATTACAACGAGTGTGGTGACAAGTATTAGTGGGCAACAAGGTGTGCACCATTGCACCCAAGTTGACACTAGGTGGTATCAAGTGCAACTTGGAGAAATAATGGAGGTTTTTGGCACTACTCCCTTATTCATAACAAATGACAAATGATCCACCTCTGTTGTAGTTGAAGGATACAATGGGCAACAATTTGGTATGGAAGGGTTAATTCATGCATAAGACAGTGAATAGGAAACAAGTATAACTATTTCCAGAGTGGCCCGCAAGGAATTCATCATTAGTCTCCCCACCCAGTTTGCAAAAAAACAATGAGATGTTTCCATACCATGGAGACTTTTGGGGAACAGTCTAGCATGCATTGTATGCTTCCTAGATGCAAACTGCATTCTAGTAGATATGAATATTAGTTTGCATGAACTAGCTTTAAGACCTTCAATGATTCCATGTGATATGCATCTTAATTTGGGAGGTTGTTTATATTTCAAACCATAATTTATATGGTAATGAGATATGTATTTTTTGTGATATTATTTCATGGAGTATCTACTTTCATATTACAATCCACTTCAGTGGCAATAATGGTAATGAATATGAATTGACCATAGATAATTAGCAATTTAATTTGTAGTTCCAAGTGGAGTTAGCTATATGTATCCCATTTTTTGCAAGGTTGGTAAGGGGTACAAGCCTTGGGTGTTCATGGTTATTGATGTGATTTCAAAGGTGTTGGTGTAGGATGGGATCAAGTGCCCAACCTATGGCACATCCCGCATGTGTTGGTGTGCTAAGGACATAACTAGATGAACAAGTGAGTGGGTGTCTATAGATAGAATGAATGAATATTGGGAGTTAATGGAAGGAAAGACATCGAGAGTCATATTGCAAAATATTGACCCTAACATCCCATTGTGCAAGTTCGTTTATCATAAACAATTGACCACCCTTGTGTCTTCCTATAATTATATGAATTAATGACAAACCCTGCACTTCAAGGATTTATATTGAATTTTAGGTACAATAGAAAAATCTTGTAGGTATGACTTTATGCATTAGTTTGACTACTTCAAAAAAAATTCATTTATAGGACAAAACTGCTAAAGGATAATGATCATCAAAGTAGGCAAAAATGGTGGTTAACTAGTTGTGGTGTGGATTGTATAGGCTAAAAGCTTTTAATGAGAAATGGGACAATATGGTGCAGTGGGTAAAAGTGGTAGAGAAGGAGAAGGATACTCTTGAGGTAAGTAAAATGATTCAAACTTGCAACATCTTTGTTGAAGATGATTTGATATTTTTATTGTCAAAAGCTTAAAAGCATTTAGGGAATAGCCTTGAGTGTCCTTCTCCAAACTTTAGTGTTGACTACTTTCTACTTAGAGCTTATGCATAAGGATTTGGAATGTTGGCCACCTCCTATCACCATGTAAAACTTTTGAACAAGTATTGGACACCTTAAATAACATGGTAGTGTAGTTGTGGACACAAAAACAAAATTCACTATAGTGCTATGCAAGTTTTTTAGCAAGTCAAGGATTTGTGAACTATAGCAAGATTCAAGGAATTAGGAATAAGAAAATACATGCTTGCACAATATTGCTTGGAAGCATAATTAGGATAAAATTATAGGACAATTGAGAGAGGTTTGTAAATTGAGACATTTAGCTTACATCTTTGCCATCTTTGTCAAAATTCATGCAAATTTTCCATGACGTGCAAACACATTCCATGGACTATTTGGAGGTTTTGTCATGATGATTTTAATGGACGTTTTGTCTCAAATGTGCTTAGAGTGCCAATATGAAGCTAAGAATTATACACTCAAGGAGGCAAAGGTCTTAAATTGGTGGAGTATCGTAATAAAGCTTGCTTTAAAGGAGACAAATAGGGATGGGCAAAAGCTCAAAGAAAAGGTTGGGAAGCTAGAAAACACCTTGGCTATGGAACGATATATGTTTAAGAATGCTCATTCTTAGACCTTATCTTTTTTAGTTTATCTTTTTTTGGGTTTGGTGTTGTCTTTTATGTCTTATTAGAGGGTTATTTTAGGAATGTGAAATAGCCCTAATGTATGGTGATCAAACCATGTTGATTTTTTCAAAGTTTCTCAAGCTTCTAGACAAATGTCGGACAAAAATAGAAGTTCATGATACTTGCTCCTAATTATTCTATAAGGCCTTTAATTAAGGTGTTTGAGAATCTAGTAATAAAAAATGTGCAACCCATTTAGTGGAAATCGCAAAGTTGGAAAGACTTTTTAGATAGAAAAACCAAACATCATGAAGTCAATTGGCATAAAAGTAATTTTCAACATGTGTGTTATTTTACAACTAGTAGAATATGCATTGTGCTCAAATAATGCACTTTATCTTTGATATGTATGAAAAAAAGGAAACTATTGAGAACAAACATTTCTATAAATCCATGCACTTTCATTTTATTGACATTGTATTGAGTTGCTTCAAGTGTAGATAATAGAAGGAAAGTCGAAGAGTTCTTTAAATCAATTCCAAGGCTATGAATGCGAAGACTTGAAATCCAAGAGGATATAAAGCACTTAAAGCAAAAGCTAAAGAAGGTGGAGGAAAATATTGCAAAGGTTATTTCCTTCCTACATCCATGTGAAATGTAACAATTCATGTTTGGATGAATCTTCATTAATTCGAGTGCCATTTCAATCCAAATATATGTTGTGTTGCAAAGATTTAGAAGGTGGAAAAGGAAACTTGGGGAGGAAGAGAAAGTGCTTGAAGCAATACAAGAGAACTATAAAGGTGTAGACCCGTTAAACTTATTTTCCCTAGCTAAATCTAGCTTTTTATTTCATGTGAAGTTGACCATTGGACTCTCAACCTTTGTGTTTGATTTTTGTTGTTGTGAATGGCAGATCCTTAAACACTAGACTAATTCCATGTGAAGTCTGATGAGTAAAGCACATTGTTTTTAGCTGATATTTTCAAGTCCATGAGCAACATGCAATAGTGTGCACCGAGCTTGAGCCTTGGGAAAAGCACACCATTGACTGTCAAGGGAAGATTAGTGTTGCCAAATCAAAGAGAAAGTTGTTCAAAGGAAAGGTTGGCGCTATCTTCATTGTTCACATGCTTGCCATTATGTTTTTGAAATTGTTAGCTTTCTGAGACTCTTGTTTTGGGATAATTGGTAAGTAGGAGGAGTATTGTGACATTGTTATTCAATAATATGCATAAACAAGCAAAAAAAAGATCCTGCAATCAAATCTAGGTACAAGGATCTTCTTGAAGTCAATCTTGACATCATTTGTTAGGTCTTGTGGACAAGTGGAAAAATCATTTTTTCATAATTTTGCTTTAATACCATACTGTAACATTGCTACAATATGTTAAAAATGCTTTTCAAACATTACTTTATAGTTTTCCTATGCATAATGAACAACTACCAACTTGTTGCTAGGTTGACCCGAAAGAAACACAAATGGGTGTTTTGTGGTGATCACATAGATTGTGTTTTTTTTTCACATGGCAAGGCAACTATATGATACCTTTAGCTCCATTGTTTTGGGTTTTTTCCAATGTGCAAAACTAATGTTGTCAGTTTTGGTGGAGGTAGGTGGTGTAGTGGACGTAGTGAGTGTTGGGCCTATAACTATTGCTAAGGAAGAAACAATTCTAAAGAGGAGGAGAAAAAAGGTAAGGAATTTTGGCTAGTTTTGTTCGAAAAAATCTTTGCATAAACAATTATTTTTAAACCACTGCATGTGTACTCTCACTCATCCCATTAGTTATCAAATTGAGTATTGTGTTGTAACAACATGGCCAAACTCCCTTCAATGGCTATAGAACTAAGTTAGTTTTGTAATTGGTCTTTGACTAGCTAGTTATATGATGCATCTTGTGACATAATTAGGTGACTCATTATTTAGATTTAGAAATTGAGTAAAATTCTAGATGTTTCTGTGTATGGATAAAGATGTTTGACCTTACTATTTTTTCTTAATAATGAGAATGAATTTTTCTCAATTCTTATGAAAGACATTTGTCCAATGTGCAAAATAAGAATGTTAGTACTAACTATAAAATTGCAATACATTCCTAACTGTCATTTAGAATAGTTTTAAACCTTATCACTGGAAAATTAACCTAGACTGCAACATGTGTTGTGATCTCATTGAGTTAGTAATAACATGTGGTGATGACTCTTCATGCATGTTTGTGCAAATTAAAACAAATTCCAAGTGAACTACCTAGTGCTGTAACTAGAAAGTTATAACCATGATTGTTTTGTGCATGAAATTTGTTTGTAGTTGGGCAACATGGGGTGTGATGTGTTGTACGACTTGACCCATAAACACACTAGAGCTTATGGACCTGCAGTAGAGGTGCTCTCATCATGACATAGTATCACAACTTTATAACAACCATCGGACCAAATAGTCCCAAGCCTGAAATGTGTTTGATGATGGGTGTGATTTGGCATGGCAGGTCTGTCATGTGGAGTGGGTTCTATTCTTGATCGTGTGGCATAATTTGTATTATATTTAGCTGACACCATCATGGGGTTGCACATAGTGACACATGTTATGATGGGACACACGCTATGATGGCACACCCGGAAGGAATAGCCTTACTGTAGAGTTGGCATTTAAATCTAGTCACTAGGTGGGATGATTATTTATTTCTTGTAGATTTTTACTAAGCAAATTCTTTCAATGTTGGGCCCAAACATGTGATTTGTGGCAATTTGCATAGGAATGGACGATGGCACCATACCTTGGTTGGTTTATCTGATGTTAATCAACAAGAATGATGTTTGGAATATTGTTGATCATGGCAAGAATGGTGCAAGTCGAGGAGCATTTGGAGGCAACAAGAGGACCCATGAAAGTGTGGATGTGGTTATAGTCAAATGTAGCAGTCTAGGCACTGCTAGGTTTTAAATATACTTACTTACATTAGAAGATGTGGGCTAAGATTGGGTTGTTGCACCAAGGACCTTGTAGGCAGAAATGTGAATTCAACATTATGTATGTTCAGTTTTTCCCCAATAAACCGATGTGGGCTGTTCAAATGCTTGGAATAGTTCACATGTAATCAGACTGATGAGTGCAAGAACTTATAACCCATTGTCATAGTAATGATTTCTAACCTAATTTTGGTGGGAGGCCAAGCAAATTGGCATGTCAAGCCTAAACTACCAAATTATTATGTAATTTTACTTCGGGTGCTTAATTTTTTAAGATAATAGGCAATTTATAAATGCTCTGACCATTGGGTTTCAAAGCTCAACTGAAGTATATACTGTGTTTATATAAATATTAAGCAAAGCCATAAACACTTAGGATTTATTATGTGCAACATGAAATTGGACAACAAATAAAATCATGCATTATCTGTAAATAAATGCATAATTTAAAACTAAAATTTAGAAACTAATCACGATGTTTCCATGTGTCACAATCCAATGATGGATCACACATTGCACAAGATTGGGCAATTCCATATCAACAATAAACACGTGGTAGCTTGCAACTTAAACTCTACATGCCACGTGTTCGAATTGAAACAATCATAATGGAGGTTCACGTTATTATAATAATTAAAAAATTTGTAAATAATATTGTCTATTATCTTGCCACATGTTGCAATTTGGTTAATCGAACCCTCATGTTAGATCACACACAAGATGAAAATATGGAGGACCTACAAATTTCCACGTGGCATCCATCCATTGCATCTTGGGATGCCACATGTCAAAATCATTATGAGTAAAATTGAACGACCCATATATATTGTAATTATTTAATAATATAATAAATACCATATTAAGTGCCATGTGTCATAATCCTAGTGCTTGAATAAAACAAGTAGTATTATTAGATGTCATGAAGAATTTCAAAATCAAATATCCAATATACCACGTGGCATCTGGGCATAAATGGAAAATAATAGCCAAAATAATTGTTGATTACTTGCACCACATACATATAGTTGTATTTTGTCATGAATTGGTTTTTGTATGGTGAACGGTTTCCATCCAACCCCACTGTCATCTGTGACTAAAGCTAGCTACGACTTGTCCAACACGATACACAACTTTTAGTTGCTTGCAACTAGAAAACAGTCACAGGACCAGTCAAAAAAGTCTATTTTTCTTTTAGTGAAAGAATGTTTTATGGGTACTTTTATAATTTTTTAAAACAATGTTTAAGGTCTAATATCCTATTAGTATATTTCAAGCATTTAGATGACTTGGATTGTATAGCTTAATTTTGGCACTAGAAAAATGAATGACTAATTTATCTTTTATTGGGGACAACTTGGAGGTCAATCAAACATGTCTTGGGATGTCTTGCCATATAGGGATGTTGGCAACCTTGATTTATTGTATTATATTGAAATTAATATATTATATATCCATTTTTTCATATTATAATGCTAATATTTCACATGCACCTTTGAATGTAGGTGATGTAGCATTACAACAATATGATTACAAACTTGACAATTGAACTAATTCAATATTGGAATTCATGTTAGTTATGATATTATATTTTCATTAATGTTTTTTTTTTTTTGGAATCTATGTTTTGATCTATTGTGATATTTTAGTTGGTATTGGTATTGGTATTGGTATTGCTATCCTTTGTGTTGATAATGCATTTGCTAGTTGATTTTTTAAATATTCAAAAAAACTTTGTTCATAAATGAATAATTCAATAATTTTTTTTGAAATTTTTTACATTAATTCAAATTTATAAACACACGTGATATATAAAATTCAAACCCAATATTAGTATGATACAAAGTTTAAGAAATTGTTTACAAATATTGTGTACACATTAATAAGCTTTGGCAAAAAATTATAGTTTCAATGTTTACATCATACTTTAAAGCTTACTTCTACTCTACCTTCTAAAAATTGACATCATAGGTAGAGTGAAATAGCATTGAGCCCCAAGGATAGATAATGGGTTCTAGATGTGATGATAAATAGGTCCATGGGATATGGAAAGGAGCCATACCTACCCAAAAAGCTTTGAAAGTTGAAAGCAAAATTGTCTAAATATGTTGCTTAAACCCAATATGAACTACCTAAACTCCATACCTGGACATATATATTAACCAAAAAATTAATCAATTAAGGATTGGATTTAGGCTTGTTTATTTCTAGCAAATCATTCATTGACCATCACTTGAATGGAATGAAAAAGTCTAATGTTTTGAATGCAAACTTGAAGCCTTGTTAATTGGGTTGTAGGTTTGTACTCAAGTATATTTTGGTTTGATTTCAAATTGAATTCTTATTTGTTAGGTTTTTATATATATATATATATATGTTTGATTGTGATTGATGTTAACTTTTGTTAACCTCATCAACATCCTTCCTTTCCTTTTTGTTCTCTTTGGTGTATACAATTTTAAAAAATTGTTTCCAAATGAAACTTGCTTGCTAAAAGTTTAAAATACAAAGGGAAATGTACTTGAAACAAAATAAAATAAGATGTTTTAAACTATCCACATGTAGGGAAACACAAATTAAGACCCACTATTGCCAATGCAAGCTTGAAATGAGAAATATCCAATACTCAAAAGTAAGGAGACTATATGCCTCAAACCAAAGGGAGTACCTTTCCTTTATGAATTTCGAACTAGTTTAATGGGTGAAAATAAGTCATTGTTTTATTTCAAATAAGAAAGGTACATATTTTAGTTGTTGCAAATTGCATGCTGAATTTTTAAAATTTAAGCTTGCAAGACAGGAAGACCCAAAAATGGTTATTCAAACATCTAAGCGATATAAAACTTAAACTTAGTGTAAATCTAGGTCATAAATTCATTTAATATTTATCTAGACATAGTCATTGTTCAAATGTAGATTATGAATCTCAAGATGTTTCGTAGTTGGGTTTTCTTGTTTTTCCTGAGAAAGAGATGTTATGTAGTTAGGTTGTCTTGTTTGTTTCCTGAGAAAGAGATGTTACCTAGTACCAGCTAGATTATGATGGTGACCCTACAGAAATGAGATTTGGGGGGAGAATAGGAATTTGAAAAATTTTTGGGATCATTTTCTCAAGAAAATATTTTGTGTGATTTGCAGAAGTTGTGAGTAGTTTTGTTAGATATTTTCTTCTGAATTGAATTAGCGCAAAAATATCATACACCAAAGGCTGCTAATTCTTGTCACTTGTGCAAATTTTATTGTTGTATTTGCAACGCAGCAAAAAATGGGAATTGGATCTGGCTTGTCTTGGAGCTGATTCAATATGTTCTTTTGTTGTTGGTATCAAATTTGACATGTTGGGTTATACTTAGAAGTTGAGAGTTTGATGGAATTGTTTGAGTCATGACAAGTTCAAGAAATAATAGTAATATACTGTGATTATATGCATCCAATTTGCAGTTTGAAAAACTTGGCAGATTTTCAAGTACCCACCAGGAGTAGAATATTTTATTGCCTCTGATCTCTCTGTCCCTAAGACTTGTTATGGAGAGTGTTTTGAAGATGTTGGGTTGCAGCATTTTGTTGTTACTTGGTGTTATAGCCCAACTTGCATGCAGTAGTAAAGCAGTATGGGAAGTTCCTGCTAGCAGACTAGCTTATACTAGTCATGGTGCCACAGCAGACAAAAGCTTTGGGGCCTGGTTTGCCTATATAAACAAAACCTGGGGTGATCTACCAGATTTAAGTAATAACCAAGGTACCCTCATCATCACATTCTTCTTCCCTGAAATTTGATCTTGTCTGGAAAATAATTAATTAGCGTCTTTGTGTAATGTTTTGATCCAACAAAATTTAGGTGGTTAAATTTCTCTGAGAGAATGTTTTTTGCCAACATTTATGTGGTCAAATTCTATGAGTTAGAATTCACTAGAAATTGCATGAGCTTGGGTGTTGTAAGAAAACTGGGTTTTGTAAGTTTGTAGTGAAAAAGGCATTCTAATCAGGTTGGCCACCTTGAGTACCAGCTGATGATGCTATCTGTGTGTGATTTTCAGCAGGCCCATCAGTGCAGCAACTTGATACCCATCCTCAAAAGAAGAATCAGGAGGTGATCATCATAGTAGTGTCAACAGATGGAAGTGGAAACTTCACCACCATTCAAGCTGCCATTGACTCCATCCCTTTCAGAAACAAGCAACCTGTGGAGATCAACATCAAGGAAGGCTTCTACAGGTTATACAACTAACAACAATTCATCAAGTGCCTTTGGTCTTCAGAGTCTTTAGTCTTTACCTACTTTGGGTATTGTTTTGGCACAAAGACTGTCATTAGGTCAAAACTCTGATCTGTGTCTCTGCAACAGTTATGGCATCAAAGGTAGAAGGACCAAGGATATCTTCTCAGCTTTTTTAACTCCTGTGCCTAACTTTAAGGTGGAAAGAATACTACCACAAAATTTCACAACAGAATTCAGGTCTTCCTTAAAATTGAAACTCATTCTGCAGTTGGTGTCAAATTCAGGAGATTTGCTCTCAGATTTACGGAGAGATAAGCTACAGGGTGATGGAGAACTTTCACTGACAGAGATTATTATGGCTTGTATTGCAATTATGCAGAGAAAAAATACTCATTCCAAAGACTAAAAACCACATTACCATGATCGGGATAACAGACAATGATGAGACCGTCATAGCATGGAACTCCACAGCATCTGATGTCATCTATGGTGGTCAAAAGCTGCAAACTATCAACTCAGCCACTGTTGCTGTTGAAGCTGACTACTTCATTGCCCGGAACATTACATTCATGGTAAACATGTTGTCCTGCATACTGCATTTCATATTAAGTTCTAATTACTATAGATCAAATGGAGAGAGAGAGAGAGAGAGAGAGAGAGAGAGAGAGAGAGAGAGAGAGAGAGAGAGAACAATTGTCACTCCTGATGAACAATCGATCCATTTGATATTTATCCATTTTATCAAAAGTGCAACAAAGACCCACAACTGGTTTTTGAATCAATGCCATTCTGTTTACAAATATGGATTGATCAACTGAGTAGAAGGTTGAATCTATATATTTATGTGTGTGTGTGTGTGTGGGAAGTGCAGAATACTGCACAAGCTCCAAGACCAGGTGCAGTGGGAGGCCAAGCTGTGGCACTCCGAATCAGTGGTGACAAAGCAGCCTTCTACGGGTGCCGCTTCCTTGGCCATCAGGATACTCTGTATGACCACAGAGGTCGCCATTTCTTCAAAAATTGCTACATTGAGGGCACTGTTGATTTTGTGTTTGGCAATGGTAGATCCTTCTATGAGGTAATAAATTAAATAGTCAGACACTCAGAGCTCCTCAGCCCCTGACTTACAAAACTTGCAACAATATTGTAGTTTTAGAGAGACTTGGATTCCAATTGCATCATATTATATATTATGGGTGCTGCAATTAAGAGAAAACCTTGGAACTGATTGTGACATTGTCAATCTGCAATTGAAAAATTAATCAAAACTTCTTCACAGGATGTGGAGCTTCACTCAGACCCGAATTATGGAATTCCTGGATCCATAACAGCACAGAAGAGAGATGAGATGACCATTGAGACGGTTGAAACTCTTACCACCCAGCTGAAACTCTAGCTTTTTTTGTTCCCCAGAATTCAAGGCCAGCTTGTGGCAGGCCCAAAACTTGAGTGTAAAAGAAACACAAGATTTGTCACATACACACACATATGCATCCATTTAAAGTTTCATCATGTCTTCTCACAGTTGTTTGGCAGCATTTGTGATGGGTGAGGAGACATGTTGCAGGGATTTGTGTTTGTAAGATGCAAAATAAGAGGAGCAGGTATGGTGTATTTGGGACGTGCATGGGGTAATGATTCCCGGGTCGTGTTTGCCAACACTTTCATGGACAAGATTGTAATGCCCAAGGGCTGGGACGACTGGCACATCCCTGCCTGTGATAAGTAAGTAAATTATGTGTACACAATGACCCTGTCAGAATTTTCCTAGCGGATCCTGACCACTACTTCAACATATGACTGGCTAAATTAATGAAATAGTGTTGCTTCATATGGCTGGCTGCTATGTGAATGTTGGATTTAAATTTTGTGCCAATAAAAGTGCTGATGCATCAAGGATGGTATCGGTGCAGGACAGTGTACTATGCACAGTTTAATTGCACAGGAGAAGGGGCAAGTACAATGGGTCGAGTTGAATGGGCAAGAGAGTTAACACCTGAGGAAGCAGCACCTTTCATCACTACTAAATTTATCAATGGAGAAAGCTGGTTAGAGAAATTACCTATCTCGTCCACATGGCCATCACCTCTCATCCCATGATCAATCTCTTACTCTTGTCTCTTTACATAGTTTACAGTATAGTTTTTATACACAGTTTCCTAGGAGAAGTAAAAGATTGAGTTACATTACCATACTTATTAAATGCGCGAAGAAGTGTGTTTTGCCACTAATTCATAGTATAATCAAATTGGGTGAAGGCTTTGTATAAGGGTTAAAAAGACCGACAGTGTATGAAGGTTTGCAGTTTTTTCAGCACAGTCATCAAGTAATTCCTCAATGACAGGAAAAACCCTGCGCATATCACTGCAGTGTTGTGCAGGCAATACTTACAGTTGGACCACAACCATGCCTATCTATCAATTCTTGACTACAGATGGAATCTTGTTCTGATCATAACTAATACCTATAATCACAATCCTCACATTTCCACAACTCCCATGTGACAGTACAGAAGTGGGCTAGAGATGCACTAGAAATGAGAAAGAGGCTGGAGGATAGATGGATGGACGGATGGATCAAAATCAACTTGAGCTCACCTGATTCATATCAGCCTGTAGGGATCACATTTTTATTTGCACACCTGAATTGAGTTGTGGTAATTCTCCAATGGTGACCTGATAATAATCTTGTATACATGTTCCCTGTTTCACTAAGCAGGGTTCAATCTCCTAGGCATCATTACTGAAAGGTTTGTAGCCCTGCACATCTGAGACTATACTTGCCACAGATCCGATTGCTGCAGCAAGTGATACTACAAAAGTCACCACACTTAGTGACTGCAGAAGAATCCATTTTTGGCTCCATCGTGGGAGTCTTGTTTGATGAATGTACATCTCAACTGGAAAGTACACTGTCAGGGGCCAGAAGGCAAAAGCTCCAATCAAACCCAGTATGTCGTTAAAAAATGGAAGCAGCATGGAAACAATTGTGGTCATTACCACATAGATAGAGCGCCACACCAACCTGAAATGGTTGATTGGCAATGGCTCACCAAAGGGGAGCTTGACATAGTGTTCCTTGTTGATAAAGTTACTCTTGGGAAACTTGCTGGACACCCATTCCTCAATAAATGCATATAGTGGTTGTGTATACACCTGTGCGACACACACAGTACACTAAGGTCAAAACATCAGTTACAAACACACACTCCCAAGAATGCTACCAGCCTGCCAAATTGGATCCTTTGGTGTGTATTAAGGATACTCTTGTATGACAATGGAGAGAGACAAAATGCCAAACCTACCTGATAGGCGCCAATGAGATGAACAACAACACATGCATTGGCAAAATCAACTAGCCAGTAGGGGTTATAGAACCCAAAGCCTGTCAGAAGATTTCCTTGTGAAGCATTGCCAAAGGCTGCATAACCCGCACAGCCAACTGACATGTAGAACCCAGTGGTGGTAAGAATTGCTATAAGTGTGGCTCGCTTCATGCTCTTGTTCTCAGCAGGAGGAGCTTTTAGTGTATCCTGCACAAAAAGCAAATATGGTCGTCATAATCTGTAGTCTCTGTGAAGGCTTGACATACAGGCCATTCACTGCCCAGAACTTGTTTGGAAATCTCCTCGCATTGGTTGATTCCACAGACTGATCATGAATGATTTGTGCTACTTTGCCCAGCGGGAAGCATATGAAGAATGAGGGAGAACTCACACAAATGCTTTGCAAAGCCTCAGGTTCTGTAACTACCTTATATTCTTAAATAGCCGAAGTGATGGATTAAAATGAACCACTAGACCCAACAATGCACATCCAGTATTCAACCTGCCCTGTCACAGTAAAGTAGTAAGATAGGCATATCCAATACCTGGATTTCAATGAGAATCAGTGAGAAGGAATAAGCAAAAGCCATATCCCCAAGGGCATTAAATACATTCCAAGTTTTTTGAGCACGAGTGTTATAACCAGCCAAACTAGGATCACCAATTGAAGTGCCAGATATGGACCCATGTGAGTAACCTCCCTCTGTCACATTGCAACACCTCCAGGTCAGTATTTTGCTAGTCAATTGAAAGATGGAAACTTCAGGACTCTCAACAAGATTATAACAATCTTCCACAAAAAAATGCAACAATTTTTCCCTACATCTGGAGTTTCCACATTTTGGGATGCAGTTACTTGGCCTCTCTCAAGATCCTGTCAAGGAACTGGGTTCTCTCAAACATACATAAGGCAGAATCACTGCAGTGAGACATTACATCACAATAAAAGCTATTCTTGTCTATTACAAAAGGGCAAAACTTAGTAGATACAATTGATGACCCCCACCTGCAATCTTCCCTATGCCAAGGCCCAAGCCAATTGTAGAGTAAATAAAGGACATGCCAGCAGCAACATAAGAAAGCCACCATAATTCGCCAAAATTGGGGATCTGTGAGAGGACAAGTTGCACTATCCCAAAGCTTATCATGTACCCATTATTTGATCTTAGGCAAGGTGAATCTGGATTCGAATGGAAGCAGTTAGACTTTGTGATGGCTCTGCAACCACCATTGCAGATAACGTTAATGCTCGTATTGTTTGCACAAGGTGATCCCTCCAATGAGGTTTACAAATGAAGCTAGTCTTGTTCAGCCTGGCACCGTGCCTTCAGGAAGTGTTGTTTCAAGAATAGGCAACTGTAGCTACACAACTCTATCATAGTAATGAAGTACTGAAAACCTACAGAAACATAGTCATTTCCTACTCTACACAGTTCATACGCATTGAGGCCAGCTGTATACTATTCATTCTATGGAGGGGTGATGGAACAGGCATGTAAGTATTATGATTAGGGTTTGGATTTATGTGGCATAAATACAAAATTCATCCTTCACCGTCTAAGCTACCCACATTGGAGGCCACATGTTAGAAGTTAACCATTCTGAGTATAGAGTAGAACAAAAAAAGCCTTTCCAAAGAGGGGCTCTGCCATTCAAGCTACTGTGAATGTGAAACTCTAGTGAGATAGATAAAAGAGAAGAAGATCAACTTACCTTGCACTTTGTGCACCAGTGATAGTGTAGCCAATAGAAGTCCCCAGCAAATTCGAGTACTGCACTAAACCACAGGCCCACACTTGCTTTGGACCTGCCAGTTGACCAAAATCAGTTATGAAGGTACTACCTATTCACTCCCGCATTCCAAAGACAAGAATAGGATGTACCATCAATTCTGTTCGTGATGACTGCCTTAAGACATCTTTCCATTCCAATCTTCTATCTCATTGCACAGCTTTTGTTGGGATTTCTTAAGGTTTTCTAACTTTTTCTTTCTTAAGCCACTCTGATGTATTTTCAGGAATCACGATGTCTCCTTCCAATGCAACATGACACACACTATCTCAGGCACAAGGTTTTCTAAAGAGAACTCAACACACCCAGATTGGCTTGCACAGTCTCCATGTAGGTGTAGTTGCGCTTGCCAGTGACAGGGTCAGGGTACCGGTAGCAATCAGCTAGCAAGCAAGAGGTGTAGTACGTGACAGCTGCAAACAATAGCAGCACAGAAGGTCCTGCAATCCAACCCATTTGTGCGATACTCCATGCTAATGACAGCACCCCTGATCCTATAACTGCTGTGATCACATGTGCTGATGCTGTCATGACATTTCCTGCACTTCCAGAACCACTCACATACATCAGTCAATGTTCACATCCCATGTCCATTCTTTTCAGAGAACCCAAAATGTGCTAGTCACTATTGTAGAGACAAACACCTCCAGAGTTTGTGAACCTCGATTTCAGCCAATCTTTGGTGAATAGTTCACATTGTTTTTTGCAAAAGAAATGAACTTTCCTTTGCTAAGAGGATCTGAGGATCCAAATTAAGCAAGGGGAACCCTTGAAGAGAGAGAGGATATATGCCTTTGCGTCGTGGTTTGCCATCCTCATCAAATTTTGTCGGATCATAGACAGCAGAGCCATTACTGTCCCCATTAGCAGCTCCATCCTCAGCCTGTGCAATTTTTCCGTCTTCTTCCCACCCCATCTTTATCCTCTCACTGCTGCAGTACTTTCCTGTCAAACATTCTTCCAGATGTTAGAGGTGGGTTATAAAGCTTCATACTTTAACAACATACAGTATGCAACACATCCTACTAGCTCACCTGTATTAAACAGACAGAAAAATAAAAGAAGTGTCCAAGAATCATCTGCACATGGTTCTCAGAAATTTCTGTCTCTCTCTCACTAGGTTGCTGCAGAAATGGCAGAGCCTCTCATGCTAAACATGACCACAAATTCCTAAAAGGAGTCTACAGTCCACATACTGGATTCCAAGTGGAAGATGGTGACACAAGCTCAATTGCAGGAGAGGATAGCCAAATTCTCAAGAGCAAAGGCCAAATTTTTTTACAGAACTCATCTCTGTCTCATTTCAAGAACACAATGAAAAGACAGACTATGTGCACATTCCCAAACATATTCAAGGCAACTCTAAAGATGTTCAAAGCTCTCAATTGTATGCAAAACGGATAAAAAAAGGAATCAAGCAGATTGGAGGAGACAAGAGCTCAGCAATTGGGAAACATTGCCTACAATTTCACAGCAGTCAGCCACAGCGATCTCCTGTATTCATGATTCCTTAAATCTTGCTTCAATTCTCTTTAGGTACCTGATGAGAATGACTTAATGGATTAAGGGAATGAATCAAATTGACTCAAATTGAATCCCTACAGGAATGGGCAAATGAGAGCGCCCTCTGTTGTACGGTCTTCACAGCTCCTAATATTTCTTGCAGGCTGCTCGTCTTTCAGTGACGGGCAAAACAACAAAACGCGCAGGAAATAGACTTCAAGCTGCAGCTCGCAAGGAAAGAAGGGGGCAAAAATTCACACTGTCAAAGCACACAGCATATATTCATTCGGCCATACAGAGCAAAGAAGCTCACACTGGAGTTATACGTGCACATAAAAGAAACAAGCACACCAGCACAGAACAACTGACCTCTTCATTATCAGATTCACAAAAAAACGCCAGCTTAGACTCCCGCGGAAGGGCGAGAATTGAACAATCTCCCTTAGACAAGTCTACTTAACAGCAATTTCAGGAAACTTGATGCTCAGCACCGATTCACCTTATCACCTTCAATCGATAGCAAAGAGTCATAAAGAAAACAAACACGCCAGAACAGAAGAACTGACGCCTTCATTATCAGATTCACAAAACAACGCTAGTTTAGACTCCAGCGGAAGAGCGAGAATTGAACAGTTTCCCTTACAAATCTACATGACAACAATCTCATGAAACTTGATGCTCAGCACCGAACTATCTTATCACCTTTGATAGATAGCAAAGAGTTTCACATGGGAGTTACAAGTGGCATATAAAGAAAACAAACACACCAGCGTAGACCAACTGACGGCTTCATTATCAGATTCAGGAAACAACGCTAGTTTTAGACACCAGCGTAAGCGCAAGAAGTGACAATTTCTCTTACAGAAGTCAACATGACAACAATTTCATGAAACTTGATGCTCAGCACCGACTCGCCTTATCTAGAAGTCGACACGACGACAATTTCATGAAATTTGATGCCGAGCACCGAATCACCTTATCACCTTCGATCGATAGCAAAGAGTCGTAAAGGAAACAAACACACCAGAACAGAACAACTGACGGCTTCATTATTAGAATCACAAAAGAACGCCAGTTTAGACTCCAGTCGAAGAGTGAGAGTTGACAATTTCGCTTTCAGAAGTCTTCACGACAAAAAATTCACGAAACTTGATGCTCAGCGCCGAAATACCTTATCGCCTTCGATCGATAACAAAGAGTCTCACACCGGAGTTACACGTTAATGTACAGAAACAGAACACACCAGGACAGAACAACTGACGCCAGCTTCATGATCAGATTCACAAAACAACGCCAGTTAAGACTCCAACTGCAGAACGCTTTGTTGAAAAATTCTGTTGCAGAAGTCTTTAAACAGCAATTTCAAGAAACTCGATACTCAGCAGCCAATGAATTTTACCTTATCAGGTCTTGGATCGATTGTTCTTGGGCTCCCCGAGACTGGTGGGTTTCACGGAACTGGGAACTCGGGGTGGTGGTGGAAGGCGAGAGTCGAGTAATAGCCCTGTCATGAACATGCGACGACGTCCAAATCTCAGCAAGTCCTTGGTAGCGCCGGCTCGGGAAGTCGTGCCGCGCGGCGGTGCCTGCAAAACGCAAAACCCGCAGGAGGACTCAGGAGCTTCCCTTCTTCTCTGCGAAGTGATTTGTTTGTGTTCTTGTGTGCGCAGAAGACGCGACACGAGGCTGATTACAGTCATGAAAACCTGCCTTCGTGGATGCCCAAATCTTCATCGTCGATGAAAGCTGTCCATGAAGGCGCCGACGCGTGTAACATAATGCACACAGGGGACAACGGAAAGGCCTACTTGTGACTCACTAGGCACCTATTCACTCCAGTTATTAGGGTTGGTATTCGTAGACTAGGGAGTATAATACATTTCTACTTGGGCCGGACTACGCGTATGTGCACCTGCTCGGGCGGTTGTCATACGGTGAACCCGCCATTTCACCGGGCTCCTAGACCAAAATTCTCTCTCTTTAAAAAAAATAAAAAATAAAAAAGAAAATGGGGGGGGCCTGTTATAATGGTCTTATAAGGAATATACCGTTTTTTAGTTGAAATTTTGTACTATTCGAAAATTGTGGAAAACCCTAAAATAAGAAAGCTAGTAGTGTGAACACGTACTACACCAAAAACCATGTGACTAAAGAAGTCCAAGCAAAAATTATAGTGCAATAACTTTTGGGTTGGAGTTTTTTGTATTCTTCTGCAAACCCTAAAATAAGAAATCTCAGTTTGGTTTCACATCTATTCCATTAGTGTGAACACATGCTACAATGTAAAGCACACCTAGAAATTTCCTAAGAGTATGTGGAGGGTACTTTATATCCATGAATATCCCTTTCCGAGGGATCTTACACCTTCTTCTGAAGACTGGGAGGGAAGTATATGCCCTATGTATAGATGTAAGATCCCTCAAACCCCCCCCCCCCCCCAACTCATAAGTAGTATGTGTTTGAAGGACCCTACCCCTCATATAACCTTGTGATTTATGTGTAGAGTAATGCCTGAGGAGCGTTAGCAAACATAAAGCATGGGTGGAAATTTTGTAAATTTCATTTCTCATGATACTTAGTGGGTATCCACTGGGTATCATAGGAAAAAAAACAAAATGCTAGCTAGAGCAAACAAGTTCACTTTTCTAGATCAATTTTCAGACGATATGATGTGCAAGCAAATTAGGGCAATTTTTTAGTTGAAAAATCATATGCTTTGGAAATTCTACAAATCCTAAAACAAGCAAAAGCTTCGGTTTATGACAAGTCCAGTTGTGTGAACACATACTTTAGACTACAAGAACCATGTGCAAGCAAAACTTGGGCAAGATCTAGGGGCCCATGTCCTTATATGATCATGATAACCTGCCACGCTTTATTGAAAAGAGACAATGGAGGAGGAGGAGGAGGAGACCCAATACATAGTATATTTGTTTATTAATGTTCTTGGGTACGTGTTGCTAGTTTGGGTCCCAGTTACTTTGTTTTGTAAAATTTTCATTCCAAATTAGGCTTTGATGGCCTATTATGCTAAAACTGGTCAATCTTGGCCCCTAATTGAAAGACTCTACAGATAACTCTATTGCCACAAATACTAGTGTGGCCTGTGCCATTGGCCCAAGTGTTGCCACGTTCTCAACTGATCTTTCAATTAAATCCTTCTCATCAAGATCTTTCCAACATCACCAAAGGCACATTCCAATTCCTCCGATGTTTTCAGCTATGGTTTAATTTAATTTTCAGTGAAGAAATCATTCAATAGTCAAGAACTTCTACACCACAAGTCCAAACCAAGCCGATGCACCCCTCCTCCTCGAGAGCTTTCGAAAGAGACCAAGAACTGAAGCATCCCAGTTCGGTGGATCTCATCGGTACAAACAAAACAAACAAACAACCTTGCTTCATAGATAGCTTTAGATTTGTGACACTGTTCTGAATCACACTAGAGTAGCTTTGGCTTGCATCGTTTGTGATTCTGGTTACACTATCTTTTGGTGAGTCTCATTTGTGCTTTGAGTTGCATGCTCGCTTGTGCTTTGGGTTGAGAGCTTTGCATATGTGCTTTCAGTTACATTAGGTTCTGTTAGACATTATTATCATTTATGTGTTTATCTAGTAGGTGCATGCTTCCACGTGTAGTGTGAATAGAGAACTCTTTTTTTTTTAATGGTGGATTGGGGGTTCAAATGGCAGCTACTGGCAATTTTTGGGGGCAGGATGTTCAATTATTTTGGGCAGCATGCAGCCTGGGGAGGAGGCCCTAACAAAGAGATAGGCATCTATAGGTTATAAAGGGTGGTACTCAAAATGTTTTTGTGGAGGGATGAGGGAAGCCCTGGAGTGGTGTTATTTTCTCAATTTTTTAATTTGGCAATATTGACAAATTTATTGCCTTGAAAACACATTTTAGGAAGTATTTAGAAATTAAAAGATTTGATTTCAAGATTAGATCAAAAGTTTCTTTTTTTTTTTAAATTCAAAAATTCAAAATTGAGACCAAAGGTTCTTTTTAAAAAGAAAAACACCAAACAAACATTATTATATAAGTACGTACCTCATACCAGCCCAAAATCACTCTTGGACCCAAAATAGGTAAGGTACTGGGACCAGACTGATATGAGAAAGCTTTCAAAAAATGTACCCAATAGCCTATCAATAATATCAGGCTCTGGTATGGAAAGATACCAAGACCAGGCTGATATATGTTTGAAAGTCTATATAGCACACCAACATCATGGCTTCAAAGTACAAACCAACAACACACTTTACTTCCGAAACAGGTTCCATGAAATTCCACTAGTATGAGCTTAGAATAGCATGCACCTGGCGGAACATTCCTCAAAATGAAAGGATCAACTCAAAGCTGCTTCTCTCTCTCTCTCTCTCTCCATGCAAATGCCAATAAGAATTTGCCAAAATAGCTTTCTCCAAGTACTATAAAGAACTTCTAAAAGTTTTTTCCTTTTAGGTTCCAAAGTTCCCTCTTTGACTTAAATGGTATGTGTGCACACACACACCTACCTAGATGTACCATGGTAGTCATGTGTTTCTTTTTTTTTCTTTTTTTCATATGAATTTTTTGGCAAAATTTAACCAAAGAAATTAAAAAATTAGTCGAATTTACACTACAGCAAAAAAAAATTCCAAAAAATTCCCAATTTATTTGTCGAAATAAGTGAAATTTCGCCAGGAAAAAAAACACTGCACCGTTCCACCTAGGAACATAGCGGCTGGAGTGAACCAGCAGCCACCAATGCACTAGTTTAGGATGAGGCCGTTCAAGCCGTTTTGGGGATGAACCAAAAACACATCCTCTTCCCCTGCCCAGGGATTTTTCAGCCCCCTTCTCTGCCTCAAAAGTTTGCCCTCCTACCTACTTCCCCCCACTCCTACCTACCTCCCCCCTCCTACCTCCTTCACCTCATTTCCCACTCACTCATCTCCAAAGCTCGGGAGAGATCCCGAGCTTGAGTAGCACAGAGCTTCTAAGAGACATAAACACAAGGCTTGAGGAAGGTGGAGAGCTCATTGTTCAAGGAAGGTATAGAGTTCAATGTTCAAGGAATGTGAGAGGAGAAAGCAAGAGGAGCGCTTCATCTCGAATGTAGAAGCAAAAGAAAAAAGGTAAACTCCCTCCCTTCTCTGCATTTTTATTTCTTGTGTTTTTTTATTTCTTCTATTTGAAAAGAGGTAAGCTCCCTCCCTTCTCGCAATTTTTTTCCTTTTCTACGGTTTTTCTTTTTATTTGTGTTTTTCTTTTCTTCTATTTGAAAAGAAGATGTCAAGAGAAAGCGCTTGAAATGAAAGGGCAAAAGCAAGAGGATAGGAGTAGGAGCCAAAAGTGCGAAAGCAAAGCGAGAGCTTGAAGGTAAGTTCCCTCCCTTCTCTACATTTTTTCCCTTCTCTATGGTCTTTTTTTCTTTGTGTTTTTTTTTTCTTTTCTTATGCTTGAAAAAAAAAAATGTTAGGAGAAAACACTTGAAGTAGAAGTGCAAAAGCGAGAGGGTAGAAACAACAGCCAAAAATGAAAGGGCAGAGCAAGAGCTTGAAGGTTTGCTCCTTCCCTTCTTTTGGTTTTCTTGTGTGTTTGAGAAAAAGAAGACAACAGCAATGTGACATCGTCTTGTTCTGTGGTGGTGTTGTAAAGAAGAAAAAGATGATGACAATGTGCCATTGTCTTCGTTTGTGGTGTTGTTGTAGCAAATAAAGTGATGGCAACTTGTTGCCATCACGTGTTTCTTTGGTGGTGTTGAAATGAAAATGACAATGGCAACTTGTTGTTGTTGCTTTATTTTCTATGTTAGAGAAGAAAAAAACAATGATAATGCGTCATCGTCTTTTTTATGGTGTTGTTGTAGCAAAGAAGGCAACGACAATTTGCTACCATTGCCTTTTTCTATGGTGGTGTTGAAGTGAAGAAGGCAACATTAACCTGTTAACTTTGTCTTATTCTCTATGTTAGAGAAGAAGAAGACAACAGCAATGTGCCATTGTCTTCTTTTGTGGTGCTGTTGGAACAAAAAAGGTGATAACAACAAGTTGTCGTCACTTTCTTTTTGTGTTTGAGAATAAGAAGAAGACGACGACACCGTGCCCTTCTTTTATGTGTCTGAAAAGAAGACAATGGCACGACAACAACTTGCAATACCTGAACTTATACTTACCTCTATTAACTGGAATGTTGAGGTTTCATTGCAATACCTACATTCGTACTTACCTTTACAAACTGGAATTTTGGGGCATGATTGCAATACTTGCACTTGTACTTACTTCTACCAACTGGGATTTTGGGGCCTAGTTACAATACCTGCATCTAACACTAATATTATCATTATCCTTGTGTTTTTTGCATTTCACAGTTTTTGTGCTTATTACTTGGAAACAATAATAATCTTTGTGCCATATTAGACTTCATGTGTGTGTTGAATACATGATGTTCAAAGAATTTGGGGTATGATTTCCTCCATACAAAATTGATTCTAAAAGAAAATTCTTAGTGCTAATGGCAACAATTTTCATTAGTAATTGAAACATTTATTCATGTCATCGTTTAGTCTATGGAAAATATGGAAACAAAGGAAATTCAAATTATGGTATAGATTTAAACAAGTGAAAAGATAAAAAACCAATACAATAAGCAAAATTTAGAGTATAAACCTTAAGTTCTAAAATATATGAACCAAATTCTTATACATTAAATAATAAAGCATAACCTTAAAAATCCAATTGATATTTTGCCATAAGCCTTATTACAACCCTAATTATACAAACCCTAACAAAAAAAATCTTAGTGATATATGTCTTAAACCCAAAAAACTATACAAACTATACAAATTATATAATGCAAAATACATTAATATTTAAAAACAATTAAATAAATTTCACACATATGTGTGATCTCTCCAATTTAATTTTTTCCACTTTTTCTGAAGAAGATATAAAATGCAATTGTAATACTTCACATATGTGTAAACGCTAAAATTTTCCCCCCAAATTTAGCCTACTTTAGATTAATTACTATACATTTGTGAAAAACTTATTAATTAATTTATGTGTTTCAACCCTAAACCTAATGGTTAAGTTAGTAGGGTATGTAATTAATAGAGTAGCTAGGTTAGTAGGGTAGGTGGTTAGTACAATAGCTAGGTCAATAGGATAACTAGTTATTAGGGTAGATGTGTCAGTAGGGGATAATAAATAAGGTACCAAGGTTGGTGCAATACTTATGAGGGTAGGAAAGTGAGCAGGGTAGCTATTCGGAGTGACCCCAAATGCAGGTATTGCATTTAGGGTGGGATCTTCATATAAAGAACCTTAAACCCCACATGCGTACTTTCGGAGTGACCCTAAATGCAGGTATTGCATTTAGGGTAAGATCTTCATATAAAGAAAGCTTAAACCTTACATGCGTCCTTTCGAAGTGACCCAAAGTGCAGGTATTGCATTTAAGGTTGGGTTATTTCAAAGTGACTTTGCATATGCATATTGTGTTTAGGGCTAGGTCTTCACTTAAGGGTATCCAAACCATTTAGATGGGTTTTTTTTGAAACGTGAGTATTACATTTAGGTTTATTTTTTCATTTCAACTTGAAACACCCAAACTTATACTTAGCTTTACCAACTAGAATTTTGGGGTTTCGTTGCAATACCTACACCCGTACGTACTTTTACCAACTGGAATTTTGGGGCATAATTTCAATACTTGCATTTGTACTTACTTTTACCAAACCTTAACAAAAAAAAGTCTTAGTGATGTATGCCCTAAACCTAAAAAATTATACAAGCTATACAAATCATATAATGCAAAATAAAAAAAATTGAAAGAACATAGGAAAAAAATTAAAAACCAAAATTCAAACGTTTTAAACTATAAATATTTATTAACTGAAAAAAAATACGTTAATCTTTAAAAATAATCAAATAAATTTCATATAAAACCAAAAGAGAAGATATGTCTTTTATCTTTGTGTGATCTTTCCAACCTAATTTTTCCACTCTTTTTGAAGAAGATATAAAATGCAATTGTATTACTTCACATATGTGTAAACCCTAAAATTTTCTCCTCAAATTTAGCCTACTTTAGATTAATTAGGTTACATTTGTGAAAAACTTATTAATTAATTTTTGTCTCAACCCTAAACCTAATGATTAAGTTAGTAGGGTATGTAATTAATAGAGTAACTAGGTTAGTAGGGTAGGTGGTTAGTACAATAGCTAGGTCAGTAGGATAACTAATTATTAGGGTAGTTGTGTCAGTAGGTTGGTGCAATACTTATGAAGGTAGGAAAGTGAGCAGGGTAGCTATGTGTGAGGTCAGGTCCAGGAAAAACTTCCAAGAACCAAAAAAAAAGAAAAAAGTACAGTGATCAGCAGCAAAGAGAAATCGACTGTGATGAGCCCCATCTGGCGCCGAATGAAAAAACGCAACCCATCCAGTGGACAGAACGGCCAACTGGTGCATTGGTGGCTGTTAATTCACTCTGGCCGAACATAGCAAGCCTGGTAGGGTGAGCCATCCTTCCATTAGGTGGTCACCAGTTTGACTGGGGGTGCCTGTCTAAAAGTGTCACCCGTTGTTCCCCACCTTCCATTCACAAGCCATGGTGTGCATCCTTCACCATGCATGCTTGTTACAAGTCAAGCTGACTACACTCAAACTGAAAGGAGCAGGTGGCTACCTGTCCCACCTAGGAAAATGGTCGAAAAAGCATCAAAATAGGACGGAGCAACCAGTTACACACTATGTAATGGTCAAGCTCAGTGCCTAGCGCCTTACCAAACATAATGGGCACCACAAGATAGTTCCATGACGTTAAGATCTGGGGGTGGTAGATTCAACAATTTGAAGAAATTTAGATCACCATTATGAGTTTATGATCATCACCAGAAGATTGTGTCATATAATGTGGTCAAGAAAATGGCATAATTTGTCACCTAATACCTTAGTGTACATAGAACTGGTCCCCTTTTAGGTAGTGACAAAATTTGAACAAATTTGTATCCTGCAAGTATCGAGTATCATGAGGGGAAAAAAAAACAACAACAATGCCCGGCATTTTAGAAAACGGAATGGCTGCACATGTGGGTGTTTTGTTTTCTGAAATGTGTCGCAGAATTTTTTCACTCCATAAACATACCTCCAAATACACTGAGAAAAAATATCGGAGGTTTTGACATATTTGGAATAATTTCATAAAGATGAGCACAAATGAATTAAAAAGCCTGAAAAAAAAGGAAAAAGAAAACAGGAAAAAAAAAGCCCCCAATATGGAAAGATTGCAAAGATGAATCAAAAGAAATTTCACTTTTTGAGCTGGTGAAAGCTTGTTCCTCAAGGGGCTTTTTGGAGTCTTGCATTTAAACAGTCCCACATGGTACATACATGTTCTTAGATTGATGGAAATTGTATTCACTTTTGAAGGGTCTAAATTATGTAATTTGTAACATTACTTTAACCTATGATTCTTTGACTCAATTTAACAAATAAGGATGGGAGCATTTGCATTTAGTGCTATATTGTAAATTTTCAACAAATAGATATGAATTTTGTAACAAGACTCAAGATTGGGTTTAGGGTTTGGAGTAGTGTTGGGTCCGTTATTTGATTTTTTAAAAACAACCTCTCGTTTCAATTTCTTGCAAATTTTCAAAATAAAAAAAACCTTTGGTTTCAATTTTTTTGGAGGACTTTCAGAATAAAAGAACCTTCGGTTCGAGGTTTTTTTTAATCGAAATTCAAAGAACCAACAATTCCCATGAAAAAACCTTGCAGGTCTATAGAAGGTTATTTGACCGGTTCTTAGACTTTTTGAAAACTGCAGTTATATATCAGAATCTATTTAGAGGTGTTTGAGAACTATGGTTAATTATATCTGAAGGTTCTTTGATTTTTTCTCCCTAATTGGAAGATCATAATAGTCTTGAAAACGAAGGCCTGAAAATTGAGGAAAATGTAGTTGCTCTGATTAGTAGCATCTCCAAGGGTGCTCAGTATGTGATCTTGCACAGTAAAATTGGATGAAGAAAATCCAACAAATGCCAGTTTGGCTCAGGACAATGGTTTTGGGTAAGCATAATTGCGCAAGTTGCCATGGCTGGTAGAAGGTGCAGCAGCAACGATGTGCACCTGCAGAAAAGAGTGTAATAAATATGATGTAACTGCTGCTCAGTGATTCTAATTAACCCATCATAGTGATTGGTCTAGGTGGTTTTGCTATTAGTAGTCCCCCACATATTTGTTGTCCAAGTTTCAATTTTATTAGTGGGGTTGCAAAAGAGTACATAACTTGGATGTGAAAAGCATATTTTCGCAGGGTCACATGCTGAGCACCCCTGGAGATGCTCTAAGGATTTTGATTTAGACTTTCCCCTCACCAGAACGAAATCTGAAAAGAAAATGTTCATTCTTAAAGTACTGCAAGGTTTTTCTCTTTGTATTCAAAAGCACTTACCTATGTGGAAGTTTTATCAATTGAAGAGATCTTTCACCATTTGCATGCAGACCTTTCACTATTCAAAAGACAAAAGGCCTTTTTGTACTTTTAAGTTGGCATGCACTCATTAGCGCACCTGTTGGCTGTTCTGTCCATTGGATGGGCATTTTTTCATCCAGTTTCTGATTTTTTTGGGGTTGACCCTTTATTTTTATTTTTCTTTCTTTCTTTCTTTTCAGCTCTGACCTCACCTACCTTGTTATTTCAAAGTATTACCCTCCATTTTCACTCTATCTACCAACTAACCCCTGTCTATATACTATATTCACCTCACCACCACCTTCATACCCACCCACCCATTGACCTGGTTGCTCATCTGCCCACCCGCAAAACATACCTACAGACTTACTTACCTACTCATTCACCCATCCACTTTCCTACCTACCTATCACTTATGCAATCAATGTTGAAAATATTGCAAAAACTTGTCAACATTTATTTTACTCTCCGGTTGAGGCTTAGACGAATATAAATTTTCAGCCCTACATGTGAGTATTGCATTTTTAATACTCACACATGGCTTATTTCATTTTTATTTTTTTTCAAATTAAATTTTCTTCTTCTTTAGACTTTTTTTAAAAAAAAAATTCTCTTTCTCTTTTTTTTCTTAGATTCCTTCTTCTAGATTAGTTTTCTGCTTCTTTCAATTTCTTCATATTCTTCATATTTCTTTTTTTCCTTGTTTTACTTCATTATTTTCCTCTTCATTTTGGATGCATATTTTGTGCCCATGTGTCATATTGGATGAACCACCCAAAAACCAATCAGCATTTTGTGTTTTTTAATGTGAGTATTACATGACTTGCCTAAAAAATCAATCAACATTTTGTGACCTCAATGTGGGTATTGCAATATTGACCAAAAAAAACCAACGCACATTGTTGAATCATATGCAAGTACCATAGGCTAATGCCCAAAAGCCCAATGCATATATTGTGACTATCATGCAAGTATTACACTAAAAACCTTATGTTTATTGAGATTTTATATGTGGGTGTAAAAGGATTGCAATATGTCACAAACTAATAGTTAACATTACAAAAGCAAAATCGAAGCATTGCATTAATATAGCACTTCCATTCATCAATTAAAAATACAATATGGGTGTGAAATTGCAATAAATCATATCCACTTATAATAATATAAACCAAAATACATGACCTAAAATTTAAAAGTGCACTTTATAAAACTTTGTAAAATAACCTCCCAAAATGTGGAAAATATCAAGGTCCATGCCAAACAACCCTACCAAGTACTTTACATACTAGTCATTGTTTGAGCCTAACTCCTCATTAAAACTAGAATGAATACTACCATCCAAAATGTTATGTGATTGACAATAAGCTATTGTTGCTTATGTTACATTTGTTACCTGTTAATGCATGCATGCATCATCATCATCATCTTGTTTCTTTTTCCTTCAACTTTTTTTCTTCATCTTCGTATGTTCTTGTTTCGTGAACCAAGACAATTTTTTTAAAAAAGAAAAAGAAAAGGACATGGGGTACCTTGCATGGTGGGTAGATTAGGCAAGTGTGACACATATGCATTAGAGTAAATGAAGCAGGCGGGTGACAGTGGTGATGTAGGTATATGAATTTGGGAATAAATGAAGGTGAGGTAGCTATAAGTAAGGTGACGATCATTGACACAAGAAACATCTACAATGAGGCAATAAGAATAACAACAAAGGAGGAGGAGAAAACAATGGCAACTAACAATAGAAAGGGGAAAAAATGGAAAAGAAAAAAATAGTTACTTAGGAAGGGTTATGATGGAGGGGGACAAAAAATCCAAGTGGAGAGGCCAAAAAAATCTTGAATGAGGTTTCATCTGGTGTTTGGTGGATATTAGAAAAAAATTGGGAATTAGCCAAGAAACAGGCCAATTCTCACTAAGAAACCATTGAATATCACTTATAGTGATATTTGAGTTGATATTCAACCCATAGGGTCTCCACTAGAATGATAACCAACTCTTGAGACCTTGCCTTTTTATTTAAATATCAAAAAAGGAATACCTTTACATGGTATTTACATAAAGCAAGATACAATTTTTAGTTGTCATTTATTAACTAGGTATTTTAGATTTTGAACATATATATATATATATATATAGAATTTCAAGTGACATTAGCATATCATAGACTTCATGGGCTATGATTTGACAATAATAGTCGTGTGAAATTTGTTTATCATAAGTTGTATGAAATAGACATGAATGTCATTTATTTATTTACATTGTTTGAACATCGATGTCATATGCCTATTTGTATTGTTTAAACATGAATGTTATATGTTTATTTGTGTTGTTTACACACAAAAGTTGTGCACATAATTTTTGTGTTCAAATAATGCATGACATTTGTGTTTAAACAATACAAAACTATGAAATAACATATTTCGAACAAAACGAACCTATGAAGCTTGTAAATTTGTGATGCACAACCATAGACCATTGAAATTAGTTTTTTGTGGCTTGTAATTGAGATTTTTGATTGGCTTGTTCAACACCACTTAATGTTATTGTTCTACTCCTCTTACAATGTTGTTGTTCAACTCTTTTTTTCGCTTCTTTGCTTTGATGTTTGGTTGATGTTCAATTTCTTTTATTGTTGCTCAACTCTTTTTTTTGCTTTTAAGTTCAGGTTTTTTCTTGTTGTTTGATGACTTTTGTTGTGTCATTTGGTTCTTTTTAATTTTTTTTAAAAAAAAGAAATCATTTTTTTTTTGAAAATAATTGAACTTTTGATAACTAACTTGTGTAAATACACTTGTGAAAATCAATTTGAAAATTGATTAGTCTTAAATTTATGAAAATTGACATTGAAACAACAAATTGATTTTTTTAAAATAAAAATCGATACCTTATTTAACTTTCTTTTATGAAAAAGAACTCTTTTTTATAGAAAATCAATTCAATTCTTAAAAAGTTATGTGAGAACTGCCCACCGATGATTTCATCCCATGAATAAAACCCCAAAATGGGCCAAACAAGACTCATGCATTGATGGGTGCTTCTTAATCACACCAACCTCATATGCACATTGTATTTGAAATGAAGCATAATGTTCATATGTTGATTTGCATCAATAAACATGATTTTGGGTCAAATAAATTCACACATGATAAAATGTCTGTACAAGGCACAATACAACAACAACTACCTTTCCACTGGTCACCTCCAACAATCAACCCACGTGATTGACTTTAAATAGGCTTTCCCCCACTTTTATTGCTTCAATCGGGAAAAAATAGTACACACCATGTTGGATGTGATAAACATTGTTACAAGCCCAAATAGTGAGTGAGTGAGTGAGTGTTCTTGAGTGAGAGAGGTAGCTACTCTTATTACTATTGGAAGGACAAGATTGACAATAGTTGTTAGTAAAGTAGCCTTTCATGAGAAAAGGGCAACCCTACTAGTCTTCAAAACTTTTTAATGCATGAAAGAAAGCTTCTTACTACATGCTTTGACACTTAGAAAAAAAGAACAAAAGGAGCCAGATATTCCCACCTCCCCACCCCCAAGGGCTTTTCACAAGAAGCTTGTTAAGCAGCGGATGGCAACCGAGAGTGGCAAGCCAATTAACCAATCACAGTTAAATCCAACCCAATGGGACCAATCCACTAGGGGCAAACCATGCATCTCCACCCCTCCCCCCCCGCCTTTGGTTTTTGGCTTTATGGAGAGCCAGATTCTAATTTCAGTTAGCTTTTCCCAAGAATTTGGGATCATGCAGAAATCCTTGACTATTATTATTATTAAAAAATTCATTATGAACTTTTGAAATTCCTTTCCCTTTCGCAATATGTTGTGGTTAGTTTATGGCCACAAATATCATCCTCTCCTACCCACCCCTCACAGAGCCAAATTAGCCCCTTATTCCGAGAATGCCCTCCTCGGAGGGCTTTTTACCGTGCGTAAAAGCACAGCTACTGAGCATTCTAACATCTGTAAAAGTCCTTCGGGTAGGGGGGCGGTGCTTGCCATTCTGGGAACTGCCCACCACTCGTGTGGACGTTAGCAACCAACAGCCCACAACCATAGATTTTTTTAGACTAGTGTATGTGGAGGGCGCATTACCAGCACTTGATTTTTTGGGGGGTTTAAGGTTTAGGTTTTTCAAATTGGAGAAAATGTAATGTTTTTTTAAAGGTCTTTGTTGACAAATTTTGAAAAGAAAATGTTAATTTTTATTTATTTATTTTCCAGGTTCTATCCTGAATTCCAATGGGTAATAAAAAAAGATAGAAGGATGCTAGATTTTTTTTTTTAATTTTCATATTTCCTTGTTGTCAAATCTAGTTAAATTGTCTTATGGATGATTGTCACTTTGGCTATACCACAAATTTTTAATAATAAAAATAATAATAACATTTACTCACCTCAACAAAAGATGGCTCCTTATGCCCAAGGTGGCTCCATCCATTCCTCAAATGAATGGCAGCCAGCCATTTCTAAAACCACAATTACACTAATTCTGTATGCAAAGTAAGGAACCTGAATGGGGCCCTATGTTAGGGGAACTGGGGTCTAGCCCTGGGCTTCCACCTCATCATGTAGGGCCTTCATTCCCAGAATAGCCCCCATTCTGAGCCCCGTTGTCAGTCCTTACCCACACTTAAACAACCTTATATAATGAGACATAAGAAGGGGAGGAGGATTCATACACTTTTTGTAAAGAAAAAACCCCAAATACCAAGACCAGTCCGGTATGTTCAAAAGTGGAGAACAGTCCAACACATTACATACCTAGAGATACTACAAAACACGGCCCCAAAGTTTCATAAAGCACTTGGAGAAAATTCTTAGTGTATTTGGAGTTATATTTGGATACTCAAGGTTTAGGGTTTAAGGTTTAGAATAGAGAAATTATATCTATTAATAGGTTTAAGATCTTTGAACGAGTAGGTGTAAGAACCCTACCCTTAGATGCCTCATGAATCATTTTTGTCTTGTGCTTTATGATGGGTAATCAAGTCCATGGGCAGGGCTGGACTGGGCTATTGCCTAGTATGCCTAATCATAGGCCCCTTCTTTTGAGAATATCCCCACCCTGGGGCTTTATTACTCAACACATTTGGGCCTTACCCATTTGGTAGGGTTCATAGGTTTTGTAGAAAGGTTGAAAATCTAAAGACCAAAAAAAAAAATGGACATTGTTTTTACCCAAAAGAGGATAATGTTTCTGGCCTAAAAGGATAATGGTGATGAGATTGTTAACCCACAAGAAGAGCAAGCAGGTGTCCTTCAATCACGAAGCCAATGAAAGTAGATTCAGTCTCCAGAAAACCAAGAAGAAGGGAGTAGCCTAACCTAGTGGTGTTTCAGAATCAAGAAAAAAGAGAGTGTTCCAGAAGCAGCGGACTGAATCTAATTCATTGACTTTTTTTTATCGGGCCCTGTCCCTGTCGGGGATAGGGACTATCGTATTGGATCCAGCTTTTTGGAAGTTGCACCTTACTAGAACCGGTTTCACATTAGTAGTGAACCCATCCATGCCTGGTTTCTTTCATTGGCTCTGCCTGTGAAGGACACAAATGAAAACCATTTACGTTTCATTTGGTCCCATATTTTGAGGAATGTTCGCTAGGGTAAAACTGGCCCATGACTTAACACTTAAGGGTTCAAACCAGGGGTTCAGTAACCGACCATTTTTCGGTCATGGTCTTCAAAGAGATTAGTTGCCCCTTGAGCCAGAGCATTAGTAGGCCTTTATAGAAGGTGATTCAGAGCTAAAATGAGAAAGCTATGACTCCCCAAAGTTAGGGGGGTCTTGTTGTTTGAAAAAACTTTGATAGAACATATAAGTCCCTTATTTTCATGCATTTTAGACCTTATGAATACTACTACCTACCCTAAACTACCCTATGTTATTTTTAGGTTATTTCTAAGCCACTTTAAATTTTACTTAGACCATTCGAATCTAAGTTACTCTATGACATTATAAACTTTCTATCCTAGGCTATTTTATAAATTTTAACCTTAGTTTTTCTTGTTCTAAGTTATTCCATCCTAAGCTATTTTTTGCTATTATAAGTTATTAGCCCTTGATTATTTGTGGGCTATTTTAAACTAGTTTTTGCTATTCTATCATAGGTTATTTAGAATTAATTTTTTATGTTGATTTGAATTATTTAAAGTTATTATATCATAAAATATTTTTAGGTTAATATAAGTTATTCTATCTTCAACTATTATAAATTATTCTATTGTAAATATTTTTACCTTATATTATTTTAGGCAATTTTAGGTTTTTTCTAAACCTTAAACCTATTAGTAACATAAGATAATTTATAACAAGCTAAAAAGGAATAGCCTTTTGAAAAGCCTAGGTTAAAATAATGTTGAATAACTTAGGGTAAATCATTTACAATAGGTTATAATAATTTACATTTTAAGTAGGTAGCTTAGGTTTAACAAGTAGGTTAATTAACCAAATCAATATGGTTGATTTGATTAAATGCCAAATCAATATGATTAAGTGTCAAATTAATATGACTGATTTCACAAGCCCTTGCCATTCAATATGGTCTATTTGAATTGATCATGACCATTTTGACATAAAAAAATTGTTTGTGCATTTGATTAAATGTACAACATGCATTTAGTCAAAAATTGCACCTTAATTAAAATAAACAATCAATATAACCATGTGTTTTTCATGCCACACAGCTTTAAATGGACATCCCCTTTGGTCAATTTGGACATTTTGGTCAAGTTGAACCTTTTGAAAAGTTGTGATTTCTTATAATATTTTACGAATAATTTATGAATAACACACCAAAAACACATTTGGGTTCATTGATAGCAATGTATTAATTTGACAAGGAAATTGATAATAGATGAATGTTATTGATCTGTTGTGGTGTTCAAATAATTTAAAATAGAACCTTGCCAAACCATATTTGAAAATAAAAAAATCAGCCAATAATAGTTTGGACCAATGACCAATGTTGGGTGGTTATTAGAAACAAGTAAACCCATGGCAATTATCAAGGTGGTTCTTAAGATTCATAGTAATTGTGGTTTTCAAAAACATTTTAATACCAATTTTGATATATATTCATAGTTTTCAAAAAAATTAAAATATCAAATATCCACCCCTAAATTGCTTGTTTTTTATTGGTTATTTCATGAATTTTTTTGGATTCTTTAAGGTTTTTGAAATAACCAGGACCATAAGTTTTTTTTATTCAATTTTTTTCTCCAAGAATTAAAATCAATTGTTATCTAGTTTTGAATCATATAAAAAAACCAGTACCCCACAACAAATAAATCCAAATAACCAAACAACATTGGTTTAGATTAGTGTTGTTTGGTTTTTTCTTATCGAAAGGAATCAATTTTTGTTTTGTTTTGGATGGAACCTTTGATCCAATCTTGAGACCAATTTTTTGGATTTTCAAAGTTTCAAATTCTAATCATTTTCACAGAGAAATTAAAGTTGGTCCAATTTAAATATAGGTCCAATTCCATCTCCATTACATGTACCTAAAAAACCAAAAAAATATGTACTATTAATTTATTCAACTATTGTTCATAATCCTAGATAAGGATTATGTAATGTTAATTATGCACAACTAATCACATGCAATAATTTACCTAGAATGTAGGGCCTAGTTCATATATTTTTCTTATAAAGTTGTACTTATCTACCTTGAGAACTTTAACCTATTTAAAACAAGATAACACCCCCAATTCAAGTTTTACTTCAATTTTGAAGAAAAAAAATCAATTACCTAATTAGTTTGCAATGATGGTTGGAATCACAATTCAAAACCTTTGAAACCCTAGAATAAATTAAACCCAAACCTACTTAAATCTTGGAAGCTATTAACATTGGTTTGGACATTATCTTTGGTTTTTGCATCCTAACAATCTCCATTTGTAAAAGAAAAGGTAAAATTAATTATGAAAAAAAGTCCCATTGGATTTGGGAATCATTTGAATAAGTCCAAAATGCACACGTTTTTCATTACGTAATTGAAAAATAAAATCAAATGTATACTTTTGTAAAACCTAAAAATAAGTTACATAATTGGGTTGGTAGGGGAAGGGGGGACAAGACCCAACCCAACCTTAATAATAAAACTCAAAAAAATAATTATAACAAGATCCCACTGTAATGGGAAAAAATGATAGGTACTATACATTTGCCCATTTTTTACAAATGTGTATGAAACCTATTCTACAAATATATCCAAAAAACATACCCAAACAACATCGATCTACCTTAATGTTGTCTAATTATTTGGTTTTAGGACAAACTTCTTGATATCAATATAACAAAAAATATATATATATATTTAAAAGGATATGTATTTTTAAAATTCAAGAGATTGATTATGTAGAGAATTATGTATTCAACCATTTTAATTTCCCTTTGTTGGTTATGAATGAACTAGTTTTCAAATGTTGATAAATTATAGATATGTATATGATGGTATGATTATGAATGAATTGGTTTTCAAATGCTAATAAATTGTAGATATGTATATGGTCCGATTATAAATGAATCAAAATTCAAATGTTGATCAACTATACATATGTATGGAACATATGAATATTACACAAAAACTTGTAAGTGTAATCAAACAAACATGAACACCCTACCAATTGAATTAACTTATGGGGAATTGAACCCCAAGTTTCAAGAACTATACCAGTTGTAACATAAGTTGCTTGCAAAAAAACAAAAATTACTCCAACATTTCAAATCTAAAAGCCCAAGATATTATCAAAAGCTTGAGCAACAACATATGATGTTGGTGAGGAATGAAGTGTGAAGTCCATAATTCATGTGCACAACATGCACACAATAACTAAATCAATCACAATGATGAAAAGAAATCAAAGTGCTAAAAAATAAACAACAAAATAAAATACCCATTTGATTTACTTAATTATCATCAACCTTTAGCTATTGAAAAAAATCAACCTATTCAATAAATCATAATTTTCTTCAGCTAGAGGATATTCAACTTTCATATAATCCTTAAGAGCAGTAGTAGGTGCAATTCAACAATGAGGCCAATTTTTTACAACCATGATTATCTAATTTAGATTCTCCACTTATAGGTGACAATGCTGCAAAATTATAAACACACCAAGAAGGCTAAAAACACATTCAATTTCAATTTGGGATCCAAAAATTCCAAGGATCTGCTCATGTAGATGTATGGATAGATAACCTTCTAAATTAAAAATTCTTCCAACAACAAGAGCACGAAAGGATTCCTCCATGGATGCTCTAACACCAAACATATTACCTTGTTCTTCTTCAAACTTATAATTGGGCACATTAATTGTCGCAACCCCACTTTGGCCAAGTGTGGGGGTGAAGCCCAACACTCCCAAAGTTGAGGATTTGGAGTCCTTCGGGACTCCTGAATGTTTAGAGCTCAACAACAAGGCCCAAAACACCTTGCATTGAGGTGTTATTGATTTCATTGGAAAGGTCTTGAAGCGTAGATATTGAAAAGGGCCTCGCATTGGTCATTTGGACATTCGCAGCCCAAGTTATGGGCAAAAGAAGGGCCGGGAGTCAAACTGGAAGTTTGACTCCTGACCACTAAAAGTCAAGAATCGACCTCTTCCTGACCTCTGAATTGAGTGTGCAAGATGTCGTTGAAAAGATCTCGACAAGGGCTACAAGTTTGGTTTAGATCTCATTGTGATCAGACTTTACAGTCGGGAGTTATGAGCTCCCAAAGTCCCGGGACTCCAACTGGGACAGTTTCGGGACAATTTCAGGACTCCAACTTGGGAGTCCCGAGAAAAAGAGCCATTTGGATGTAGTCTTGGTGGAGCGTCGCAGAGAATACTATATGGGGGAAGGTGGTGGCTTCCCCCGAGTCCGAGCCGTGGTGTGTCTTGTGGTCCAAAGTGCCCGTGGCTTGTCCCCAACACCCAAGGGTGTCCCGGAATGTGAACTAACCACTTTGTGGTTTGTTTTGATGCAGATTCAAGCTTGATCAACTAAACCCTCTTCCTAGTCTATCCCGGGACTTCTAGCACGCCCCTCTACCCCTCTATAGTGCTGGAAGTCGGGAGCGCCCTTCCGAGTCCCTCTTTCCGCAACTACACTTTGGTGAACCTTCAAGTGGGTTCACCCCAGAACTTGGGAGTGCGTCATTAATAACAACTACAAACACTTACATCACAAATTTATAGGCTTCATGGGTTCATTCCAAATTGATGCAAAATTTATTATTTGATGGGTTTGTATAGTTTAAACAAGAATGTCATGCATTATTTAAACATGAAACTTGTGCACATGACTTTCATGTGTGAACACGAATAGACATACAACATTTATGTATAAATAATACGAACATGCATATGACATTCGTGTTTAAACAATGCATATGACATCAATGTTCAAATAATACAAGTAGATTAATGGCATTTATGTTTATTCCATATGAACCTATGAAAAATTAATTGTGCATGATTATTATTGCCAAATCATGACCCATGAAGTTTGTGATGTAAGAAGTAGGATTCAATCAATCAAACAAGCCATAAACAGTGGAATCACTACTCTTGCATCATATTTTGAAACAAAATGAACTATTGCACCACAACCCACATAATTTTCTACAATTCATAGAGATTTGAAACGAGGATCCAACATAATATTGAGCATGTTGTGAACATTATGCGGATCAAAAAATTTCAAAAAAAAGAAAAACGGTCTTATCACCTTACTTTTTTTGTCGCATATTGTTTTGCAAGGTGAGGATCTCTAAATCAAATTCATCCAAAATTTCAAACCCATCACCAAGTCCCACAACCTTAACTTCCATGTTGAATGAAAATATTAATAGTAGTAGTCAAAGCATCTAATAGGAGCCAATGCCCTCTTGGTTGATTCAGCACACATGCATTCATAATAAGGTTCAAACAAGAAGTAATTGCCTTTGTAATAGCCCAAACTTGGGCCTTAGGAACTTACTGTTGTGATTTCACTGCCTTTTGCCTGCGATAACAAATAAAGATGTTTTTTTTTAATTCAAGACATTTTTCAAACATGATGATTTTGTGTGAAAATCTTGTTTTGACAAGTGTCTTGAACTTGTGAGGCATCAATTTGTTTTCAACACAAGCTTTTTCCCACTCTTGCCTCCCCTTCCTAGACTTTTTGGTCCAAATAATTGTTTTCTATAAACCTACTTGGGCATCTTTCACATTCACTTGCCTTAGCCCCATAGAACCTTTGTCATCATTCATAGAATATTGGCATGCTTTAAACAACATATGACCAAAACAAATGCATTCATAAACATGGGGAAGTTTTAACAACTCACAATCAACAATGGAGTGCAATGTTATAGCCATGGAAACCAAGTTGCTACCTTCATTTTTGACAAAAGCAAAAACCCAATGAATCAAACAAAGTTTTTCGAGCAAAGATTACAATTGTCATGCCATGCATGAACTGATTGTTTCATTTACCTCAAACAAGCCAACAGTAATATGCACATGTTCCCAAGCTTCAAAGAAATAGTTGATAACCAAAACAAATGTGTGAATGCCTCTTCTAGACATCCACAAATCACTTGCAAGTTTTGGTAAAACATGAATGTCCATAGATTTGGTAACCATAGTAGGAAACATTTCTTCCACAAGTTGTGACCAAAATGGAAATAAAACACAAAGGCAGTGATTTAAAACTAACCTTTTTAAGTAGATATTCTCATAAATGGATAGAGCCATGTAGCCCTTACAAATATACAACATTAGATCTTTAAGAAACTTTTGTTATTGTTCATCATGTTGTTTGTAAGGATTTGAAAACCCAAAAAAATTTGTGATTACACTATTAATAACTCCAACCTTTTTCTTTATTAGTTGATGAATATGATATAAAGGAATCACTTCAATAAACAACTTTTTCATGGCAATAAGCAACTTGGGATGTGCACAATCAATGTGTGTTTTCATAGGAGTGACCCCATTACACTTGTTGTATTTTATGAGCCCCTTCTTTAGAATATGACAACTCTTGATCAAAACATTTTCACTTGTTTGCTTAAACTTGCAAATAATGCATCTCAACATTTGTGGGTTCACAATGTCAACATGGAGGTTATCATGAATAGCAAAAAAAACCCTAACAAATGGATGAACAATGATGAGGCTTCCACAATGTAGCTTGAACTTTTATAAGTATTAACTACACAACCTTTATTATTGTTGCCACATTACCAAATGCCAAATTACCAATTGCCATGTTTTCAACATTTGAACTACTACCAACAATATTTGATTTTGTCAATTCATAGAAATTGGAATCAAAGAGCCCACACTTTTAACAACTTTAACACCATGCAATTGCCCCTTTATATCCTTATTCCATTGCATAATGAAAACCCTACACCCTACCCTACAAAATCATAAACAACAGAGAGGAAATACATGAACAATGGTATTAATATGATATCTGACTCCAATTGTAGCTATGGCTCCTACACATAAGAAAGGTTAACAATATTTCCTAAGATGGATCACAAGGAATGGTTGAAAACATTTGCAAGAACATTAGAGCAACAAACTTTCACCGTATGTAGGAATGACATTTTCATGTCCAATAGTAGCATCACGGATTGAATCCTTAAACCTTGCAAATGATTCCATCAAAACCATATTGTGCTCAACATGAGGGTTGAGAAAGCACCTTATCCATTCTATTACAAGATCCAAGGACTAAATTACACGTTGCTTCTTTTGAGATGAAGGTGTTCAATGTTGTCAAACAAATGCCTTATCAAAGGGCAACTAAATCAAACCTTCCTTTTCACCATACAACAATTCTTTAATGTAATGAAAATTTTCCTTGTCAAAGCCATATCCAGCAAGAGACAAAACAATTAAGAGATTTACCTTGCAAGTTAAACAAAAATTCATACAAGGATCAATGGATATTGACTCAAATTTCTATTACAAGTCCCCAAAAATGTCATCACATAACAAATGAGTTGAATGTTCACTTTGAGATTCATGCATGGTAAATATTGCAACAAATTAAAAATAAATTGGCAACATCTATGAAAGTTTAATAATGAGGACAAATTGAATCAACAAAAAAAGGGTATGGCCAAGCAAGATTCTACCAACTAATATTCAACCACCAACACCCACATAATCCTTAAACCACACAATTTGCTGAACTATTTAGTAATATCTTAAGTACCAAATTGTAGCTTGATGTAACAAGAAAAGTCCATTTGATAAGAACCTACAATACCCATATTAACCATCAAGATCATACATTGGAAAACTTTAACCCCTTACTTTATGCCTAATGGAACCATGGAGAAGCTCTTAACTTTTGAGTTCACTTTAAGGGATCCTTCACCCAATCTTAGTTTTGGTAGTGCTTATATTGTTGCATTTCCGATTTGTTGATGCTCATTTCCAAACTTAACACATCATATTTGTATGCTTCACAAAATATGCCACATTAGTCTAGGGATTTTATTGAATGTACATTCATCTTAATCTAACAAAGCCACCCAAGTTTTCTCTAGAATCAAACTTTTGCAAAACGAGCAAAGGGACATTGAGATATAAACTAATGATGGACAAATTGATGTGTACAGAGATCCCATCCCATACACAATTGCATCAACCTAAAAAAGTTACTCCAACACTATTTTATTCACAACCATAAAAATTTGCCAAAAAGACACCATGTATGAAATCACATTGATTCTCACAAAAGTTAAATGGCTACATAAAAGCTGGAACGAAACCTTGTTTCCTAGAAAATGAAATTTCATTCAGGTTTCCTAGGGCATTTTTCTCACAATTTTCCTTTTTTTCTAGGAGAATTGCATACCAAACTCATGGTGCAAATTGGTCCTTTCATTAGACAATATTAAATCCATTTTATAGGTGATAATAGAGGTGGTGAGCCTTGCATCATCCCAATTAGTAAAAACTTTGATAGCCTTGATGATGTGCATGAAATACAATGGGGCCATAAAAAAATATTACCCCCATTTTCCAAGCTATAGGCTATCCACTTACTAGCAAGAGATAGTAGGTCTAGATGATCAAATATACTAAAAATGTAGCATTTTACAACCATAGTCCCTAAAACCCCCTTAACATGAATCCACTTTCCACACCAAAGTAAAGCCATGACATGAGGATCATCAAATACATTGTTGATGCAGATTGAGCCACACACATTGATCTTGCTTTGTGAACACACTACACCTACTTGACATAATGACTAACCATCAAAAAGTTAGCTATATTGAAACAAACCCACCTTATTTACTATGTGTGCCAACTTGCTTGCTGGATTTTTAACCAAAGGAGGAGAAATGACATTTTGCCCTTTGATTACCATCCCAATTTGCAAAAAATTACAATACCATTTGTCATCAAACAACTTGTTGTCTTGTAAATTGTCTGACCTGATGTTGCAATAGAAGTTTAAGACAAGTTGAAGGCTTTAACTTGAAGTACAACTGGGGAGCAAAGAGAACATGGTTCCATACATACAAATGTAAGCAAAATAAAGTAGGCCAATTGGTCATCCTTATTGGCAAATAAAAGTAGATTTGGAATCTTTCGCATTTTTAGCATTTTAGTCATGCCATAAATTTTGGGAGGTACTTATCATATTAAATAAACCATTATTTTTACGGTATGTTATTACTTTCACTAATTTATTTCTTTACTATAAATTTATTTCTTTGGCTGATATTGCACATTTTCCAAATCATATAATTCAAATGATGTGTTATTAATGTATCAATGTGCACCTTGATACACATTTTTTAGAATTTGAATTTTTGGAATATGATAAAGTGAAACCCCTCAAGAGTAAACTTTCCATAAACCCAAATTTGGCATTTAAAACATATTTTTTGATGTGATATTAAAGTGCATTGCATGTGTTTAATTCATTAAATCATGCCCCAAACCCTTTCAAAATGTACCATAGGAATGAAATTTCTAAATTAATTTTTAAAAATGTACTTTCAATCTATTTTTTCACAACATGACCAACTGACAAATTTTGCAAAGTAAATTGAAAGTAGGTTTTAAAAAGGTTGATACAACTTTTAAAACTTTCAAAAACATTAACATATCGCATTTGATGCCCTCATGTAATTTAGAAGGTCAATCTCATAAAACATCACCTACTTTCTAATCTACTTATCACAAATTCTTGTTTTTTTTAATTTTAGGATTACTTTTTTGGCCTACTTTAGCTTGCTTTGACCCATACATGTAACTCACAATTAAATGTAAGGTGATCATTTGTGCATATAGCAAGAAAAACTAAGCTCTTTATTGGAATGTGTGAAATTCATGAGTAAAGGAAAATTGTTGCATCTAGTGATTAGAAAAAAAAAGTGTGCTCTAGCAAAAAAAAATTCCCAATGTTGCAACATGAACAACCATATGAGTGCTTGCCAACAAAATAAGCTGGTTACATTCTACCACTTTGCAATATATTAAAATCAAGATAAAGAGTAGTATAATACCTGGCATTTGCAAAGCAAAATCTTTCACTTGAGTGCCGCAAAATCTATAGCAGCCACTAAAAAAACCCATTTGGAAACATTTTCAACTGTTTAAAACTCTGAGCCAAACAGTGACTCCAGATATAATTTTAAAGACATGGCATTGAGTACCTCCGATCTCATGCACCCTGTGTACAACAAAAACAAGCTCTTCTGCAAGGTTAAACACACGCACCACTCTTTTGACTACTTTGGTCTTCAAGAACTTATCTACACACTAACTCTTTGAAAATGTACCAATGTGTAACATGATTACTTGAAAATCCAAGTACTGTTTTGAAATCCACACGTAATGTTTTGCCAAAATCACACCCTTGCACGAAGCAGTCATGGAAAAACAAACGCAAGTCGATTTGCTGAGGCTGGTAACAAGCAGGTGCACAGTTTTGGTGTGCTTGTCACCAGCTTCAGCAAATTGACGAAATGGAGAGAACTCATTTTCAACTTCATCTTGTTATTTTGGATGCAATTTGATCTTACACAGAAGTTAGAGCTTAACAATAAGCAAGAGGATTGTGGTCATACCAATTTCACTGTAATGAGTGTAACTACAGGTCGGGTGGCAAGCTCCAACAATACAATAGTAGGTGTCAAACCTTTGCATATGTCTTTGAAATCAAAGTGTCTTATGAGAAGAATGTTAATTTGAAAGGAACCAATGAGAGGAGATCATCCTCCATTTAATTTTGATGCCTTTTCTACACGTCAACCCCGCTTATCTTATTACTTATGTCAACCCCAAAGATTTAAAAAAAGATGTAATGAGAAATAAAGTTAAGACCATCCATACTTCAAAGGGGTGTGTCACACTGTGGCCTTGCCATTTACATTAAAAACTATCTTAAGGCCAATGGAAACTCAAATATTTCACCATGCAAAAATATAATCTTCAAAAAATCCTCTAAAACAAACCAAAATCCTTCAAGATATTATTATAACTCTATAACTAATCTGAAGTTTCAACACAAGCCAAACTATCAGCTTTCAAAAATCCTCATATAAAAATAGACCTATTATTATTATTACCTAGGGGCCAAAATCCCTTAAGCTACTATAGGGATCCCAACAAAGAAAGTTAAATGATTTGGTTTGCCCTAAGGATTCACAAATATCAGGATTGTAGTATTACATATCATGGAATGGGCCTTTACCACCTAGAAACATGGAATTTGTTCGTTCTATTGGGTGGTAACAGGTTCGATCGTCACCGTTGATGCTTTGGTGCGGGAATAGGACCCTGCAACCACTTACAATTCTCTGGTATAATCAGCCTTCGTTGTTGAACAACAAAAATTGGTGTGTATAGTTATCCTTAATAGTCTCGCCCTCTCTTTGGAACCTAGTTTGACCCTGTGAACCCTGTTTGATGCCCAATTTGAGTGTATTCAGAAAGTGAGTGAAAGTGGGTACCATTTGAATGAAACTAGAGGTATCAGTTCACAAGATCTGCAGGGTTTTTTTTGGGGGGGGGGGGGGGGGGGGGGGGGGCGGACAAAATTTGATATAATAAAGAATATGAGGAGCAGTGGAGTCATCAGGAATGCAAATCCAAAACTGGGAGTGAAAAACTCCTATGAGGACCATTATGGGTGAAGATAACCAGCTTGGTCCCCTTTTTTTTGTTGTTCTGTGAACTGTTTTCATCCTGAGTTTTTATTTCATCCTCAGTCTTGATAAAACTGAACCCCAGTACCTGCAGTTTGGCGGAGGGGGGGTCTTTTGGATTTGATGTTCCCAACAAGTTCCTAGTATGTTCCCAATAACACCACACTTTATGCAATATACTTTGCCAAAGCTCAACCTCGAGTAACCTATCTAGCTAGGCCAAAGGAGAAGACTACAATATATGTATCTAAACTCTTGTATAGAGTGTTATGCTTATTGATGTTAGGATTCATTGCAAAAAGGCAAATCCATTGAAACTACTTTCAACATGAAATTGGGATTGAAATCATAAGCACAATCCCATGAAAAAAAACAAAAAAAAGCCACTATTAAGATATGTTACACAAACTATAGAAAGCCTAATGCATTTAAACACTTGGAGGGAAAATACAAATTATATCATGTGGCATTGAACACGTGTCCTAACCAGGTTGTTATCATTGCAACAACCATTGAACATTAAGTGAAATCTTTAGAAAAAACAGTATTTTGGGAGATACTTAATTTTTTTATTCAAGATTCATCATAATTGAAATCAAGGAAAAGTGCATAATGTTCATACAATTTGAAATTCTTGTTATATTTATAGATAATAAAACTATAGAATATATATAATAAAAATGAATGCATGTGCCGTTCAAACCTAAAAACAAACCTACTTATGATTCTAATTATAAGCATTATCTACTTACTCATTTGCTTCCGCTTGACTCCACTTCTCAAAATTTTCACAAGACAATTGTACAGTAAGATGTTTTTTTGGTACCTTTGCTAACCAACTCATTATTAGTACCATAAATACAATTTTTTAATTTTCCAATATCACTTTTGCATTTTGGAATAATAGTAAATACTTTATTCCACAATATGTTTTTAAAATTTCTATAGATTAATCTTTGAATATAATCATCCATGATTATGCCAAAATTTGTCATCCATCAAATCAAATTGTAGCAAAATTAAGTAAAACCTGAAATTAGTAATTTGGACAATCAACTCAAACCAGTTAACCCTTGCCATGGGAGAAGCTATTTGCCTACCCAGGTCATGATTAAAAAAAAAGAATGCTCTAGGGAAGGAATTTAGCCATCAGTGGATTAACATTTAGTAATTATTTTAAATATTTATATTTATTTAAAGCAAGGTATATTAAGTACAGTACCTTAATATACTTTACTTAATATGTAGTAAAGTGAAGTAAGTGTTCTTTCAATGAAGAGTTGAGGGTTAGGATGGGGTACTGGTTTGTGTGTCTTTTCATTTGAACTTGCCCCTTCAATCTTGAAGCAACAAAACCATTAAACAAAAAACCAAGCAAGTTAGAGTATGTTATGTTTTCAAGACCTATTCTCTTGATGATACCACAACAGGAAACTTGTTAACAATAAATATGAGACAAATAATGAAGACCCAAGAAGTTATAAACTCACCAATTATGAGAGAAACATCCATTATGGTTGAGAAGAAATGAAACAAACATTTAGAACTCAAAAATTGGAACTTGAAAAGCAGATTCAGTGATGGGGTTTTTGGCTCTAGGATTTAATGGCCCTCCACAAGTTCAATTTTCTTTGAATGCAGTTGCACCCAAAAATGAGTTCAAGTTGGTCCATGCAAGAAGATCCCTCTATTCTAGTTGCCAATTCAGAAACAACTCTTCTTATTGCACAGCTCCTAAAACTGGTGAGTTGCAGTTCTCAAGAAACCAAGTATTTAGTTCCACTCCCAACTATGCAATTAAACAATGGGACTATGGGTTGAAGCATTTTCGAGCAATGCCAACAACTTGCCGCAAAAGTTTATCATCCAAATTCAACAAGTTGGGTGCACATAACAGTCGTTCAAAGGTTGAAAGAGATCAAAAGAATGGAAGCTCGAGGCAAAATTGTGGAAGTGTGAGGTGGGTGTGGCCACAACATTTGATGCAAAGAGTCATACATTCCCATGCATCATCAAGCCATGACAATTCGAGTAATTCTGCGTCTCCTCAAGAAGAAGAAGAAGATCACGAGTATCATAAAATATATCAACATTCTCATTGGGATCAACCTTACAACATTCCACCATTGAACACCCATCACCCAGAAAGCATTGTGGAGTATGATGATGAGGTCTCTAGCTCCCAACCCAAAACTATTTTCATTAAACACTACATATGTAGTTAATTAGTATGCCATTAGGTTGTGACAATGAGGTTCACATGTAGTTTTGGTTTGTATGGGTGTTTTGAGACCTTTGATTGTGACAAATTAAAAAATCCTTTTGGCATCTTGATTAGGGTAAATTTACAGTGTCTTGAATAGCAACATAGTTACATAGAATTATTGGTAGAATTTTTAAATATTAAAAAAAAATTCAAAATATGTGTTCGTCTACAAATAAGAATGAAATGCATTTGATGGTAGCAGGAAGGGTATGTGATCAAGGTGAGCAAGGAGCTCATGGGTGTGTTTCGATATATAGAAAAAGCAAAGCGTCAAAAAATCCAAGAACTTGCTGATACTCTTAGACAGGTAGTTTCTAATTAGTCCAAAATTAATTTAAATAATATATTTATGGTCACATCATATCATCACTTTCTTCTTATGAAGTGAGTTTCAATATTAATTTTTTAAATTTAATCTTTACTAAAAAAATCAAAAGTAGATGTTTGATCCCCGCCCAATAGACTTAAAATAGTATATTTTAAAAAACTAATGGTAGATGTCTTTGCAAAAGTAAATTTTAGTTGGGCAAAATAATATTGAAGAGCTCAGAAAATAGTATTATTGGTTTGAGAACCAAAGAAAAACTGCAAAAATGCATTGGGGTATTAGGTTTGGCAAAATCTTGCTTTAGGGCTCATGACTAGGTTTTGGTTGGAGAATGAGAATAAGACTATAACTTGTACCACATAAAAGCAAAGCACTTGAAGAAATTTGCCAAGGCATATGGAGGGTACCTTTATATCCCTCTTGAAAAAGAGGAGGAAAGTTACTCTTACTCCTTAAGTGAAACAAATCTTACATCTACTTACAATTATTTACCCTAGGCCCCTTGTTTGAGGAATACCTCTTGAATATTTTTACATACCATATAGTACCTTGGTAGCAGGTTCAGCACAAACATGTTCGTTGTAGAAATGCTGAAATTTTCCAAAAAAAAGTTTCAAAGAAGTTTTTTTGTGAAGGAAAATGAACAATCTTCTGAAATATTTGGAAGATACATGCTGCAGCTGCCCCTGTACCATGGTAGTAGGAGTACTATTAGATAGTGAAGAAAGTTTTTGGGTTCAACATTGGGTTTGTTAACACCTTCTCCAAGCTACATTTTTAGTAATAACAAAGGGGTCAACATGAGTCCATAAACTACAAGGAGTAGTATTTAATGTGATTTGCGTGGAACATGAACATGATTATGTTTGATACAAACTCGAGATTGTCTCACAAAAGCTCTACAGCTTCGCAAACTTGTGATTATCAACTTGGAATTAATTGGTTGTTTTTTGATCTAGTGTGCGGGAGCATGCTTGTTCTTCACATGTGTAAGAGGAATAGTGGGGCCACTTGTGGAGGTATTTGGGACTAGTCCACCAAGTTGGAGCAAGCTCCTACTCATGTTAGTCTCTTTTGATTCCTTTGCAATTTGTTACTTAGCAATGAAAGCAGCTGAACCAATGGTTCAACTTGCAACTATGGCGACAGAATCACAGCCCGACATCATGGGAGGTATAGAAAGGGAGGAAGAAATGATGTTGACTCTTGCAACTGAACTCATCAAGCTTTTTAGACGCTTGAGGAACATCGCGATTTCTGTAGCAGTTTCACAGTTTGCCCAAATCATCTTCACCGCAATGAAACTTAAGGATCCTGATTTTGTTGCAAATTGTTCTAAGATAGTTGGAACATGGTTGCTTGCTCCTTGGGTCTAAAGGTAGACTTTAAGAATGCCAAAATTTCACGGTGGATAAAGGACTTAATATGCCCTTGATATTATTTTGCATTCTTATGATAAACCTTACAACATACTCCATTTTAATAGCTAAATGCAGTAATTTCCACCATTTAGAAGGCAATCCTAAGGTGATCCTAATGTTATAGTCCTAAAAAAGGTTTGTAATAAAATTTTTTTAAACAATTAAAAATGTGTATAAAAAATTTGTCTCATTTGTGTTGTTTTGTGGGAAAGCCAATACAAATACAATGGATGTAATGGATTTATCTTTTTTGGAATTGTAAAACAAAGAAATTGAAACGACAAGCCATTTTGTACAACAATTTGAAATCATGACATGTTTTAGTCTGGTGTGAAGGTTTAACATGGTCTCTATATTTTGTGTTCATTGATGGTTAAGAAGAATTTGTGGTTGTATACTTGTTGCATTTCATGATTTCGTTATTTGTTGCAATCAAATCAAGGATATCTTGAATTTATAATGAAAAGAAATGTTCTTAATACCTTATATCACATTTTTAATATTTTAAAGAAAAAAGACAAATATATTTAAACATCTCTAAAATTCACTAGAATAATGTTTTTTTGATAGCGCAAATCTTTGAACTAGAAGATGCAAACAATTTTCTAAATGATAAACTACCATATAATAAAGCAACATTTGCATGCTTATTGAGAATCGAGAAAAAATTGACATGGAACAATCAATCAAGTTTTGTTGTTTGACGTGATCAAATTTTACCTTTTTCCATCACCCCAAGTTATATACAACAACACACATTCAAATTGACACAACTATCCTTCATCAAGTATGTTATTGGCAGTAGATCTATTGTTTGTTTAATCATTAAATTTTATATGTGTCACTTCCACCTTATGTGCATAATCCATGCATTTCTTCATATTTATAACATTTGACTTGTTTAAATGTTTCTAAAAATCATATCCAACACTTTTTTCCATGAACTTTAAAGTTGGAGGAGCATGATTCTTAGTTGATTGTTTTCTTTGTTCCAAAGTTTTTGTTTTTTAATATTTGTGTGTATTTGTTGTTAAATTGTTCACTTCCTTCTTGGTATTTTAAAATTACATTCAAAGTCAACATCCATGAATGGGGTATATAACAAAGATATTTCTTTGTGTGAAGTTGTGAATGTGGTTTTGATAGATCATACAAGCTTGAAAGCATTTGCAATGATTATTTTCTACTAATTTCCTTGTATTATTTGTTTGAATTTTCTTTTAATTATCAAAAATTTCAGTTGTATTTTGAGTGGTCCAAGATTAGATTTTATACTAAAACATCCTCATTCTAAACTAGACTTTTTTGTAATTCTTAGTTGCAACAAGCTTTGAGGCATTTCATGATAGTTTTTTAATAGTAAAACTATGACAATAGTTTGGAGCATGTATTAAGTCTATTGTTACATACTTAATTGGATTCTTTTTCATATATATATACAATTTTATTCCAATAGATAAAAATACATGGTGTAAGGAAAATACATAGATTTTACATTAATACTTTTGTAGTTTCTACTTGATGCCTTTTGTTCTTTTGATTGTCATTGCATCCAAATAGGTTTTATAGCCTATTGCACAAATAAAACTGAAAACTTTGGACCCCAAAAAAACCTCAAGATTGAATTTACATGAAGGTTGAAAACTATCTAACACAAAAACATGTTTGGTTTTTGGTCTCTATGGTGAAGGGAAGCACTATAGGTCTAATCAATGGTTTGAATTTTTTAATTTAAGGTGTGGGGGATCCATGCATAGTTATGGGATTTTGATTTGATTTTTGCATGGTGACTATTAATAGCTATGGTATTATTGCATGTGGGGGGGTGGGCTTTAATATAGACTTTGTGCTTAATATAGGTTTTTGCTTTATTGTGAAAGTACAACTTTTTTTTACACTATGACTTTTGGAAAGGAAGACAAGTGAATAATATCTAATAAGTTGGAAATAGATTTTGGGAGAGAGGAGAGATAGAGAAACATGGGCTAGGATGATTCTAAATTTTTGCAAGTAAAAAGGACTCATAATTGGAATAGTTAGAATTTTGAGTAAATTTTGATTGTGTTACATATTGGTCAATCATTTCATGTGTGAAGGTTAGAGTTTGAGCTCTAATGTGTGTGGATGGAAGATTGCGTTTCAAAGACTTGGTATGAACTTGGTGATGAAAAATGTGCGTGTTTGGCAAGAACATATGTGCTTATTTTGAGTTAACAACTATTTGAATTTCAAAACATTGTGTTCACTATTGTAGACCTTAAAGGGGTTTCAAGGTACCCTTCTAAAGGTTAGTGAGAAAACAAGTGAAAGGTTGGTGTTTGGGTGTGTGAGTAGGTTGTTGCAACTTGATGTAATAACTAATCAATGTTGACAAACCAAGTAGTGTTAAAAATAAATAGTGTGGTCATTGAGAATATGTATTTTGTGTTCATTATGTCCTTGAATTTACCTTTTTAGTTAAACATCCATCTATGGAAGGATAGGAACTTAAAGAACCCATCCCTTTTGTTCCTTTTGCTCTTTGTCCAAAAGAGGTTAATGGGTTGGAAAAGTGAGATTTCTTTTCTCCTTTTATTCTATAGTAGGAAAAAAAACTATGAGACAGGATCTAAGCTTTCCCTTGTGGGTCCAAATTGTTTAAGGAGTACCAAAATATTATCACATTGTCACCATTTTTGCATAGTCCTATTTGACCATCTAGAAACACAAAATGGATGAAATTGATGGAATTTCAAATTGTAGTGGTCTAAAATATGGTACTTATAAATAGCTTGACACATTTAACTCATTAATATTAATGGGGATCAAAATATAAGAAAAGAAAGGACTCCATTAAGGACTAGGTCTTTTTTGTCCTTAGTGGTACACCTTAAAGAATTTGGACCCTTGCTCCTTTTGTTGGTTACAACTTGATAAAGTCCTCCCCTTTCTTGTAAGATACCTTTTATTCATAAACACATTATAAATAGAAATGCAACATAAGATACAAATGGTTATGCACATATTTACATAGTGGTATATTCAAAAAAATAAACTAGATGACAACATATTTTATTTACACCCACTCTTATAAAAAGCTTATCAAAATACAAGTGGGTGGGGAAATCAAGTCATAACAAGTTATCACCATGTGATGAAGGTTTGACACTTTGTGAATGGCATTTGTAAGGTCATGACATTTAATTTGTTGAACATTTTGTGAATGACATTGATAATGTTATGAATACATTCATTCTTGTTATGTTAGTCTCGCTTTGTTTGGAATGTTAGCAACATATATACATGCTTGACCTCATAAATTGATACTTCTAGTTGAGTATCTTTGGCTTGTGACTCAATAGAAAGACACTAAATAAGTCATGATGGTAGGAAGGGCAACGTGAGTTTTAAGAGGATTAGTGATAGAAAAAGATGGCAAAAATACTTTACAAGTTTCTACTTTTAGTGGTATTGTTTCCATCATTAATGTGCACATGAGTACCATTTGCATTTAATTGTATCTATATTTATGAATGAAAATACATTCCATCACTTATTGTGTCACTTTGATCTTGTAATAAAACATAATTTTGTAAAATTTATATGTTTTTGTGGTATTAAAGCAAACATGTTCAATGAGAAAGATTGAAAATTTGTGTAAGTCATGATCTTGAATGGGGTCCATGAAAGGAATATGTTAAAAGTAGAATTTTTGAAATTTTGAAATTTGTGGAATTTAGACTACCAATTTAGCAAGTTACAAAACAATCTTGAAAGACAAAAAAATAAATTTGTGAACAACGATAAGTTTGGAAAAACCATGGCCGGGGGGGGGGTGGGGTTTGGCAAAGGTGGTGACCAACTTTTAAGGGGTCCAAATTCTTTAAGGTGTATTAAAATCTTGTCACAACGTCATCCTTTTTTGTCTTTTTTACCTAGTCCTTTTTTACCATGTAAAGACACATATATGGATGATTATAATGGAATCTAGAATTGTAGTGGTCTAAAATACAATCCTTTTGAAATATTTGACAACTTTTGATTTGTTATTTTTTATGGGGATCAAAATAAAGGGTAAAAAAGGATTGCAATAAGACCTAAGTCCTTTTCCTCCTATGTGATACATTTTAAACGATTTTCACTCTAAGGTTAAATTGCCCCTTTCACAAGGTCAATCTTAATTTTGGTAGCCTTTCAAACATGGACAACATCAATTTCAAAAAAGTATTTAAAATAATTTTTTTTTGTACAATGTGGATTTTCTTTTCCATTTTTCTTGAATGGTTATGGGGAAATTTCATCCTTTAAAAAAATTGGTGTTTTACCTAAAACTTTTTAAAGTTTTACATTAAAAATAAGGAATGTTTAACTTGTAAAAAGGTTTTTAACATTTCTTGTCTTGCTTTTATTGTTTTTAAAATTTTTACTCCTTGATTTTTTGCTTTATTTATCATTCCCAACTCTCTATTGAACCTTTTTATAACCAACTTAGCAAATTACAAATGGAATTTTTTTTCCAAAATCTTGAAAATTTTATAATAGCATAGCAAGAACCTTTTTTTGGGCTGATTATTTTGATCTACAAAAATTGCTTGAACTTTTTTTTTTTGGTTTTTTGTTTTTGAGTAACTATATAACCTTTGTAAAAGTTTCAAGCTAAAGTATTATTTCATTACAATTTTTTAGTTATTTTATAATGTTTATATTGTTTTAAAAAAAATTCATCGAATAGATTTATTGGGTGGTCTTACCAAAATAGTTCAACTTTCAATGAATAAAAACATTTATATGAGATGAAGGTGTCAAGGAGTGATAGGAAGGTGTAGTTAATTTACATTCATTTTGTTCACGATGGTTGGGGAACATTTTTTCAATCTTTTTGAAAGTAACAAGCTTGAAGGAACATTCAATTATTAAGTTTTGAAAGTCAAAATTAAGATTGTTTTTAAGAATGAACCATTGTGGGATCTTGTTTATACACTTGCGAATTAAAATGGTAGTTGTGATAACTACGTTGGCACTAAAGATTATTTCATCAATATTAGTAGTTGAAGAGGTAGATGAAGTGGAAGGCTTGGACACTATAGATGATGAAACACCTTTAGAATTAGAAATATATAAAGTTATTGTAATACTCATTGTGTTAGTCCAATATAAAATCATACTTTACATTGTGATTGTTGAAAGTTTTTTCTTAACAGGAATCCAATGAAAACATTTTTCTTGATCAACAAGTTGCATTTAGTGCAAATGGAAGAAATGCTTACATCATTAAACTTGTTAAATGAGTGAAGGAAATTGTGATGCAATTTATAACAATTGTTGAAATAATTTAAGATCAAGTTGATATTAATCCACATTGTCATGAATGCATGTTTTGCAAGTTTTGAAAGCTCATACAATTTGCGACAACCCAAGAGTTGGCATCATTGGAAAAGTTCATAGGAAAGTTGCTATTGGAGGAGCAAATAAAGGAAGCTAAGTTTTGGGAATAAAGAGGTGACAATGCTTCAATTTTTTAAACAAAGCAAAATCGAAGCAAAAACAATAGAAATTGAAATTGAGATGGCGATCATGGATACCAAGTGATGAATTTATATCATAGTAATAAGATGCATGCATCAAATGATAGCTCCTTCAAGGATAACCAATATTATGTTATAGACCTAGTATATCCAACAAATACCACCAACTTGGCCAATAGGTGAAGGCATGTCTGAGTATTTAGCTAATAATGGATGTTTGTCACAACATTAACTACAATTTTTAAATTATCAGCCATGTCTAATGGTTAACACCATTCAAGAAAAACAAAAGACCAAACATGGTGTTGGATCACAATAGAGGAGATGCATTCAATATATCTTTGAAACTTCGATAATGACCATTATTATAAATAATACAAAATTGAGATTTTTTATGATCTTAACAAGGTACTAGAAACAATTCTTGTAATAAATTTAGAAGAGTTAGACCAAGGTTGGTACTTTGATTCAAGTGCAACAACCCATGTTATTGCAAATGGGGATGTTACTTTTTATTTTTCAAAAACTCAAATAGTCAATAGGATTTCATGTTTTCAAATCTATAATCCATGCCATTCCCCACAAAATTCATGGTCCAAAGGAAATTTTATCCTCTTTCACAACTTGGATAAATAATGCACATGTCACCAACGTTATCTATTTCCTTAATGTAACCAAAATTACTCTTTGAATTGGTGCTATAGTTGATAAAAAAAGTTTGGTGATTTTTTGACAACACTATTATTAGATCATAAGTACAAAACAACATTGTATTTGGTTCTAGCTAAGGGCATAAAATATGTTTGTAGCAAGTTATACAAACTCTTCACTATTGGATGTGAACTATTACAAATGTTTCTTAATGTTGAAATGTAAATGTGGACTTATAACATACTTGCCTTGCAATCTTCCTTTTTAAGGTCTATACATACTAGCATGACCACGAAGATCATAATGCCTTCCCGGTGAATGCACATTATGATGACCCCTTTTGGGGCACTTTTGGGTCTAGTATTATAATACATATACAGTAGAACCTCTATAAAGTGATCCCCCCAAATTTTATAACCTCTCAAATTTTATCACTTCGGCCCGGTCCATCAATGGGACTAGGCAAAAAAATTATATTCTTATAACTTATCACTTTTTCCTCTTTCCCGACAATTTTATAATTTTATAATTCGTTTATTTCTCGATCAGTTATGGTGGAAATAGCTAATGATAGGCCTCTGTTTAAGACTATTCTGGTGGAGATGGCATACTCCGAGATGGTGGAGATGTTGATGTATTAGCCTGGTACGCCTCCACCCACTGCGCCAAGGCTTCATCCACATCCTGATACATGACCAATCGCCGGGTTTTGGTGTTCCCATTTACAGTTTCCTCCCGTGCTAGCAGCTCCGCCGAATGTTGCAGAGTGTTGCTAATTGTCGCCTGCGTCACCGTCACCTGGTGAATCTCCTCCAACCACTTCACCAAGGCCCTCTGACTGAGGGCTGGGTTGTCCCTCTTATATCGACAAAGGGCAATGCACAGGGACTCCGTCAGATGGCTGCGAGCTAGTTTGGGGGACTTCGCCATTGTTGGTTGGTGGTGAAGAAAAAGAACGGGTCCTGCCCTGCTTTTATGCACAAGCAGTGTAACAAAGTCGATCTACAAGTCTTTGTATTCGCTCGACAACTGAGCTACTGTACATATTTGGGGATACAGTTCGAAGCAGAAACTAGTCGTTCATCGATATTCTAGAATGTTCTTTGATGCTCCGTCCCTACCGATTCATGTGGATCTGACCAGATTAATCAAGTACTGTATCGACAAAAAGGTTCCAGAACGTTTCGTGACTTTCCAAGGGGTCTCTGCGACCTTTTGCAGAGTGTAGCTTAGATCTGTACCGTGTATATTTAGTTTAGGGCAAAGTGTGAAGTGTGCTGGAGGGACAATACTTCGGTCACAAGCAGGTTCGGAAAAAAAATGCTAGACTCTAGATGTTTTTCACCCTTTTTCTCTGCCAAAGACGGGTTGCCTTGATGATCAAAAATGCAAAGAAAATGGGAAAAAAGAGCAGCCTGTAGCTTTTGAACCTTGCGCCTCACAGTTCCAAACTCTCCCATAACTTATAACCTCACAAACTTTATCACTGGCTGCTGGTCCCTAGGTGATAAAATTATAGAGATTCTACTCTAGTATAATTGTTCCAAAAGTATGGTATGTTTAATTTTGGGTATCAATTTTGGTTTTTGAGCCCTATAATTATTATTTTTACACAACCAATGTTATGTAATATTATTTTTTAAATAATAATAATTTCATTTATATTGAAGGATTCATGAATATATTTATATTATACATTGGTATAATAAGGCCAATGTCTCGTTTTGACTACATTAATTTTAACGCTTCATTAGTCATCAAAGTAATCAATTTTAACATAATTTAAAAAATGGCCCCTTTAGCTATCCTTGTCATCTTCCATGTGAATGTGATTATTTGTCAAATTTTCAATATACCACACATTTATCGCATCTTTGGTGAAAAAACTCATTTTTTGAGAAGAAAATTTTCAAATTAGTCTTATGGTATCCAAGCATGGTTCAAAATAAGTGGAATGACATGGTTCAATCATCTTCAACTTTCATAAAAATAAAAAATCATTTAAATTATTTTTGGAACATATTTGTGTTTTTGAGTATAGAAATACATTACATTTGTTTTCACAAATATATTCCAATCTCCCACTTTATAAAATGAAATGAAATAGTTTCTTTTCTAATATCTTGCCTAGGTTATATTCTAACGTAATATACAAAAATATTGTGAAACTTTTTCAAAAGTTTTAAGTGGGATACAGTCAAACATGCACACCCTTGAAAAGTAATATAATGTGATCCCCCAAAGGGGTCCATTGTATTGTGCTTTCACCCTACCATCAATTCCATTTACCTTTTGTGATTGCAAAGAGGGTGTTGTGGTCCAAAACAACATTAAGAACCTACACTACAAATTAATCACCATTAGTTGATGGAGAAAAATGAATTCATACATTCAAATTTATTTGAGCCATTCCCACATGCTTGGTTTAATGGGGCTAAAGTAAATGCCATTTCACAAATGACTTTGTTACAAGTCATGGAATTATTGTCTTCCCACAAAAAATTCCACATTCCAAAAATTCAAGTTGTTTAAACAATTGATCAATAACCATGAAAAGAAGAAAATTAAAATTCCAAGGATAGATTGGAGCAATGAATCTCTATCAAATGACTTCAATGCATATTGTGAGTTGCAAGACATTTAAAGATGGCTCACAATTGCCCCTTACTCCACATTATAACGGTGTTGCTAAACACACAAAAAGTAAAATTATTGAGTAAATAAAAAACACTTGTCCATTTAATTATTGATAAAAATTCTCAACATAGTGGTGTATTTGGTGAACAAAGAGCCCTTCAAGGTCCAATGGTGGGTTTTTGCCTTGTCAAGTGTATAGTGGATCATTGGTAACCCATTTAACTATTTAAAGAATTTTGGATGTTTAGCATAAAGCATTTAGACAAATATATAGGAATGGGATGGCAACAAAAAGAATAAAATGCATCTAGTAGGCTATGAAGACAAATCAATGCATACTAATGTTATAACCTTGCTACAAAGAAAATTACAATTATGAAAGATGCGATTTTTTATGAACAATTCATGGGCTTAATAAAGTTACCATTTCAACAAGCTACAAACACAATGAATAAAATCATCCCACTTGATTTGTACCTAAAGAAGTTGAATCCACTAAAGAATCTTGCCCCCACAAATGTAACAAACCACAATTTAAAACTTGATAAAGATATTTTGATAGATCTTGTGGAACTCCCTACAGAATGAACTTTTTCACCCCCAAAGTCTTGAAATGACACCAATTAGGATAGTTGCATGACTCCACATTGCTCCATGCACATGAAGCAATGCATTTATTCAATTAAGTTGAGCACCTAAGAACCCACATATTATTGAGAAACAATTCAACACCCAAGTTGGAGAGTAACAATGTGTTCAAAAATTGAATCTATACATAAAACTAGTGCATGGGAACTTACAAAATTGACACCAAGAAAAGGACCCCATCACAAGTAAATGGACATGAGTTGAGAAGTTAAAAACAAGGTTGGTGGCTTGATTTGAACAACAAACAAGGTTTGCACTTTGATGAAACCTTCATGCTTGCTGTCAAGTGACTCACAATTTCATACAATTGTTGCAATTATATCTCAAAATAAATGGGGTGTTTGAGCATTTGGACATAACTTTCATGAATGTGGATTTGGAGGAGGAAATTATAAATGGTCCAACCTTCAAGATTTGTGACTCCAAGGAGGGACCACTTCATGTGCTTACTTCAAAAGGCACTTTATGGACTAAAACAAGTATCACATGCTTAGTATTGGAAACTTAACCATTTTTGCAAGATTTAAAACTAATTTGTAATCATGTATATCATGTGCTATACATGCTTATGGAGGATGGTCTTTATGTTATCCTCATCTTGTTTGTTAATGATCTACTTTTGACAAGGAACCACTTCTCCAAACTAATGATGCTAGAGGAGGAACTTGAAAAAAGGTTTGAAATGTCTTAGTTAAATATTATGCACCTCTACATTGGTGTGGAATTTTTATACCTACCTCATGAGATCATGCTACAATAACATAACTATGCACACTTGATATGTGTCACAATTAAATTGGTGTCAAATGCTAGTGTTTAGTGGAAGAAGGTTTATAAGTAGAAATCAAGAGTGAGAAGATAAAAAGATACGCTTTGATCATTTGAAAAAGCAACCACGAGAATGGCTAACTTGGAAGAGGAATTCTTGGAAGAGGAATTGAGTTTTACTAAATGACAGCATGATAACAAAGAAGAAAAGCTGAACTTGAAAAAGAAAGGACGCAAATCCAATTTTAACACCAAATAGGTGAGATTGTAATTCACCTACACAATTGATCGATAATAGTACAGTTGAATAGTTCACTTTGTTCACCAAGTAACAAATCAAAAGTGAGAATGAGAAGTGCATCCACTAGGGCAAATGCATGTTATGATAGAATTTACACCCAAAGAAAACTGTCACAAGGTGACAGTTTTCTTAGTCATAGAGATTTGATGCAGCTTGGTAGATGTTTGAAAAAATATTTAATGATGAAAAAGTAAACAAGTGATTCAAATCAATTTTAATCTATCTTTATGTTGTGAAATTGATGCACATTACACATATTATTTTCATGCACTTGTTCTCATACACTCTTCTTGAGCATCACCAGACAGGTATATAGATTTACTTGCTGCTTTTTTTTAACAACTGAGAGCTTGAGCTCATAATCATTTCTTCTTGCTCAGTGTTGTTTCTTGAATTGATCACCAAATTACTTCCCCAAGTTTGTAAAGAATTTTCCCAGTGAAGAAGAAGAAGAAGAAGAAGAAGAAAAGAAAATGCAGAAGCAGCCAGCTAGCTAAAATATTCATGAATGTTTCTATATGAACACATTGCTCTTAGCATGTGATTCATGATCATGCACAGCATGCTGACACATTAAAAAGTGTGTGCCAAAAGCAATGAAGAATCATCATCAGCAAATGCATCAATGATTTCCCAGATTACAAATCCAATGAACAGCAAATTCATGATCAGCTGGCACTGTAATTAAGTCTGCCAGCTTGGATTCAAGTTGTGATCTGATGATGGTATTCTGTTGAAGAATCTTGACACTAGTTGCTGTTGGTACAATGGAGGAAGAACTGTACTCAGAAAATTCTAGTGATCAGAATATATGATCCTGGTTTAGCTGAGGTTGAAGATGTGATGAAGCTCCTGATCAGTAGCAGCCTTGTTCAAACAATGGGTATATTAAATCCAATTGAACCATAGCTTAATATCTGCTGGAGCTTGAAGTTCACATGACAGACAGATCGAGGATTTGCTGGGTAAGTCTGCAACAAGTTGGTACCTTAAGAATTGCGAGATCTAGTCGAGAAAGCAATAAGATTGAGGCTTAATTGGTCAAGATCGATCTGGATTCAAGTGCAGGGTTTTTGATGATGACGATGATGATGGGTTGATTTTTTTGTATTTCAGTGGTACCATTTGTAATTGAGAAATGTTGGTGGAGCTGTGTGAGACTTTGTTTAGATTGTGCTTGCAGTGCTGGAGTTGCGCAGTAAGCTTGTGGTGGTGCTGGAGCTGTTAGTGGGGGTAGCGGATTCCGGAATGGCGTGGCCGAAGCCGTTTCTGGCAGGCGGCGCATATGGAGTCACGATGGCAATGAGTGCACCCACGAGAATCGGGAACGATTTTACCACAAAGTCAGGGATGCGTGGGTAGTAGCAAGTGGTGACAGGCGCCGTCAGCAGCGTGAGAGCCGCAAACGCCATCACGGAAAGCGTCGCATTCACGAAATCGAAAACCCTAGGGAAAAAAAAAACACATTTCAGGATGCATACATTATAATGATCATCAAAGTAGCAGCAGCACACGTTACCGATCGATCATGGGTGTCACTAAATTTGCATCAGGAAGCAAAGGAAGTTCCCAGATCGAGAGCAAAAACACAAAACAAAAAACCTCAAAGACTTGCAGTAGCTGGATTGTCAGCTCCGGAGAGCAGCTCTCTTGCAGTTGGACCCTCTGAGCGGATCTGCTGCAGACAAACAAGAACAGATACCTTAGATTGTATTTGGCATTGTCGCCGATATAGAAAGCGCCGCTGACATTAGCGAGACCGGAGCCGACGAAACAAGGATTCCACAGCCCTGTAGTAGTCACGACACCGTAGTAGACAACGCCATTCTCGGCCTTGTAGCTGTCCGTGAAGCAGCTGAAGGCGCAGATGGCGCAGAGGATGACCAGCATCACAGCCGTGACCACCTTGTCCGTGTGTCCGCAGTCGCCATTGTTGGTGGTGAGGGTTGCAAGCGCCTGGGACAGCATGAAAGTGCCGGTGGGTAGGAGGTTGGAGAGCTGGGTCAAGATGTCCGTGGATTGTCCTTGAGCGTTCTGTGCTGTTCTCGTCATCTTCTGTACCAGATACTTCAGGAATTGGAACATGCAGCCACAAGAGATCACAGCATTCAAACTGCTGCTTGTCGTAGCCGCTGCAGCTGCGGAGCTGCTGCTGAGTGGATTTGTGCTCTTGCTGGCCATGGGATCATAGAAGCTCTGCAGCTCAGGCTCAGAAAAACTAGTGTCGACTGAATGGCTCATGGGTACAGCTGAAACCAACAATAAGCTGAAGCTGACAGACAAAGTTTGCAGAAGAGAATTGACGACAGACTCTGAGGATCAGAAAGCCTGACGGTTCCAAACATATATCGAGAACGAAAACGAGATATCCATGGAAGTGGGAAGAAGAAGAGGAGTGAAACTGGTGACATGTCGAGGGAATGAAGAAAGAAAGCGTGCACGCCATGAAACATTGGGCAACTGCACACGCATACCCAATACCCATTTCAGAAGCAAAGTCTTGCTGCAACAAAAAAAAGCTGCTCAATTGCACAACCCAGCTAAATTTCTTTACATGTTGAAAATCATGATCAGCTGCAGGCTGCTAGCACCATGATCCATGCCAATCTATCTACATCAAACTGCAGATGTGAAGCTGATCAGGAATTGGGCTGAAAGTAAGTGTGCCCTGAAATTCAGCGGCACCCATTGAGCTTCAGGGTGCTGGGAATATCCGGGAGCAAAAAGAAGAGTAGAGAAAAAGGAAAAATACAAAAAACAAAAGCTGATTCAACTGCATCATCAAATGGGTGTAGTTTTGAGTTTCCTTAGCTCACAAGGAGACTCAAACTCTTGCCCTGGAGCAGCTTTGCGACTTGTACACTGCAGGGATCACGAGGAACAAACATGGGGATCAATTCTCTATCTTTCCTTATTTCTCTCTCTTCATTGCAAAAGTCCCACATAACATCCCACTTGGGATCCACGTTGCTGTGCACTACCAGTGCTTTTCAACCTTTTTTTTCTTATCATGTTCTCATTTGCTTTTCAATACTTCGTTATTATTTATATCAATTTAAAATCATATTTAAATTATATTAAACATCATATTCATGGTGGGTAAGTAAAAGAGGAAGGTAGTTATTAAAAAATAAATAAAAATGAAATCACTGGAATTTGCAGAGCAGGATTCACACACAAAAGGACTTTTGATAACTGGTTATGTCTGGTAACCAGCTCAAGGCCACCTCAGGTTATGGCACATCATCTTGCTGCTCATGCACCTTGATTATACGCCATAGCCCCGATCTTATCTTCTCATAGGTTACCTAATCCATAAACAATGTTCTATCAGGACCTTTTCCAGAGCATAGCTACTAATCTCTGTCCTTATTCTGCCATTCGGTTAGGTGATAAGAGGTTGAACCAAGGCCATATAATATACCTTGAAAACTTGTTGAATACGATGCACTCTCTAGCATAAACATTGTCCATAGTTAGGTTGTATATTACAAAATGTAAATTGATGTGTAGCACAGATAGCTAGGAATTATCAGAAGAAGCAGTGATGGCTGATTCTACCACTTAAAGACAACTTTAAGAACCTGTGGAATTGACAACACAAATGGACATTTGTGGTTTTCACACAATTTACCCAATTGCAGCTTGGAGACTACCTTAATCTAATCTTTACTACACTACACTAATCTGCAATAATCTAATGCCATTACAAAAGCATTGGCTTTGACAGTGGTAGCTGGTAACATCACCGGATATGGAGTATGGCATTATTTTTTGATAGTAGCCCCAAGTGTAATGAATATGTATGTAGTTGAAATGAACAGCATACAAAAGAACATTGAAAGCATGAATGTGAAATTTCCAACATGGATTGTAAAATCTCCATATGTGCCAATATTAAATAAATGTTTGTCATCAACAATTGACAAAAACAAACCTTTTTTAGAGGGAGATTGTCATTCCTGTTCATCATTTATCAATTCATCAAGTTGCCCTTGCATTAGGGTATAGGGTAAGTTTTAAGGTTTGGTGGTTGGAATATGTACATATAAAATTTACATCCCAAGAGCACATGTTACTTATGTAATGATCTTCCATACCTTGGATAGTGGGATGAAAGTTAAGAAGCACCTCATCATCATCGAGCATCACACTTGTTATTGAATTGATTAACACAGAGGAAGAGGGTTGTTTGTCATGTGAAGGGCAAAGTCTGAAAACTTCTTTGTCTTTGCTGACATTTTGAATTGGATCAGGATTGCACTAAGACTGGATTTTACATATTCCAATTTTGTTTCAAATCTCATTTATAGTGTCATTAGAGCATGTAGCATTCCAAACCACGCCAAGACCATCCAACGTTGGTTTGGCATCTCGCGTAGTTCATGGTCTTTAGAATTCATAAGATTTTGATATTGTTTTGGTGCTTGTAGTGGGTCCTTTTCAAAACTTTCATACCAACTTGGTCTTGGTATTGGTTTTCAGAGTCACTTTTGACCAGTATGAAGCAAGTATATACCAACTTTTGAAATAATATAAGGCAAGTATATACTTGATATTAGAGATATTCATAAAGTGACCCAATCATGTGCCCACTTTCATCCTGGCATTTCATCCTTGCTTTTCAAGTATCTTTAATCTCACAAACTAGTACACTACCTCAAAAGAAGGGATGAACTTGTTTTCTGTCAACAGTGGCTCCATGCATCTTGCTTGTTTCATAGTCCAAGCTATGCATACCTACTCATAGTCTCGCTCTTCAAGAACACTGCAGACCCTGTTTTTGCACAAACATTGCCCTCTATATGTTTGCACAAATGAGAGCACTTCATCATAGTACTCTCACCTCTCTCTATTGAATTCCCTCTTCAATCACTCTTCACTCAAAACCAGCTCACACTAGAAAGCTCCAGACCACTCATCTCATGCAAGTTCTCATGAAATCTCTAGAACTCTCACCTCATAAGTTTTTATCACAAAGCTCTTTCTTTCAAAAATCTCACCTCATAAAAACTCAGTAAGATCTTCAGTCTAGATTTTGACAACTCATGCAAGCAACTTAAAATTTTGATGACTAGTGCAGAAGTTCTAATTTCAGGGCAAATAAATAGGCTTAATTTTTCACAATAACCATATCATGATGTTCAAGACCAAAAGTGTTACACTCTTGAACTTGTATCTCCCAACCTTTTTCTCTTACCATAGTATAGGAAAAGATGTCAATAATGCACAGGAAATAATCTTGTTTAACTTCATAGACTTTGTATAGCACCAATCAGTAAAATCTAGATACCACCCAACCAGTCAACTTCAGTGATCTCACCTCCTTCCTCCCAAATCCAGTGAACCAGAAAACAACCCTACAAGAGTCTAGTCTAAATAACACAATTGAAACATTGGAAGTTGAATTTCAGGCACAAAGAATATTGTTTCTATTGTGTTATTCAATTAGTTGGGTTGTGCAATTCAAACCTGCCCTTATGAAGCAAAAACAACACCCAAAAAACAAGGCCACACAGACAAGGCTTTTTGGTGGGTTCAAAAGAACCCAAATTTTTATTGATTTTTTGGTTTTTTTTTTTTTGCAATACAAAAGCTCATGCCCTCTCGCCTCTGATACGCCTGGCAAGCTGGATGTCCTTGGGCATTATAGTCACCCTCTTTGCGTGGATCGCACACAAATTGGTATCCTCAAAAAGACCCACAAGGTAGGCCTCAGCTGCTTCCTGGAGTGCAAGAACAGCATGGCTCTGGAAACGAAGATCAGTCTGCAAACAAGAAACAAGAGACTCAGGTCTTCAGTGTCTTTAAAGCAAATGCCTTGATAAGATCCTGAAACATTCTCCCATTTCGTTTCACTCATTCTGGCATAAATTTCTCAATGCAGAGATGGTATAGACCTTAGGCATGTCAGAAAGGGAGATGAAAAAAAGTTCAAACCTTGAAGTCCTGGGCAATTTCTCGAACAAGTCTCTGGAATGGCAGCTTTCGGATCAGCAACTCAGTGCTCTTCTGATACTTACGGATCTCACTACACAATCAAAGAATATAGAAGCGATTCAGTTGCAAACAACATCAAACAGTCCAAAATTGCCCGTAACGCCATTTTCCACTCAGTTCAATACATCCAGAAGAATAACTTCAGCAAATGTCTTCATGCATTTACCGCAGAGCAACTGTTCCAGGGCGATAGCGATGGGGCTTCTTCACTCCGCCAGTGGTAGGTGCCGACTTTCGTGCAGCCTGAGCAAGGAAAAAAGAAACAAGAAGAACTAGGTTCAGATGATGCAGTCAAAGTGCGATGCATTACTTTAAATGGACGTAGATGATAATAAAAACCTTGCTAAACTCGAGATTAGCTAAAGAAGACCAACTCACCTTTGTGGCTAGCTGCTTCCTTGGAGCCTTCCCTCCAGTGGATTTACGCGCCGTCTGTTTGGTACGGGCCATGATTACACTGCAAAAACGACATTGGTTAGCAATCTTCTCCACAAAGGATTACAGATTTCTGCGAGAAAAAGTAAGTTAAGTATTCGCATCATGCAGATGGCAAAGCAAAATACCGACGGCATCATACCCTAGAACACCAAGCAACTACACATCGCCCTCAAGATCTCAATGACCCAGAAAGGACTTTCACAAAGTCCTTAAGTACACATTCTAAACGACGACACAATAGTGAAGGCGCAAAGAACATTGTATAGTGACATTTGGTACAAGGAAAACAAACAGCCGTCCCAACGACCCTAGCCGAAGCGGGCGCAACGTCTATAGGGGTTCCAACCGATAGATTTTCCAAATGAGCTTTTAAAGCTCTGAATATTACAAAGACAAATAAACCTGAGGAAAGACGGAGCATCTTTCGCCACTTGCAGATGAGGAACACCAAATCACAGAACTATAGACCTCTGCATATCAGGGTTACGAAAGCGAGAAGACCAAAGAGTATCCAGAGAGAGACAGAGAGAGTGCAACCTCCACCGGCACGGACGTGCACCAAACAGACCTTTTACAAATCCAACACAGACTCCAAAACAAAAAGAAAAGAGGAAAAAAAAAAACATCACAGGAAAGAGAAGGCGAAGTAAAAGAGGATTTTGGAGAAACAAGGGTTTCGACACCATCTTGAGAAAGAAAATCGTACCTTTGTTCAAACGGCGATGATCGCAGGCACGAGGAACGCAACGACCTGGATACTAAAAACGAAGTACAACGAAAACAAAAAGGCACGGGAAAATCTACAACAAAATGCGGAAACACGAGAGCGAGCAAGAGGGTTTACAACAGCGCCGGAGATGAGGAGAACGACAAGCAAATTGAAGACGACAACAAAACAGAACTGAAGCAACACCGACTTGACCCTGTCTGTCTCCAGTTACGCTGTCCAGGAATCAACGGTCCCGATTCACCGCATCAATGATCTACACGGTTAGATGTACACTACACGTCTCCCAACGACCCATCGACGGTAGGGATGAACTCATCTTCCGCCGTACGAAAAACCTATCGACGGATGGGGAGATGAAAATCCAACGGCATTCATTCGTGGCTTCCTTGGCAAGGTTTCGAATCCTGGTGATTCTTCGTTTATTTATCTTTTGCATTTAATGGTTTTCTTTCGTAGTGCACGTGAACGGTCCCGATGGGGTCATTTAGGAAATCTAACGGTTGAAATCTCTAAAGACGTGTGGGAGCCAATCGTTGATCGAAAGATTTGGACGCGGATCGATAACATGGACGGTTCAGATCTAGTTCCGGGTTCGGACTGTATCCACGGCTGGTGTAGGTGCAAGGAAAAGATAGCGTACAAAACCATGCAGAACGATTTTTAAAGAACAAAGAAGAAGTGGTTAGTTAATCAAAAAAGCCACAAAAGTGGTCATTAACCGTTCAGCCCGGAGTTTCAAGATTGTTTTTGTGAAAAAAAAAAAGGGGGAAATAAATGAATTAAATAAGTCCTCAGTAACTACCCTTGTTGGTAGCTTCCACACATATTTGTTGAATAATTAATTATTTTTCAATTTTTCATTTCAACAAATAGAATATGTTATTGAAGAAGAATCAGTAATTTTATTTCCAAAAAAAAAAGAAGATTTTGCAATTTGAAAAAATAAAATAAAATATTCAACATTTTTTTAAAATAATATAATTAATCTCAAAAAACTGCCAAGGTAATGAAAACTTTATAATAATAAATAATAACATACATAATATTTGTGTTGATGTACATACATCAGACTTTCCATTGACAAAAATGAAAACATATTAATAATGGAATAGAATGACATATAGTGAAATTTATAGAATTTTATCTTTTGAAAAGACAAAATTTGATCACAAACAAAATTATTATGTCTACAAAAAAATAATTTAATCCTCGTCATTGGTAGTGCGAAGCAGTGTGGAGCCCAAATTATTTATTTATTTATTTATTTACTTATTTATTTCTTGGAGTTATTTATGCTTAGGCAAATAAATCTCAAGCTCTTTTCACAAAGCCGTTTCATGAACCTCATAACAAAATTGTGTTTTGCAACTTGTCTTAGGCAATTAAAAGGTGTGATATGCAGCTAAAAAATAAGTTGCACCGTAACACTAAATGTATTTGCACCTGCCATTCCATCAAGAAGGATCAAACTTGCACTAAAGTTCTTCCCCCCCAAACCTAATTTCCGCAACTTCAACCAAAATTGTAGCCCTAACATGTCACAAAGGATGTAACACTAAATGTAATTTGATCAGTCTTAACTTCTAGCTTAGAAAATCAATCAAGCAAGTGTACTGATGGTTTTCAGCAGTTTGGTGAGAAAGTTTCAAGTGCAAAGCTCTGAGAATCACTTGCACCGTTATCTACCCTGTTAGGAGGGAGAGATAGAGAGAGAGAGAGAGTTTCAAATTGATGTTACAGAGGTTTAATTTTCCCAGTGATTGAGAAACTCTGGATGCTAAATGGGTTTTTGCAGTCTTGCAGTACAAACAACTTTTGACTACACTCGAACATAACGGCTCACGAATGCATCATCTTTCTCCTCTTGTCGCTTTTTCAAACTGCTAACCCCACAACAACACCCCACATCAACCTATTCAGTCATTAACAGCTGCTAAAAGACATCCATATTCAAGCAAGGAACTGCTGGTTAGAACTCAATTGTAATTACACTACTGGAGAGTGAAACAAGCAACCAAAATAATTAGGGTTAGAGAAAATGTGAACCATTGAATTGGTGAAGGCAAAAATTGAATACCGAGCATTTCTTTCTTCTCTCATGTAGAGAGCTTCAACTTCCTTCTCACTCAAAATTTCCACAACTGGCTCAAAGAGGTCCCATTCATTTCTCCTCCTACAAAAGCATGCCAAGATATAAAATTATAATCAAAAGGAGAGAATGCAAGTTTAGGGAAACACCCAACCAGAGTCAGCAGTTTATGGGGTTGGGGGCCCCTGGTAGCATAAGGCAAACTCACCTCACAACACTGATTTTCTTGCTGTTGGGCCGCTTCATCATATTGAGTGCTGTTGTGGCTTGCACACTGCAGATCCCCCACATCAAGGCAACAATTGAGAGTCACATTGTGATGACAGTTGTGATGCAAGCAAATGGGTTTATTATTCAAAGACCAAAAATTTCGCTGAGAATGCAAATGGTGCCATTTCTGAAATTAATCTGCAGTACCCATTGATGAGTTTAATCTGTGAAGCTTAAACCTGTCCCCTCATTAACTCTTGTAGGACGTGGATGTTCACTGCAAGATGTGGCCATCGACCAGAACTTGCCACCTGATTTAAACCCTAATTTGAGAATCAACTTATACCCACCGTCTATTAGACTGATCACACTACTACCAACCCACTCAGTTCCAGTGGTCGTTGTGACATCAAAGACAAGAGGATTCCAGGTAGCAAACCTGGACTGAAAGAAGTCCATTGCACCCTTGTCACGACGTGCTTTTTTGCTGATGCGGGTCTCTCTCCCTGTTGCTAGATTTTGTTTTGCAATCTGACATTTCCAAATAATAAGAGACAGGAAGGGAAAGTGGGAAGGATAAACATAAACCACACTGGAAGTGTGAAAGTTAAAAGTACAGGCTGAACTACAAAATCTCCCAGAACAAAACAACAATTTCAAAAGGACACAGAAAAACACAAGAAAGTGAAAGGAATACATATTCTATTGCAGAGAAAAAGTCCACAAAAGCAATTTGAAAGTAATGATTGTGTCACCCCTGTACAAGCAAGCATCAAAGCCTGAAGCAAAAAGACTAAACTGCCACAAAACTTTGCAACAAACTGCACACTTCCTGCATCACTTTCCTCACCTCATAAAGCTGTTCCCGAATGGCCACTGCTATGGCTGGCTGCACACAAAACACATTGAATGGGTCATTCCACCACCAAGGAAACAAGAGGCACCACGAGAAGACCTCCATGTGAGGTACCCTCAAGAGTGTGCACAAATCAAATGTTGAAGGACCAAAAAGAATTTTACAAAAGTGACCCACTCACTGCAACTTCAGGATCTTTGATGTCCAAGTCTTTACAAAGTCCTCTTGCAAACCCTTCAGGATCACTCTTGAGATTATTGACATCCTGCAATGCAGCACATAGAAAAAGTCAAGATTGCAATCCAAAGACTATCTGTGACTAGAATTGGTTTCTCCTAATCTGATCAGAACCAATCCTCATCTAGTACCTGAACAACAAAAAATCAAGTATATTTTGGTCCAAGAAAAAACAAAACTAAGGGTTTGAATTGGCATTGAATCCCAAAAGATAACAGCTTTGAGATATACCCATAAGAACTGGTCGTGTATCAAGGTGTTATTTACTCGGAGGTCCAACTGTGAAAATCCAACCAAGTCAGACAACAGGAAAGTATGCTCAAACCAACATTTCCAGTATCTTCCACCACATTCGATGACGAACCAGGCTGACAGGCAATAAACAACAAAAGAATGTTGCATGATAACTGAAAGCCTTGTGTCAGTTATATAGTAAACATACTCTGATCGTCTGGACTCTCTCCTCAGTGCTCATTTCTTGGCCTTCAAATGACCGAAATTCTGTCAATTGGGTCTGCAACAGGAATGGAACCACACACAATATTTCTTGAGTCAAAAGAGGCATCAATTGTGGACCAGAGTACAGATTGCAACCATAATTCCTCACCCTAAGATGATGGAATTAGGGCAACAAATGGAAACAGAAAAGACAGGCACCACATTGCAAGCAAGAATATAACAGCATGAAGAAGATTACCTTGAAGATGCTAGATGATAGCTCAGACATATATTATTGACAAGAAACAGAAAATGATTGAGGGGGGGCGAGAAACTAATTCACCTGTATCGCCTGTGCAATGTAGGGCTGGAATACGGCTGGTAAATTCAAATCTTTCACCATCCTTTTAGAGAATGGAATGATCTCATAGTCAGGATCTGAGATTGCCCAGAAGGAGCAGCAGCGTTCAATTAATGAAATTGGGTAATGATAACCATGGTCTTTCAATACCAAACAAAAGCACTTCAATGAATGCTGCAGCATGGAAGGACATTCAGCAACTCCAAGAAAATGGAAGAATGCTATTTCTTCAGCATGGAAGCAACTTCAGCAACTCAAAGGAAATGGAAGATGATGTAAAAGGAAAATGGAGGAGATTAGGTTTGCACCATCAGCATTCCATGTGAATGCATCCTTCAATTTCCTGCCATCAAACTCAAGATCCAACCGAATGGGTATCAAATTCAATTCTGTAGGCCTGCAAAAATCCCCGTCACCCAACAAACCTGATCACCTCAGAGAGAAAGTAGAAGAAAGGATCCTGGAAAGAATGACATAAAAGATACAGCAGAGATGACGAGGAGCTTCTTTTTCTGGAGAAGAAATAGGAACCCATCAGCAATCTCTCTCTCTCTCTCTCTCTCTCTCCAGTTTCTTTCTCCAGAAAAACCAACAAGATTGACTTTGAGGAAGTAGAGTTGTGGGATGGGGAAAAAAACTGACATTCGAAATGAGACCAATTCCCTGGGCGCACTCGCAACTGCTCCTTTGTAGCTCATCGTTCTCAGCTTCTTCTTATTCTTCTGTTGGGACAATTGGGTTTTCGGTTTCTCTGGAGATTCTTCGGGTGAGGAGCACAAGCGATTAGGGTTCAGGGATCTCGGAATCCTGGGTAAGGATCTTCTTCAACTGGTTCTCGGAGTCCTGGTTCTCCGTCTTCTCAGGACTCAGACACTTCTCAGGAAGAAGAAGAAGTCTGAGGAGAAAGTCCTGATTGGACAACACCACAGTAGCGCATAGGTATGTATGTATCTGGATTTGTGCCTTCAAACCCCATATGTCTGTGCTGGAATTGAGCTCTGATGTTTACTGGTTTAGGGTTCGGCATGTTCTTCCCCTTTGCTTCAATCATGAGCTTCGGTCAAATTTCATCTCGTATCTATGTTTGCAGATTTAAGGTTTAGCATGTTTCTTCCATTCCAGTCATGAGCTTTTGTCAAATTTCATCTTGTATCCGTGTGCTTGTGCTGAATTGGAGCTCAGATTTTGAAGTTTGAGGATGCAGATTGATCTTTGCAGGTTTAGGGTTTAGCATGTTCTTCCATTTCAGTCATGAGCCTTTGTCAAATTTCATCGTGTATCCATGTGCTTGTTCTGAATTGGAGCTCGGGTTTTGAAGTTTAGGATGCAGATACTAAGATATTTGCAGGTTTTGGACTTGTCAATTTGATCTTGTTCTGATCAAAATCTAGCTGGTTGACCAGGATCTGCAACATTCTCTCTTGACCAATTTCACTGTGACATTTATAGTTCTGGAAAAAGAGGCACCAACTCATATTGGGGAGGCTTTGATGTGAAGTGTGCTGGTTCCACATGCAAGTGAAAAGCTTCAGAATGACCATGAAGCTTTCCAGCCTGGTGATATGATCTGCCTCACAGGCAGGCTTTTCTCCTTTCACAAATCAAACCTTGTATTGTGCACTGGTAAAGAAAGAAACGATGGAAAAGATCAGTGAGGTTATTATGGTTTTGTCAGAGAATATCAACATGAGAAAGATTCAGTGGGATTATTCCTGACCCTACAAGCCTGAAAGTGTGGAATCCTGTTGGTCTCAACCATGAGCCTGCAAACCTGAAAGTGTACATTCCTGTCAGTCTCAACCATGGGCCTGTTAGACCATTGAGTAATTCCTGTGGCACATATCACGAGTTGTAGTTTTACTGGCAAAAGGCATTGTCACAGATGACAGCGTATTTCTGTATATGATCTGACACCTTGTGAGCAACTCTCAGTAGGTTATGACTGCACCCACTATCATGTTATCTTCAAATGATTGTTATATAATTTCTGTTATGTATATATCTCTGTGTGGGTGTTGTTACTATTAAAGATTGGGATGTACAATCAATGACAATTTACTTGACCAAATATGGGTGAAGCAAAACTTGGCAATCAGTAAGTCCCTCAGGAAACTGTATCTGGACTTTCTATTGTTGTCACTGTAGTCTGAATTTAACTGTGATTTCATACATAGTCTTGGAATGGCTCTTGGCTTCGTTGTTTGTTGATTCTTTGCAGCCTGACAATGGTGCAGTTGCAAGATGCATTGTTCCAGATAGGAAGTATGCAAGAAAAAAATTCCTCCAAAGAAGAAACACACTTGAACCATTATGTGAAGACAAAAAGAGAGCTCAAGTCAGCACCCTGTTGACAGATCTTGGTTTGTTGCATTATGGGTATGCGGTCTGTGATCACAGCTCAATTTTTCTTGAGTAAGTAAGTACCCCAATACTATTGACAATCTTTCTTGCCTGCACTCTCATCAAGGAAACTCAAAACCAAGATCAATAAGAGTTAATGACTGCCACAAACCAGCACATGCTCATGTTTTCCATTCTTATGTACACTCCACTACTTTGTACTCATCTGTTACTACTGTTGCGCTGTTCTTCGTGCACTCTATTTGCACCAAAGATGCATGTTTCAGTTTTGCTTTGTGATGCACACAATTTCAATAATTAATGCAAATGGATTCTGCTCTGGCACAGTATGTAACATGCATGTAGAGCAATGAAAAACAGGAATTTGATTTCATTGCTCTTTCTGTTTAGTCATTTTCTTGCCATCAAAATGTTTTTATTCCCCAGGGTGCTTACGGATTCATGCTGTTGCTGTTTCTTTCTTCTGTGCGTGTTTGGGCCAGATGCTCATCAAGCTTGCAGCAAGGGCCTCATGCCATGGATTGACTTGTTCAGGTGAAATCATGTTGTTTGGGCCTGATTCTCAAGTTGCACTTAGTCAACTGTGAAACGGGTTAGTTGCAAATTGATTGCCACAAACCTTGATGGGGGCAGATCTTGACAAGTTCTCTTGTAGGTTCATTGGTACTCCTTTTCATTTCAAAAACATCTAATATATAATCTTCATCATTTCCTTTGTTTGCAAAATCAGTTGCAGCCTCTAATCATTGACACGAAAACTAATGGCATTTTAGGAGCAAAGGAAATAATAATTTCTTACCATACTCAACAATTTTCACATTTTGTTCATGACCAAGGAATGGAGACATTAGATGGAGACTTTTGTGTTTGGGGCCTTACATCAATGAAAACACATTATGAGCAAGATCCTCTCATCATACATCCTTAAAGAAAAAAGATCCAATGCCAAAACATATTTCTTTCTTCATATCTGAAGGAAGAATTATCCGGAGGAAGAATTCCCAATGTCAATTCTATAATCATCTTCCACCAAATTGCCCATAAGAGATGATTGTTGACTCCTTTTCTAAGCTTCACAATCATTGTTATGATTGCATGTAATACATCAAATAAAAACCAATGTCCAGATGATTGGTTCAAAACACGTTGTCAAAATTGGAAAGATTAAATATCAATGCCCACATGATTCGTTTAGGACACAAGGTATCAAAACTAAAGATAGACAATCCATAATGATTTGAGCAACGTGCCATGTAAAAGGATGAAGCACACAACCAGCAACTTTGACATCAATTTGCCTACAATAGCAAAGAACAATTGCTTCCTAAAACAATAAAAAACCTTTTGTACATGATTATTATATTCACGAACCTACACCCAAATAGTGACAAAGAAACTTGAATGTTTAAAACATTTGGCATTCATATTGAAAGTATGACAAAGGTGTTCAACAGTATTGAAAATTGAAGGTCAAGTCAAGGAAATACCTTGTTTTCATAGGAATGAACTTAGTTTTTTTTGGTGTAAACTAAAGTCAATATAATCTTCAATCCACTCTTATTCATTGACCTTTCCCAAACTCTTTGGTCTAAGCTATACATTTCTATAAATCCACATGGGTAGACATGATAGACACATATTTTAAAAGCTTTGGAAAAAGTTTCTTTTATAATTGCCTATTAACAACCATTAGAAAAAGCATGCCAAAACAAGTTTAATAACTTTGTGTTAAACCCAAGATTTTGCACTTAGCAATGGATTTTTGAATTGTCATCATGATATTGAAATTTGAATTTTCATCTTTTACAAATAAAATTATTATTTTTCTTAATGCACATTGTTTTTAAAAATTTGTAGAATCTTTTGCCAATGTTTGGCCTAGGGTCCATTCATGGTTAGTGTACCCAAAAGGATTATCTAATAGAAAAAAGGATTATAAAATACTTTAATTTGGGTTTGTGTAACATCTATCATAGTGAATTGTTGTATGCATATAATTAAAATGATGCTATGCTAAATTAGTAAAAGATATCTAAAAATTTCAATGACGAGAAACTTCAAATAACTAGTTTATGGATGATTTTTTGGAATCTATCATGTGGTCATCCCTAAACAATTCAAAATTCCTATTGTATGGTTGTCCAAAGTCAATTCCAAAGACAATTACCTCATTTCCAAGTTTAACTACCTTTCCTAATAACTACATGTTTTCCTACTAACTTTCTTAATAACGACCTCACTCATTTCCTTATAACTACCTAGAAAACCTTATAACGACCTAGACAACCTTATAACGACCTCGATCCTTTTCCCTACCCACCAACATGGATATGCGAAAGCTAATTAACATGTGCCCATTCATGTCCATGATATTCATATTAATGCAAATTGAGTTTGACATTGACATAAATAATAATAAACTATTGGAAACCATATGAAAATATAAGAGAAAAAAAAAAGTAGTTGATCATCATTGGTACTACATAGCAACACAAAGCCCAAATAGATTGGATACAATATAAATGTGTATTTGACTATTTTTAAATAACTATATCCTAACTATAAGTTTTTTTTAAAAGGAATCAAAAGAAATGCATTAATGTAATGCAATTGATTTCAAAAAAATGTATGAATAAATAATGTTAACATTTATGTTTAACAATGTTCATTGAATGCATTTTATTAAATTATAAATGATGCAAGGATTTTGAAGGATTCATTCCAAAAGGTTGGAGGGAAATGATTATTCTTTCAACATTTGGTTGATTGTTTATATTCCACAAAGCTTAAAATTTGTAGTCCCAAGCACAAGTCACATGCGTAAAAAATTATCATGCAAAAAAAAATCAAGTTGTTTATGAAATCTTATGTAAATGTTTTTGCAATTTTGATTTTGAACCAAAGTATTAATGAGCAAAATTGTGTGCATGTGAAAAAATCACCACTATAAATGAATATCATAATTTGGAGTATTCATTTTTTCTCATTTAAATTTGTTACATGTAAATTTTGTTTTTGGTTTATAATGAAAAATAATTCTTGTGACCCTTTTGTCATAAAAGTGGTATCCCAATCATCAGTAAACCCCTTGATGTTTCTATGACTTCAAATAATCCAATAATGTATCATGTTTTAATTACTAATCAAATCTTATGAAACTTACAACAAGGGTAAAAACATGTTATAATACATTTTGCTACAATTGACAAAACATTTACATATCATTTTTCTCAATTAGGTTTTGTAACATTTTGTAACAAAAAAAATTTGTGAAAGGAATACAATACAAGGGCGCAAGCACATTGTCTAATATTGCAATCAAATATTTTCAACAAGTTGAATAGGTAAATGGCTATTAGTAATTAAAAGTCAAAATCCTACAAAAAAATAATAATGCCACACATTATCCTTTTTGCAAGTACCTATGGCATTAAAAAAATGGAAATTGCACTTGGAAAATTGATTGAATCAAATTATTTGCCAATTGTCTTTCTAGTGATCTTTTCATTTTATCATCAATGTCTTTTGCAAATTTATGTGCAATTGACACATGTTTTATAATGTTATTATATCATTACTTTTTCTCTCTTTTTTAATTTCTTTTTTTTTGTTACACCAAAACATATTAACTAATTCTACTATTGTGACAACCACAATAATGCATGATTTGTGCAATTTTCACATCCATTGCAACGTTATCATTCACATAAAATAAATACCAATTAACAATTTTTATTAGGAGGTTTACAAAATCTTCTTTGTTTATGTAATTTTTAAAATGTTTTTGCGATGGATCTTCATCACTCTACAACACCATCCTACTCTGTGACTTAAAATTGTACAATATTTTAGATATTTTTCACCAATTGGCTCTTGCATTGAAAGTTAATTTCCATTATATAACTTGGTCCAATTCTCATTAATTACTACTTATTTTGTGCTTGGTTAATTGATCCATTCAATAAAAAAATGATCAACAAGGGTGTTTGACAAAAACAAATTTAAATTTATGTTAGTTCAATTACATCTCTTCATATAATGATAAAAATTTTCATAATATGTTATACATGACCTATATGTTTACTAAATCTTGATAAGCCCAAATAGGTGCAAACATAGGCAAAGGAACTAGGGACTCCAAAATAAAAATATTTTTTCATGAAATGCATGTGACATTTGGCATTCATATGTTGGTCTATAATCTTAATTTTTAAAAAAATCATACCTAATGTATCACTATGTGTTAGATATGAATACTTTTGACATCTTATATCACATATATTTTGCATTCATGTTCTTTACCACATAAAACCAAATAATATTTGTTAAAGCCACATCATCAAAATTCATAATCTTTTAGGGCAAAAAGCAAGTTTGAACCAAATGTGTTGTATAAATGAACTACATCAAAAAATTTAAATGGTGCATATTTCATAAGGAAAAATGATGTTTGGAAAAAAAAAATTGTCCATTTTACACATCAAATGATGGGAAGTATTGATAACAATATGTGAGAGAAGACAAGATCATTCATTAACAAAGTGGACGAGAATAAACAAAAGTGAACACCAACAAAGCACAAGTGGGCAAGAGGAGGCAACAATAACTACTAGTAAAGTGTAAACAAGGTGAGAAGAAACAACAATGAATGAACCCTATCAAAATACAATTGGACAAGAGGAGATAATATTGATCATTAGCAAAATGTGAATGAATGAAATAGAACAATAGTGAACACAAGCAAAGTGCAAGGACTTTCAATAAACTAACAATGCAAATACAAAGCAACAAACAACTTGCAAATTAAATTAACATGTAACTAATAAACTTAATAAATATTAATTTAGAAGATAACAAAAAAAGGCAACAAGGCCAAAAAAATAGTGTGAATCAACAAAGGTTTGGTGTTTTTTTTAACAAGATGTTAACATCAATTTGCAATTACCCTAAAAAAAAGAATTGAAAATCAAACTTCACCTTCACCAGAGTTCAAGTAGGGTAGTTTTCAAGCATGGCATTTTTTTTCCTGTGACAAAAGTGCATGTTCTTTTAGTTATCAAATTTTTACTAATGTTTATTGAATTAAGAAAAAACATTGATAAAACAACCAAACATTAAACATGAAACCTAGTTAACATCAAATCCAACCTTTCAAATACATAAAAACTTGTCAAACAACTTTTAGTGTATTTGAAGTTGCATTATAAAACACAATCTTATTCAAACAAAAAGTGGGTGTTTTTTTTTTTTGAAATGCAAGACTTTCATTTTTCTTTTTATCTTCATTAAATAATAATAATAATAATCATAACTTTTTACACTTGGAAACACCTTTGTAATGGGGCATTTCAAAAGTAAACACCCCTTGGATCCACCTCAAATGGGAACTTAATTTGGGAATGCCCTATTCTTTAAGTGTTACCCTACATGTAATTGAATTTTGGTATTAAACTAACAACAAGAATAATAAATAGTTCAAAAATTGAATGTTTTAAAAATTTATTTAAAAAACTATAATCTTTTTCTTATTTTAATACACCTATTCAAGTAGTAAGAGGTCATACAAGTGGGAATGGGGAAGGTAAAAGTCTACTATCTAAGACCAGACCTACGTTTATATTAATTTTCTAATTTAGGGAATATAAGGTAGAACAGAAAGAGGGCAAGATGAGAAAGAAAAAAAAACTTGAAAGCAATTATTCTCAAGGAGTTTATAGTATTTTCAACATCCCCGGGATACCACCTAGGGGTCTACAAACCTTTTTAACATTATTTTCCTTCCTTTCTCCATGCTTGTAAGTTTTCCGGTGAATCTATGTACCACCTACAACACTCATGTGACCTTTTCATTTGCAACCCATTGTTGTTACCTTCTTGTGGCAACCAATAGTTTAGGGCTTTAAAGATTACTGAAGAGCTAGCCGTCATACTCTTTGTCCTTAAAAAAATTGTAGAGATACTAACTAAAGGAAGTATCCTATTTTTATCATTAAAAACAACTCTACCTTCCACATTTAATAAAACATCGAAACAATATATAAAACTTGAATCTTTCAACCATCTTTCATTAAAATCACACACAAAATACTTTTTTTTTTTTTCATTCCTCTTTTCCACACTCTAAGTAAATTTTCTCCACCCCGCAAAAGTCTAATGAATCTCCTATTCCTCTTCCTTCTTTTATCCCAGTTCCCCATGTACCACACACAAAGAACACATTGATCCTTAGAAAACAAAACCTTTATCCAAATCCCTTCTTAAAATTAATTTAGGTGATTAGGTGAATTACCCACAATCACTCACTAACCTGAGATATCTAATCTTATTAACTTCATCCCTTGGGTAAGGGATGGTAAGTCTACCACTGTGACTAGTAGTCATTAAGAAGCATGTGGAACTATTTAGATTAAAGATTTCTACTCGTTAACAAGTTAGTATGAAGTATGCATTGAAATATTGAATATTCACATTAAGACTTGAAACAATGTTGGTTGGTTATCAAGAAAATGGTTGGTTGTCAACATGGGTCCAAAGCAATCATTTATTTTTCAATTTTATACTGGAGTCAAATGATAGACATCTTATAACAAATTTCACATTAAATGGCAACACATTTATAAAAATTATTAAAACAATAGTCATTTAACACAAGACAAAGAGTGTTAAGTTTTTTTGGGAGGGATTAATCATTTAATTTATTAGCACAAAGCCTAATTTTGAAAATCAAGTTACAAAACTTAGCATATACATTCCTAGAAGCACAAAAACAAATTCACATGTGATATATGGATAAATATCTCCGAATAGGAAAGTTTTGGATATATATGGGTAAGGGGAATGGTACCATTGGTGCAAACAAACAATGAACTTGAGCATATTTTTGGTTTTTCATAAAATGATATTATTCGGTTTTAGTTTTACATACCAAGGTGCATACCAATTTTGTGTTGTATATATAGCATGTAAATCATGTGTAAGTGTAAATGATTTACACTTAGACATTCAAACTTTTTACATTTACACACATATTGTTATTATGTATAATTTTTTTGCATTTATATTTACACAAGGCCAACGTAGATATTTGTCAAATATATTTACATAGCCTTGTGTAAATGTTTTAAGGTGTATAAGCGTATATATTATATACCCTTAATGACCATGCCTTCTTGCAAATCCATATTAATTAGTTGCGAGTGCATTTCAAAGTTTAATTTTATTTTTTTGGAATGGGCCGTTTTGTACATGTTTTACAATGCTTTATATAGCCCTATAGAACAATATAAGTGTCTTTGTTTTACATTACATTGTTTTAGCTGGCCGTGTAAAATCATATAGATGTATTATTTTTACACTTACATGTTTTGTGTTCTACATTTACATGAATAAAGATGAACATTAAACACTCACAAAATATGTAAACCCTCCCGACACTAATTAATAAACATATCTACTTATGTGTTTGGATGTCGTGAGCCATCACCCTTTGATTTACGCACACTTTAGACTACGAGTTGTGGCAAAACAAATCTTAAGGCCCTTAATGGAAAATTTGAACATTTCTTGGTTGTTGTTTCGCCCCAAGTTATTAACAAAAACATTGTTTGTATGGGGGCCAATGAGTTTATGTGTAAAGTCGTGAAGACTAGAAAGTAAGGACCAAGGCTTCAACTCCTCATATATTCTTTCATTCCTTTTCTATTGACACCAATCTTTTTTCTCATCTTGGCTTCCTTTCTCAAAATAAACTCTAACAATCCGACTACCATGGATGAGCGTAGACAATTGTATTTTGGTGTGTTTTTCATGGCCATATCCCAAGTAAGAAAAAGTAAAAACTTCTTTCATCATTCACAAACAAGCACAAAAACTGAACAATTGGAGAGAAAAATGAATTAAAAAAAAAGAAAAAAAAGATATAAGGTTTGATTTAGGAGTATATTTTGATCCTATGGTGTGAATTTCATCAAAACAACAATATTTTATTAAAAAACATTGATTCCAAAGGTTGCAAGTTGGTCTCTCAACGTGATAAGTATCCTTTGAAAAAAAAAAAAAAAAAAAACCTTGGGCACAAGTGAGGGCCATAAAGTGATAGATTAAAAAATAATAATAATAATATTTCAAGCCTTGATTCCTAACATAAAGCCTGTGGGGCTGATTTCAGTGATGCACCAATAGGAATGTTTGATCTGAGTTTAACCTTGGCCTTGACTCCTAGTGTAAAGTGGGCCTTATCGTCCTTTGTAGTTGACAATCCCCATTTTTTTAATTTACTGAAACAAAACAGAGTTATATGTAAAGTTACCTGGTCTTTAGGCCCTAGTTTGACCCTCTGAATCCTGTTTCATCCCCAATTTGAGCGTCTTGCATATCAGAAGTCTTTCATATTTAATGACCGAATAAATATGAGCAGCCATTGCAAATCCAAACTGGGGATGAAACTCTCTTGAGGAGCATTTCAAGTGTGAAAACCAGTTTGGTCCCTTGTTTTCCCCATGTCTACTGTTCTCATCCTTACTTCTCATTTTGTCCCCAGTTTCAGAGGGGACGGGGGGCGGGGGGGGGGGGGGGGGGGGGGGTGGGCAAGTACCCCATGTTTGGTGTACTTATCAGATAACTCAAATGGGACCCAGATTTCTCATCCTCTAGGGCATCGGTAAACTGGAATCTAGTAAACTTGATGCATATATGTGTATATATATGTGTATATCCAATCCACTTGACTCATTTAGGTCCATAAAATACAAGCACGGAACACAACCCGAGGTTACATCTTGTGGAATTTCCAATCCACTTGACTCATTTAGGTCCATAAAATACAAGCACGGAACACAACCCGAGGTTTACATCTAATGGAATTCTCATCCTGAGTTTCAAGTCCCCACCAAAAGATGTTCTTAGAAAGTCAAGTATTCTTAAACTCGTCACATCTTCACCTCGAAGATGTTCTCACAATTTCAGCAAAATTACATCTGATGGAATTCTTGTCTTCATCCATGATCAAAAGACATCCTTAGAAAGTCCACGATTACATCTAATGGAATTCTCGTCTTCATCCATGATCAAAGACATTCTTGGAAAGTCCACGATTACATCTAATGGAATTCTCGTCTTCATCCATGATCAAAAACGTTCTTTAGAAAGTGCAAGAGGTTACATTTAGTGGACTTCTCCTCCTCATCAACGATCAAAGATGCTCTTATAAGAAAGTAAAATATGGCTAAGCTTGTCACGTCCTCCACCTCCGAGAGGTTCGTACAAAGCCCAAGTTGACATTTTTTTTATAAAAAGTCGGAGGTTGAATTCTAATCACTTGATTCCTGAATTTTTTTAAATTTCGAGTTTCACTTTATGGCAAAATTGCCGCAAAAGAAATTCAATAAAAAAAAGGCTATTATAGCTACTAGGGGAGTCTAGATTGTCTATCATTCCCAAGCTTTTTCTTTCCACAAGTGTGAGTGTGAGCAACCCCATAATGTGCATGTAATTTTAACCACTCTCCTTGCAACAATTGTGCGCTTGTGAAGCTTGTTTGTTCATAAAAGAAAGGGTGGAGGAAAAAGTAGAAGGTTAGCTCATTTTATTTTGGACCAAGGTTTTCTGTGTTCACAATGACTCTGATTTTTTGGCCTAATCCACTTTTGACCTAATCCAGCCACGTGTATCTACAGAAGCAATGACATTTGTGCCATGTGGATGGCCCCGTCCTTTGCCTATTGGGTGGGCAAAGATCAAGTGGAATCAATAGTTGTGTGGACCAGACAAGCAGCTCCTGGCTCTGCCCTTTGATGTGTAGGGTAAGGCCCTAGGGTGGGTTCGGGCATTCTCAGAGTAAGGGACCTAGAATGAGGCGGTAGCCAAGTCCAGCCCCGCATTTCGCGAATGTCCACCCCCCCCACCCATGGGCTTTACCTATCTTAAAGCACAAAGCAAAATTTATTATGAACCAAATCTGTGTAGATCATGAGGCCTATGAATAGGAGGGTTCTTATGCCTACTTTTCAATAGTGAGAGGGTTCTTACACCTATAAGTAGGCATAATTTTCTTCCCACCCTTTAGGGGGGTAGACATAATATCCCTCCCAATTTCTAAGAGGGAAATTCATCGATATAAGGTGCCCTCCACATGCACTACTACAAATTTTCTCCAAATGCTTTACTTCCATCAATATGTCCTCTCAAATAGAAATAGAGGGACATTATTATGCCTTCTTCTTAAGAGTGGGAGGGAAATTATGCCTACTTATAGGTGTAAGATCCCTCCCACTCTCAAGGAATAGGTGTAAGAACCTAGCTCTTGGGGGTGGACTTCACTTAGAATAATGGCCCTCCAAGGAGAAGCTAAGTATGATTATTGCGAATCTTGTAAAGCCCACTCCCAAGGGATTTACATGGTGTAAAATTGACTAAGATTTTTATTAAAATTTTTTTTTTCCTGGTGATCCCTATGGGTACTGTTTAGGGATCTTGGTGGAAAAAAATAATGCAAACATTTTGGAAAGCAAAATGCCGACCCCGTGGTGAGTTTTTTTGCACTTTGGAAGCATATCTCCAAATACATGAGTATTCATGATAACTTTTGCGAGGAAACAACACGATTCGGGTGTCACCCAACGAAAACCATGGACAAAAAAATAATAATTTTCATTTTCATTTTTTTCCGTGATACTTGCCAGGTATCATGGGGAAATAATAAAATAAAAATGAAGGATGGTTTGAAAAATGAAACACTCATCATCCCCTTTTGTGAAAGAAAAATTCGGCTTTTATCCACAAGCTTGGTCACACAAGCTTCAGCTATTTATTGGCCATGCCTTACAAGATATTGTGGTGAGAATCATTATAGAGTATAGTAGCTTCAAGGGATTTTGGCCCCTTAGAAACTAGGTTAGATGATTTGATTCATCCTAATAATTTGGTTGTAAAAAAAATTTCACATTCATCTTTTGACAATTTGTTTTCTCTGCCCGCCTCCTCCCAATGTGCACCCACCAATTCCATAATCCACAATATTAAATATTAAATAATTTTATTACAATAGTTACGGCACCCATCATATGTAAAAAATTCACATAATTCTTTCAAAATGTGACGATGTGATTGAAAACATTCAAATACACATGTCATGACTAGATTTTTATTTTTATTTTTTTTAATTTTTGGGTTTGAAAATTTGCACAAATGTGAAAAACAAATTTTGTTTTCTGAGAAAAAAAGCTTTAGATTTACAAAAAAATTGAAAATCATGTTGGAACACTTCCCTCTATTGGTTTTGGTTTGGTAACAATTTTTCAAATATTTAAATAAGTTCCTAGAACATGCCATCATTTAACGTGAGATCCCCCTTTTAGCTCTCTCATAACCAACATGAAAAAAAAAAATCATGACAATTTTTCTATTACAACAACATGATGATGTACATTAAAATATTATTATTATTTATTTATTTCACTAGCTATGACCAATTTATCATACAACATCAATTGTTGATATTAAATTAATGGCAAGGCCATTGTGTATAAAACAACTTGTTGAACAACCTATGCAATATTTGTTTTTTTGACGATTGTCTAAATTTTAATATATTCATAAATTTAAATAAATTATGTGATTTTTCCTGTTTATAATTTGGTGGGAAAATAATATCCTCTGAATAATAATGAGGGTATTTAGAAAATACAAAGAGTGAATCACCCCTCTTAGCTTGTGATTTACAAATCGGTGTTCAGTTGAAGCAAAAAGAAATTATACCTATTCTTGAAATCGTAGTACACCGATGTGAACTCTCCTCCCTTTCGGCAAAGCCAATAAAATCTATTTCTCTTTGAAATGAATAACTTGCTATAAACTTGGCAAAGACATACTTACTTGCTTGCTCAATCACTCGAGGGTGGTGTGTGTTGGTACCTCATGCCTTGTGTGTGATGATGGTGAGAGAGCCCCCCTTCCTTCCTTACAAAATGGACATCACAAGCACCATTTGGTACATTCACTTTGGAATACCAACTTGTGTGGCTTGTGTTCTCAGCCCAATTGATGAAATTTGAGAATGAAAAGAAATGAAGCACACCTTTATTCAACCTAAGTTTGGAATCCAATTTTCACCAAATTGTTTTTTGAATTGTCTAGTTTTATTCAAATTTCAATGACAAAACATTTACTCAAAATTCAATATCTCTCACACACCTTACTAAGGTTTTTATTAAAAGTTTAAATTACCCTCCTTTAAACCCAACTCTTTGAGGGCTTTCCAACAAAAATCAAGAATGTGCCTCACTTTCACTAGCAAAAAAATCTAAAATAAATAAAATAAAGTCCTATTTTTATCTTCTTGAATTTACAATAACAATATTTATTATTCAACATTTAATAACTTTTGCACCATAGGTCTAAACATTGTGAAATCACCTCAATTGCACACTTATTGCTTTAGAGCTTTATGAGTGCAAAGCTATGGGTGTAATGGTTCAAGAGATGTCGTACATGACAAACAAACAAGCTACCTTCCTTAACATATGGAGATGGTTGTGGTTCCAATTTGTGCTTAAATTGGCCCCACTTGAAAATTCTTTTGGGGAAACTAATTAACGGTTGCGGAAGGCTCCAAGGGACCATCGAAAAAGAGATTTAATTTTGTTGTTGTTTCTTTCTTAGACAAGGGAATTTGACATCTTCCTTTGAAACACACACACCTACACATCAAGTGTGTTTTCCTTCTATTTTTTTTATTAAAAAAAGCACATACCTGACCTCCCCACCACACCCCCAATCCCCCAAAAGAAAATTGTAGCCATAAATGGAAACAAGTTTGGATGGAGTTGAAAAAATCTAAGGGGAAAAACGGAGACACACGTATTGATGGACTGTAGGTACTTTGCCAAAATTCTGGCTATATATATATATATCTGACTAGCTACCTAGGTCGTAGAAGTAGTAGCTAGGTCCAAATCTGGCTATTTTTTGAAAATTGAATTATTCGAAAAATGGCGAAGATTCTTTTTTTTTTCAAAAATATCTTTCATTTTCATGTTTTTTTGTGGTCCTTTGAAAAAAAAAAAACATCCATCAAGATGAAAAGAATTCTCACCAAAAAATAAAAATCATTCATACACATGCAACATCCATTCTCATCCATTTAGTCAATATGTGTGTGTGTGTGTGTGTGTGGGATTTTTTAATTTTTTTTTTCCTTTGTTTGTTTGTTTGTTTGTTAAAAAGAAATTTTTTAACTCAAAGTTTGGGAATTTTAAATTTTTAAAAAAAATCCTCTTTCTCTCTGTCTTACTCTCATTTACATTATTTTTTGGTTTTCACCAATTTAGCCAGAAAAAAGAAAAGAAAAAGAAAAAATTGGGTGTTATTATTGGTTTTCCATCTTCATTAAAGAAGGCAATATATTATAGGTTTTTCATAAATGAGAGTTGTGCCATGAAATCATCTCGCTGGTTTTCTTTGTTATTGTATCCATCTTCTTCATCCATAAAGGCCATCTTCTAGAGTTAATAATCTGCGGCCGTTCCCGTCTCTTGTCTTCAACCACGCTTGCTTGCTCCGCTTAGTCGGAAGCGCGTTTTTTTGGTTTCGTTCAAAAGAGTTTTTGTTGCGGTTTTTCCGCGTGGGAAGGGTTCGCTCCTCCCCGTCCTCCATCGCCGGATGACGTGTTGTTGCATCAAAGAGCTTCAGCTACAAAGCTGAAGACGATCAAGGTTTGAGCGACAAAACAACCAGTCGAAGCTCATGAAACTTTAGCCGCTCTCTCTCTCTCTCTCTCTCTCTCTCTCTCTCTCGGGTTGCAAGCTCGCGGCATTGGTTTCTCTTTTGTTGCTGTTGTTTCAGAAAAACAAACATTCAGAAAAAAACATCCAGAACAACGTTCCTCGGATCCAGAAAACTGTCCACAAGCTTTGTGAGAGTTTTGAATGCCAATTCACCTACGCTTGCTAATCCATACAACTGTGTAGTTCCACAGCTCGCATCACTTTGCTCTTGGTTGTGGATGGATCTGCATTATTGAAGCTAGTTTTTTGTTGTGTTTGTTTATATGTTTCTTGTTAGTAGTAAATTGGTGTTGTTCTCTTCTTGGTCGGTCGTCCGTTACGGTTCTTGCTTGTAAAAGTACTATTTCCCTGTTTGAATCTCTCTTCCTTGGTGTCACAAACGCATCAGTTCATGTCCTTGCTAGTATCATCAGCCATGTCTCGGTTTGAAATCTGTTTCTCGGATGTGAAAGAATTCTTGGCAGTCAATTGACCGCCATTTCCGTAAAACTCCTCATAGTACAGCATAATCCCCTGTAAAGCATAGCTTGAACTCGTTCTTTCATCATCGACAAATGCGATTGCAGTCTTTGTAGCAATATTTTCTATACGCAGGGATGTTTGCCTGCAAGGCATCGTCGTCGACAGTTAGTGTGCTAACAAGCAGGTGTTTAGGAGGAGAACCTTATTGTTGTGCTCCTTGCGGCGGCGGCGGCGGCGTCCATGGCTGCTGCGCTTGCAATTGTGGCAGGGTGAGATTTCAGTCATCATCTCTGGCTGGTTTCACATTGGAAAATAGCAAGTTGAAGGAAGGATGGAACCTTTGTACGTCGAATAGAAGACTGCACAAGAACGGGCGTCCAGCAGCAGGAGGAGCACGAGCACGAGCACATCGCTGCTTGACAACTGAGGCAACTATGTTATCAGACACGCAGACGTTCTATGAGGTTTTAGGACTTGCTAAAGATGTGGCTCTTCCTGATATCAAGACGGCTTACAGGCAAATGGCACGACGGTATCATCCAGATGTGTGTCCACCTGAGGAACTGGAGGAGAATACAAAGAGGTTTATTGAAGTCCAAGAAGCTTATGAAACGCTCTCCGATTCGAGGAGGAGAGCTATGTATGATGCTCAGATATTGAATTTTGGCTCCAGAAAGCTCTGGAATCTTAATGATATGGTATGTACCAAGTTTCTCCACATTACTGCACTCGTTGCGTTCTCAAGCTGCCATGTGAATAACCCTGAAAAAAAGATCTTTTTTTTTGTGAGTGACTGGTGGCTGGTTTGTGAAATGGACTGAGATTGTGTTGTGAAAATTCAGTGGTGAAATTTTGGTTCAAGACTGTATGGTTTCTTCATTTAGATACTACTTATGGCCCCCCTTATATGTTCCCTGTAAACTGATTTGTTATAATGTATGGGGTCTGGGGATTACAGGATGGTGTTCACTGGAAAAGACAATGGGAGGACCAATTATCAGGACTACAGTATCGGAATGCAACAAGGGATGCAGATTCTGATTCATGGGGTGCACGAATGCGCAGAAACATGCAGGAGCAGCAGTGCCAGTCAACCTCATAGCATCATAATTCCATGAGGAGTCCACCAGTGCAGAGCACATGAAAAGAGCATTTGGGATATTAGTGACCAGGTGTTTGTCACACAACTGTTTATGTAAGTGGTATGAAAGTGCTCTTCGTGGAGGTAAATTATAAGGTAGGTACAGTGTAAATTATGTGTATGACTTGTAAAGTATGCTATCAGACATCTGAAGCTTTTATTATGGTCTTCATAGTGAAGTTTGTTATCTTCTGAGATGGCTTTTATTATGGTCTTCATAGTGAAGTCCATTATCTTCTGAGATGTGAGTAGAGCCATCATGTATGAGAAGCTAGGTTTGGACAACAGACTTTGAGGATGCATGTCAAGCTCTCTTTTCATTTATTCAATCCTTTTTGTTGGGATGGAGGGGTATATATGATTTCGTAAAATGATCACAAAATGTGTTCCTGTTGGGACAATCTGTGCAAAAGCTATGTCAATGTAATTCTACAAATCTCAGTATGGTTAATTCCATCAGTTAAATGGGAGAACTACCCCAAATGATCTGCAAATCCACTGTTTGTGGTTATAGACAGTATTCTGATACCTGATGTCATTGCGCTTTGGTGATGAAGCAGTAGCAATTGACTGGACTGTTGCAGAGTCTGTGGTTTTTATGATATTCATGCAACCATGTCAGAAGACTTGACTTTGTATATTACTTGCCTTGGGGATCAATTTCTTGTGCAGATGTTAAAAAAGAGAGTTTCTTTGGAGATGTTGTTTGAGATTTTATGTCTTTCAGATAACTAGCAGTAGAGCATCTAGAGATTAGGGTGCAAAGGATATCAGTGTGTTACACATGAAGTTTGGAGCTGACGTTAGCAGGATAGTTTGGATATGGCTTGCAGCATGAGGTCCTTGAAGTTGGTCAAGTCACTCAACAAGCAGCTCAAACCTGACAGTGAAGGTTCAGGTGAGAATTGCATTTGCCCAATCACCTAGTTCAAAGCTGCTGTTGTAGTCATTCCTTGGAAGTGGTTATCTGAAGATGGTGGGGACTCATGCATATGCTTCCCATTTCACATTATCACTTTCTAGGACATTGGAGCTGTTCTGGGGAGTTTGCAGTTCTTTCCATCCTGGTCTCTTATACAGCTGGCAATCAGAAACCCAGGTTGATTTGCAACTCAAAATTTTGTTCAGTATCAAATTGTTTCTTTCTGTGTGAGAATACTCAGGAACAAGTCTTCTTTGTCTCTACATGCAGCTTACAAAATGCTGGTGTTATTTCTATTTTTTTGGTTAGCTGGTGGCTACAGTTGTAGATTTTGTCATACTGTGAAGAGTTCATGATTGTGCTTTCTAGATTCACTCTCAGATTACATGGGATGTGTTTACAACCAGCGCAAGACAAGCTAATGTCAGTGCTCATGATTGTAGGAATACATCATACTTGGGCTGCTCGTAAAGCTGGTAAGTTTGCTTCCATTTGTTTTTCTGCCATAACACAACAAATCCCATTCCTAAAGATTGAGGCTTTTTTTGCACCAAACTTCTGTTTTAGTGATGCCATTCATTTGGTGTTTGCTATAAATGGTGTTGCAATGTAACTCTTTTCTTTGTAAAATCAAATCGAGCACACTACTGTCAAGCCTGCAATTTTTTTTTCCATCTATGGATCTGCAAACAACCCATCATTGTGGCTTTTGTTGTTTTCATGTTGCACCTGTGATCAATCTTTTTGGTTTCTCAGTTTATAGCAAAGAGGTCAATAAGCGATTTCACCATTCCAGTGAATTGTACTCTTGGTCGCTGGTGAAGCTGCTTGTTATAGATAGATGCTGCAGGAGGAGGACATGCTCAGTTCACAACAGATGGGTCTGTAAGTCAGGGAGCCATTCGGAAGGAATTTTTTAGTGTTCCAAATCTTTGGAACACCAAAAGTCAGAAAGTATATGCAAGTTTGGAATGCATGTAATTTCAAGCACACAATCACCAACAACTGCTTTGCAATAGATATGTGTGATTGTTATATACGTGTGTTGGGGGGGTTGGTGTATCAGGTGTCAACTACTATTGTAACCTTAAATTAAAACTTAGGTTATTTTCACTCCCCAATACCCTAAACCTGAAGGCCATTGGTAAATAAATTGAGTATCAACTATTATTGTGGTCTCAAATTAAAATTAAAGGTTAACTGAACTCCCAATACTTAAATTGGTGAGAAATAAATTGAGTGTCAACTATAATTGTGATATCAAATGTTATTTTAATGCCCCATACTTCGATGCATGATAAATCAATCAGGTTTCAACTATTATATTGTTACCTCAAGTTTAACCATGCTAAAGTTAAGCAATTCTTAATTCTTTCACAGATAATAAATGAATTGGGTGTGAGATCATTAAAAGAATCTTGTTTTGATATTGTAAAATTCAACATGTAATTTTATTTTATTTTTCACATAATGTCAAATTTTCATCACTTGTAATCTAGAGTAGAAAGGTGTACTCCCAACTAAATGAGCCAAAAACTATGTCAAATCCCAATGAAATTTTTCTTTTTTTTACATATGTTTATGCATTGTCATGTGAAAATCATGATAATCAATGGAAGTTGTGATAAATGATTAATATGAATTTTGGGGAATTTTAATTGAAAATATAATTAATTAATTTCATATTTTAATTTTAGTTTAAAACTTTTGAACTTGAACAACAAGTGCATCAAATTTTTTAAAATTACAAAAGATTAGATTAAGGATTTTCTTAACAAAATGTTAAAAATTCAAATCATATGATGATAACCTACTACACACATTCAAAAAACAGTCAATTTTTTAAAAAAAGATGTGGAGCTTGTAAATTTAGAAATGCAAAATATGTTTTTAAATCTCAAAATTTTAATAGTCTTTTATCACATGTAAATGAGGTGTAATGTACATGACATATCAAACACAATTTTAATTTATAATACAAGAACATGACTTTTTAAACAATAAATGTATTTTGGTAATGAATGGAAATTGTCACCACTTTTCAAAATAAAATGCAAATATGCTCATTTTTGAAATTTTATATGTATTTAACAATGATTGAAACACATGTGATGTATTGGGGCAAATATAATAATAACAAGTTACCAAAAAATAAATTCAAAAAATCATTTTTATGAAAGAAAATATTTTGAAGCAAAACGAATGTAAAAGAATCCACAATCCTTTTATTTGTCAATGTTGTTGGTTCATTTGATTGTGATTGGACCTAGTGTGAAGTCCAAGTTTTGATGGGGGATGAAAATATTTTATGTCAATTATAACTATAATATTTAATCAAACCTGAAGGTTAATTTATTTCTTAATATTTTGATGAGTGATTTATTTTAAGGTATATTTTGGTATGAGTGGCCATTTTTCAAATCCACCACAAAACATGCACATTTTGAAGATGAATGTTTATTCATCAATGACAATCATGCAACTAGTGAAGGCGAGTTGCAACAAAATTCATTCAAAATGTTAAATGCATAAAAAAATGATTTTAGGGCCAAATAATGCTCAAATAAAACAATGATTTTGATTCTATGATTGTGAATATGCTAAAAACTAGGGAAGTAGGGGCAAGACATTCAAAGGAGGAAGGTGGACCATTTGAAAAAAATGGGGACATGGAGGAGCTTGGGCTAGCTTTATGGGGAGATGGAAGGGAGGGACAATTTTAAAACTTTAGAAAAATCTAAGAGAATAAAAAAAGGCTTGAGGTGGAGAACGTACAAGCTAGAGAAAAGTTACTTTTGCTTTGACTTCGAGATAGGCTTTCTTAGGAGTTGGTAGGGCTTGAAGGCTCACTTGGTAGAAAGCTTTGCTATCCTAAATTGGGATCTAACAAATGAGTGTAATCATATTAATAGAAGCCAAAATAGTTGTTACTAATGTTAAATTTTATTTGTTTATGTCAAAAATTGTATTAATGTTACAAGTCTCATCAACACTATTGACAATGTTTCCAATATATTATGGAAACATGTGGTATTCATGATTTTGATAAATCTAATGATGATAGAATATTCAAAAACATTCATCAAACATTGTAACCATGTTATAAAGTACTATAAGAAAATAATTGGGGGGATTTATTTATTTTGAATATTATATATTTTGGGGGATGTTCTTTAAACATATGTTTACATTATAATATATGACAACATCTTTTCGGGTTAGATTTGATTTTTTCAACTTTCAAATGAAACATTTTAAAGATGCTCTAAGGTTATTTTAAAATAAGGTCACCCAAACAAACAAATTTAACTTTTATTATCATGTTTTCAACAAAGCAAACTTTGATTTAATGGTTGAATCCTTTGCATCACAAGTAGTATTAATTGAACAACCTATCTTAACAAATTTTCATAACAACCTCCATTTCCATTTTCTAATTTCCATTCGTTGAGAAGAAGCTCAAAGTTGGATATGATTTTTTAGTAGATGGGAATTAGTCACAAGGTTGTTGATCACTTCATCTTTGGGCTATGAAGGGAAACATAAATAAAGTGGAACAAGTCTGAAATGTATGAGTCATTCATTAATGAAAGTCATTAGTATAGAGTTTCAAAAGGCTATATATATAATGATTATATGATGACTCTATATAATGGCATTTATTATTTAGGGGTGAAAATCCATTAAGGTGTACCACAGAAGACAAAATGGCCTAGTCATTACTATAGTCCTTTTTTACCCCATATTTTGATCCCCATAAAAAAAAATGAGTCAAAAAAAATTTAATATTTCAAAAAGACTATATTCTAGACCATTACAATTATAGATTCCATTATAATCATCCATAAATGTGTCTTTATATGGTAAAAAACACAAAAAAAGGTGATGTTGTGATAAGATTTTGGTACACCTTAAAAAATTTAAACCCTTAGGCTTTATGCATTGGGTGGTGATTTCAAGATGCAGAAAAACGACCACACATTGTGTCACGTGGGATGCATTTAACTACAAGAATAACAAGAGGCAACAACCTACTTACAACTCATTACATGCCCACGTGAAGGATGCACCCAACCATGGTTAACCATTCATACCAACCATATCCAACCAATGATCAATATGAACCACACCCATCCAACTAAGATTGAGATGTATGTATCAAGCAATGATGAATGAATTGAGCCTTTTTATCTTTTGCTAAAGGGCAAAATGTATAAGGAACAATATTATCCTATAGGCCAAAGGGGGTATAATTCTCTTCGTTCAAGGAAGCAATACTCTCCTCCTGGTTCAAAGGTGTACTCCCTCCTCAATGAAGGGAATTCCTTCCAAGGCAAACAATTATGGAAGATGAAGAGGCCTTCCTAGTAAGGTTCAAATTAGAGAAAGGGAATGTTGGATTATCAACTATTGAATTGAAAAAGTTGCACCACAATGCAATACATAAGTAGAACAAAACCCTTGCAAAGTAAAAAGAAAAAGAGCAAAGCAATGTTCTACTTGGGGAAATTGCACCTAAACCAAAAAGTATGGAAATTTTTGAAGGATCCCAATAGTCCCAAGTTAGAACCAATGGATTTTGGCATTGAAGACCCACTCCTTTCATTTGTTAGATGTTACTAAACCTATAGATTGTCAATTGCTGGAAAAGTTGACCAATGTGAAATAGACACTAAAAAAATTGTTTGACTATAGTCAACCAAGTATGAACTTTGAACACATGCAAGTGATAGTTGATAAAATCTGAAGACATGATGGCAAAGTGGCTGAAAATTTATAATATTTGATGCAAGTATGGAGGTTCATGATGAACATTAGGTCTATTACAAATTTACACACCTTATTAGCTAATCCAATAATTATGTGTTGGCATTGATTATTAATAAATTCATAGTGAGAATTAACCTTCTCATCCTACAATCATTAAGGTGAATTGGATTTGACTTTTGGGTGGGTGGTCCAAGGCTTGACAAGTGCACAAAGGTTGGGAGGTTCTAATCAAGTACTATACTAAACCAAGCTTTGCTAGAAAGCAATGGCATTTTTTTAATGCATGAACACAAATGCAAAATGTAAACAAATTTGGTCATGGTGGACCAACACAACAAATTGCACACTATGTTACAAAAGATTTTGGGGTTATTACCATGGTACCAAAGTATGCATTCCAAGTCCCCCAAAAGCAATAAATAGTCTTGCACAACTATAATATTATAAGTTTAAAATTGCATTTCCTATTGATTGTAAAACACCAACAAAGGCATGTTGGCAAAACTTGTTATTAAGATGGAAAGGGTAGTTATTTGGGGAGCAAGGATAGATTGAAAGGTAGATGAAGTTGCAACATTCACCACAAAGATGGTAAGCTTGAACATGATGTTATTGATGCAAACGGCATTAGCTAAAAAGTTTGACGTGATGTTGTTTAAAGATGGGAAAATGAGTCCATGCATAAGAGTGAAGTGCAACAAGGGCAACAATTGACAACCATATTTGGAAGCATATGCCAAAATACAAGTTATAGTGATGATTTATATGGTGTGGTCCAAAAGTGTGCAATTATGGCAACATCCACAATGTGCATTAAATAAGAAAACAACATTAATGCACTTTGTTCATTGGACATTGTAGGCATGCTTTCAATTTAGGAGACACACCTTATAATCTAAAGGCAAGTATCCTAATTATAATCCTTAGACCATTGTACAAATGACCATCAAGGTTGTGTATTTTCAATTTGGCATGTTTTGAAACTTTCATTTAATAGGTGCAGGTATAGGGCCAAAAAATCAGCCTACAAGAATAAAAGGTGGCAACATTGCACCCATTTGTTAGAAGTTGTTTCAAATTTAGGTATGTTCAATTTATATTATGCATGTTGTTTGATTATTCTAGTGCCTAGATGTAACTTTAATATTTTTGTGTAGCCTAATGGTAAATATTTAGGCCTACACACCTAATAGAAACACAAATGTGGCTGTTGGTTTAAGTGAATGAATGTAAAAATAGTTTTCCGAAAACTAAGTGATGATGTTTCTTGGAGGTGTGGGTGGATAGTCATGCAATGGCACTATAGGTTTCATTGGTGCCTTGGACTATCAAATCGTTACCAATGCCAACCCCCAAGATAAGCCAACAATCTTTTATTTAAGCTATGTCAAACCAACCCCATTTTAGGTCACACACTTTCATTTTCTCTATAATATAGTTTGAATTTGGTTAAACTTGGTTAGTTTTCCAAGATGCAAATATTCAAATCCTTTAAACTTTAATATGGTATTCCTTATGTAGCCTTAAGGGTATGAGTTTCCTTGGGTGACACCACTAGGAATGTCACACTTTGATTTTCATGGACCCATTGCACTTTGAAAAATCATAAAAAACACTTAAATAAATATTTTCATAATTTTTTTAATGCATTTATTAGGTTCCATATATTTTGAAATTTCAATAATATTAAGGATATTGTCTATTTTGATGTTTCTAATCATTGCATTTAAAAAAAGTTTCAGGAATGTATTGTTAGTTATTTTCCTTGAATTTTTTGCTTAAGAACACACATTTTAAAAACATAATTTGGAAATTTTCTTGGGAATTTTTTTAAAAGGTAATTTGGAAGCCATTATTTTTTTAGGTTCTTATTAGGAAATTAATTGAATAAGTATAATTCATTTGTAAATTTCCAAAGTTAAGGCTATCAATTTTTGAAAGGGCCATTTTAATTAAGAATACATTTTTAAAAGAATTTCCAATTTTTAAATTCCAAAATAAAATTCAAGCCATATATTAGTGCATGGAATTGATAAACATGAAAAAGAAAAAATTATAGTCGTGAAAACATTTAAAGTAAAGGGCCCAAGAAAATGACTTGGTTATTTTTTGTTCCTTTTCATTCCTTGAAGTGATTCCTAGTGGTACCACCCAAGGATATTTTCACCTTTAAATTAACCTTCTTGACATTGATCCACATGTGCAACTTTGCTTGGGCATGCAAGTTACACTTGTAGACCCCATAAACAAACACAAGGTTGCAATAGGTCAAATAACTAGGCTTTTGAGTTCCATAATTGACAAGAAGACCATACTTCCAAAATATGTGGTTGCGATGATAGAAGAGATCTTTACACTTGAAGCCATTGAACCTGTCATCCATCAAATGATAGATCTTGGTGCATCACAACTAGAGACAAAACTTGGGACTATTGTCTTTTGGTCTTTTAAGTTCATCAAGATCTATATGCATTATGCGGAACGTTAAAGCTTGGAATGTTGGGTTGAGGTTGATTAAACTAAATAAGGCTTGGGTATGTAGTTTAGTGTTTCGATGTTAAAGAGAAGAAAAGACCTAAAGACTTCTAGCTCTTCAAACAATATGTGAAAGGGTCGTACACACAAGGCAAATATGATCCAACTTTCCAAACCATGCAATGGCAATTGCATAAGTTTTTTATGCATTAATCTTGGAATTTTTGAGAGATTATGTCATTCTTATTTGGCAAGTTTGATATTTTTTAGTTTTATTGAATTTAATAGGTTTAAATCAAAAGTTTTCATCTACCATTTAGTGGGTGAGACTACCAAAAATCTAATATTTTGTTTCAACCCAAACCCTAAAACCTAGGCAAAATCCTAAACCACAAACCTTAACCTTCATTTTTACACCTTAATTCCGAACCTAATTCTGAACCTTAAACTTAAACAATAAATTGAAACCCTAAAGTGAAACCCTAATTTTCAAACCCTAATTTCAAAACCTTAATTTCAAAATCCTAAATCTAAACCCTAATGTAAAAACATTAGTTTCAAAATTTTAATTTTGAAACGTTAATGCATGAACCTTACATCTAACCCTAATTTTTAGACCCTAAACTCTAATTGACTAACACATGTTAGTTTAAATCACCTACACCCTAATCCTTGATCCACATGGCATTTTGGGTCAAAACATGTAATAAGGAACCAAAAGGGGCGTCAGATATTAGACATAATTCGTCAAAATCACACAATTATTTTGTTGTTACCATTTAAAACCATAATAATCATGGTAAGTTAGTTTTTTTTCCTTCATATGAATGTCAAAGAACTTAAAAGTAAAAATTCATTTGATCCAATTTTAACTTTTGGTTTGAAAATGTACGCCTATTGTGTCAAATGGAGACAACTTTGCAAAGGACTATAAAAGAGACTGACATAATATTTTAAAAATTCATTGAAAAAAATATAGATGATAAAAAAAATTAGCCACACTCAAAAAACACTTATAATTTTTAAAATGTGGAATTTTAAAACTTTAAAAATTGAAAGAATGTTTCAAAATTGCTTCAAAATTTCAAAGCTTGAAGAATCCTTTACCACATATGAATGGGTTTTAATGTACATGATGTATTCAAAAAAATTATAACTTAGAATATAATAAAACTAAAAAATGTGAAATTTTAGTTTTTGGCGATGACTTTAAATTTTGATCATTTTTCAAAATGAAACATCGAATATGTAAGATTTTTTTTTTTTAAATTCATATTTATTCAATAATGACTTACAGAAAAAAGTGATTCATTAGGAGAACTTTAAATATTTTTTAGAACAAGTTACAAAAAATTTCATTCAAAATTTCATTTGCATGTAAAAATTATTTTTGGGAAAAATGATTTACAATCCTTTTCCAAAGTAATCCTTTTGGCTCCTAGTTATAAGTTTTGACCTTCTTTTGAATATTTTTAAAATTACATGTGTGAGATATTGATTGATTCACATGTTTTGTGTATTCAAATATCTATGTTGATGTATTAGATTTAATTTATCACCAAATCTAATTAAAACACATGGCATTTATTAATTGGCTAATTTATGCCACGTATTTTCACTTAATTGGCCAATATAATTTCCATCCATTGGAAATTCATGTGGATATTATGAATAGTTTAAAAAATTCCATGTGTCAAATATTGATTGGTTTTGCATATGTTGATTTAAATAAATTTATTGATATCGTTCAATTATATCAAATTCAAGTTGAAACATGCAACAACCCATAATTTCTTTTTTAGGGGTTTCACATGTATACATTTGATGAAATTACATGTGGCATCACACCAATGGCTTAGATCCAGTTGATACTTGTCTACAACTATTGTCCTAGATGTCTATATTCATTGTCTCAAAACATTACAGTCATGTGTCATAAACTATTGTAAAGTCATGGATGGTCATGGTATGGCATTTGCAACTATGACCATGCTTGTGACTAGTGGCAACAAACGACAAGTCCTTATCAACTATGCAATCATCTAATCATCTATTTTCATATTACTACATATCTACTCATGTATATAGTCATAAAATGGCATTTTTGGCATAGTGAATGTTACATATTTTCTAAGGTCTTAATTGAAGTAAAATTTGGTTTCTAATTTAAAAATGTTATCACTTGGTGAATTAATAATGGGTTTTTGAAATGATGACATCACATTTGTCATTGTCATAGTCATGAAAACTATCAAAACAAAAATGATTTTTAAAGGATGCAAATAGTTGATGACAAATACAAACTTAATTTTAAATCCAAACACATAACACAAAAAATAAAAAATAAGAACACAAGATGTGCAAGATGTAGGTTCAAACAAAACTTTATCATAAAAATTTGGAAAAAAAAAACAACTCTATGATGCAAAATCATACTTTAGATTAATGTTGAATGCATTAAAAGTAACGTGAGGGGAACTACCTCTATTTACACACTATTTAGTATTGGGGACCTAGCCCAAAGAAAAATATTTCTATATATTTCAAAGAATATTTGTGGGCAAGTTTTTTTATTGTATTATGAATGTACAATTGATGAAAAGATGAAAAAGAAAAAATGAATAAACTTTAGCCGTGATGATGTTGTGATGATGGTGGTGATGATGTCATTTATGATAGTCATGTATATATATTTTAAAATACGAACTCCAAAAAATGACATAATTGTGTCAAAATAAAATTAAAAAAATAAGTCACCATCAAATGAATAGCTTAAGAGTAAAATGCATTGAAAGTTTCATAATATAAATTCGATTTTTTTTTTTTTTTTGATATGAACCTCATTTTTTGTCATTTTGTATCATTGATAATCCATTTCACATTGAAAACTCTGAACTTTCACACGAATTTTCTGACCAATCACATGCATGGCTTGCTTTTCGTTTAGTTACCTTATCAATTTGAAAATCCCATTTTCATTTAACACTCCTTTAGAGGGGATCAAAATTTTGGGCATCCCAATAGGATTTTCTTCATTCATTTCATCTTTCACTCACAAATATATGTTAGAAAACATTAAACATGTAAATTTGTTTTTGTTGGACTAGTGTTATTCAAATAACCCATGAGATCCTAATGTTTTGCTCAACAATTTTCATACTTTCTTTAGTGCACCTCACCTTTAAATTTATTGTTTCAATTATCATCATTTGAACTTTTCTTGGCTCAAGTTTTCTAGCATCTTGTAAGTAAGGGGTCTTTTGACGATACCTTTTGGGGGCATTGGCTTATTGCAAACTTTCTTTCCCCATATCTTTAGGGGTTGTTTGTTTCTTGCACTATGTTAGTTCCATTCCTAAGTAGTTAAAGGCCATGTTGGCCTCACCTTTTCCTTGAGGGTTTTGTTGAATCAATGCATTTTCCTTTTCAAGGCCTTGTTCCATGGAAACAATGATGATTTCCTTTTGTAGTTTGTGACATTTTGTTCATTTGAATTGAAGATGCCTTCCTTTTTTAAGAACTCATGCATAAGCAATTTCAACACTTATATTAAATTTCATCTCAAAACATGTGCATCAATATATCCTTTTCAACATTATTTTCGAAAAGGCATATTGAAATTCATCAAATTCACCTCCTTTCATGTTGATGCCTTGGAGCACAAACATGCTTCATAACCCAATTGGTCATCCCCATTATTTTGTTTATCATTGGCAATTTTTTGCATTGTCATTCAAATTGAGCTAAAATTTCCCATGTATCAACGAGAGTCCTTCCTTTTTGTGTGTGCACAAAGCCATTGATTCACTAGACATCCATTTTTTGAGGTGCATGGACACATGATGCAATGTGAAATGCCAATACATTCATTGTTTAAAAACTAAACTTCCAAATGGTATGTGAACAACTCCATATGTTTTTTCCATTTTTGCAACATACATTTTATCAACATGTCCATAGAGCCTTTTCCAAAAATAATGTTGGTATTTAGTTGACATCAACATTGCACATCCCACACATGTCAACCTTTTTCCTTGGATAAATTCCATAGCAAGGTTCATAATGTTAAAAAAAACACAAATAAAAGAAAGGAAGTGTAAAGACCAACACCTAAAGAATTTATCATCTTTTTAACAATATTTTTTTGGGTTATTTAGACAAACAATATAATAATTTTTTACATGTTTGTACCAACAACATATGGGGATGAAAGGTTCAATTTTTTTTTTCTCTTTCAATCCTAACCACCTTCATTAGACAACAAGTTTCAATTACAAAATATGAAGGCCACTTCCATCTTAAGCTGTGTCTTGGTAGTGGGGTTGACCACATCCCACCTCTCACCACTCATTGACTCCCCACCCATTGTTATCCTCAACCTACTTGTAATAAAAGATATATGAGAAATTATGTTTCAATATCGATTTTGGCTAGCTAAGATGGTTTACATCTATCCCATTGGCTCTTTTGATTAAGTTTCGACTCATTGGGTGACACAGTACAATGGACAATGGATATATGCCTTAAAAGCTTTAAAGTAATTTTTGTTATTTTATTGTCCATCTAAAGTTAACGTATCTCCATTGGATGATATCTAAACCATGAAAGTTAAAAGTGGAACTAATGGGGGCAAAAGAACCCCACACTCGTTCAATTTTTAAAATGTCCAACATTCTCAAATCGTTCCAACATACTTGCCAATCCTTATCTCATTGCAACAAGAATTAGTCTCCTCCATATTGCCACCTTTTCATCTTCAGGACAAGTTCATGTAACCTTCCACACCTTCACCATTTCGTCTTTAGTGCGAATACAAATGACATGCTAGTGTAAGAATTATGGGAATCCCCCACCTCCACCACTTGTATGATTATAAGACTTGGCTATGGGCAATTATACATTATCACATGTGCACATGAGGTCTTTGTGTGACAAGCATCGGGCATGTTCAAAAACCTTTACCTACATTCCAGTCCAAGTGCAAGGTTGTGCACCATTGGTTAGTACTTTTGAAACTAAAAGGACTTGGAAGTTTGTCCATTGGCATATAGCTACTAAAGACTTGAATTGGAGTGAACCTAAAGGTTAACCTTTAAGGAATCTATTGAAGTGAACTTGGTGTCAAAATGTTCAGCTTCAATTTTTCATCTAGCTAAAGATTTGGCTCAACAAATCCAACTAACTCCAATTACAATATGCACAACCATGCACACCATAGGATCCAAAGACACGCTTGAATTAAACGTTTGATACCGCCCCTACTTTGCACCTACCTATTCATGTCACACCCAAAAAAGTTACAAACATTTCCTTCTAAATTCACTTACAATAAATAAATGCCCAAGCTTCATAAATGTCAAAATGGACACAGAGTACGAGATCATTATTTTCCATATTTCCCTTTCTACAAAAGAACACTTTCATGACGTATAAAAGTCCTACATGAAAGTTTCTTGATGTTGGATAACAGATGTGTTGCAAAAAACAAACAATAATAGTTTCCAATTTTGCATGATAGTATCATGTTTCTACCTTTGCTTCTAGGTATGTTAGCAATCCAATTCCTATGCTGCTGAAATCATTGATTTAAAGACATAAAAACAAGGGTAAGGGATGTTTTGTGCCTTAGTCAGTGTTGCCATACATATGAACCTGAAAAAGTTGCTGAACCTGCAAGCGTAATACATTATGTCAAAACCTCTTAAGCTAGTTTATTCAGGATAGCATGATGTGCCCAGGCATGCAATTCAAGAGCCTCCACATGCAAAGATAGGGCTCAACAGAATCTGGGCTATTATACTTGAGGGCACTGTGCAATAGGCCTGAAAGATTGCAATAGATCTTATGTGCAAGAACCATAGTAATCCCTAGACATTTTGAAAGTTGCAACCTCTTCTATTGATCATAGCATTGAAACTGCAAGTTGAACTGTGTTGGCTTGGCTAAGTTGAAAATGTCAGTTGCAGGGCTGAAACTGATATAATACACAATTAGGAAGTGTCCCAAAAGTATGATCCATTCATACAAAAGCTTCCAAATTCACAGAGCTCAAAAGAAGGTTCACAAAAATATGGAGTAGAACTCCGGGATGTTAAATAGTGAGTATTGGAAACAAAAAGTTCATCAAGACAATCTGATCCGTCCTTACCCTGGACATAGGTTGTATGCAGTTTGCTATGAGGCACATGATGTGGTCAAAAAGTGGCTGGCATTCCTTCAACAAGCTCCACTAAGTCACGTATGCTGCATCATAGCCACATCATCCCCACCCATACAACCCTCATGAGGGTTTTACAACTACAGAATCAACTCCTTGCAGTCCTGCACACTAGGCAGGATTATGAACTGATGTCATATACAAAAACATGAAAGAGGATGGTCATCAATGAATCAGGAACATAAAATTGACAATTCAGGTGCTACAAAGTCACCAGTCTGGGGCTATGGAGCAAGACAACACCAGTGAAAGACTGCCATTGACATCGACAATCCTATTGATGATTCAAAATCCAACTTCAATGAACTGGCTGAAGAGTTGCAAGTCATAACAATGACAAGAACCAATGTTTACTGCATAACCATGAACAGCTAGCCCATCATCCATGATTGAAACTAAGAAGAAACATAACCCTTCTGGAAGATGAAAACACTACTTGTTGATAAGCATTCCAGGCATGGGAGGCTACTTATTACCTGACAGACCCCAAGTCAGGATAAACTGCCTTAGCAGCCCCAAAATCCTGGACAAACACCAGTCATGTCCTCAGTAAAGTGATTCATTCATGAAACAGAAGAATTTCAGTACTGACATTCACATGAAGTTTCAAAACACAGGACATATCAGTAATATACAGCCAAATGTGATGGTGGCAGGTGGATAGCTGTACCTGTTTGCTTGTGGAAGATGTGTAGGAGATTATGCAAGACATGCCTGCCCCACATGCAGCCTGAAGCAAAAATCTACCATTAGAGTAGAATAAATATCTGAAAATTTGAATTTTTCTAGAAAAACTCCACATTGCATCACATGTAAAGAACAAAGACTCTGAATAGAACAAAAATGACTGGACCAAAAGACCCCTAAAGCAAGTGCATCTTGATATCAATGCTCCCATGCCTTGATGTCCTAATAAACTCCCCAGGTTATGGTGCTTGAAGTAATCACTGGCTCATTCCCGAACCAAGTTCCTGCTGTAATGTCTAAGAGATTGCAGAGACGACTGCAACATAACACTTTGAGGGTAACCAGTGAGTTAGGTCCAGCAAAACTAAAATTAGTGTAACAAAAATGACCAAGCATAACATGAACAATAGATATGTGATCCACCTGCAATCCAATTACACTGTCTTCCACTACCAAACAGTTTCCTGGGGCCACTCCTAGCACCTGCCAAGTTCATAATTCCAAGTTCCAACATGTTAAAGTTTTGATTTTCAACCTCTGAAGGCAAAAACTGCTGATTGTACTACTTGACCTTCCATTTGTGATGAGCGGGATCAAACTTGTTGTGACAAACTAGTATCCCTTTCCAGATGCAGTCCCTCAACATCCCTTGCCCTGTACAATTTCCAACTGCATGTTTACTTGACTGCATCTGCGACTCATTATCTTCAGAGGGGTCTTTAATGCAACCTCATTTGTTACCAAACAGGCAGATGCACACACCTCTGCAGCTCTTCTGTAGATGGATGGATCAGGCTTCTTCTTGTCTACATCATCACCTGCCATTGACTTGACCGAATAAAACCAGATATGCAGTTAGATGAGAGGATGAAGCACATGTTATCCTTGATAAACATTTAGCATGCAATTTCTTGTAGCTTGAATTAACTGTACAAAAAGCACCTTTCTTCCTCCTCTTGCAACAGTATTATTCACATTTCTCAACAAAATTAAATCAGGCAACACTAACAGAAGATAACTTTGGGTTGCACAGCCCACATACACTAAGAGAATGTTATACTCATTGCTTAAAGAGACAGTCACTTGGGTGGATCAGAAGAGAACCTGCCAGAAAGCAGTCCAGGGCTTCAAACCGCTCCTGCAGTTCATAACACCCAAATCAAACACACAGTCAAGTATCCTCCACAGATCAGGCCTCTCTCCAGGCGTTATTTACATGCAAAGATCAGAAAAAAAAGTTATTCTTATACTACTGGGAGAAACTTCACTATATTGCAGTACCTTTCCCAGGAGATTGGTGAGACAGAAAACTACTGAACTTTTTGTTGCAGCTGAGCACACTGATATCTTAAGCCCCTGCATATATGAAGGAAGATTTCCATTATTTTCTTTGTACCTCCAGGTTCACAGAAATACATGCACACACTATCAGATGTTTTCAGATCTACTGGTAGGTGTCCACGTGTTATAGGAAGGGTCGGTCGAAACTTCAATGTAGCTATGTCCTAATCCATCATAAGTAAGAGGTTTACACTCAAGTGAGGACAACCTGTACACCTAATCTACAAACATACTAGGTCTGAGAAGAAGAATGAGAAGACCGCACAACTGGGAAAGAGAACATATTCACTTCAAAAAACATTGAAAAGTCATTGAATTATAGACTTCACCAGCACTCGAGCCTCATCCATAAGCCGCAATACTCCTGGTCTTGGTTCAACCTACAAGAAGTAAACAGAAAATTATTGATTACAAGCTTTATTCCTGCGCCTGGATTCCACACACAAGTGTTACTAGTTTCACTCCTTCAGAACTCGAACAAAGAGTGAATGCATCTTCCCTGTGACTAGACAAACAATTGCATTGCTGTCAACTCCTGCAGAATGATTTGTTCATAGATTTCATCCACAAGATGCAAGCCCTGGTTAACTTGGGACCTTGTTAAAGCTACAGAGTTGGATGCACGTGAGGAACAAGAGAGGAGCTGCTCACAGCCCCAGAGCGTATAATGTCCTTGTACTTGTCAGTTTTCCAATCCTGCACACATAAATTGCACCATGCCAAATTAGGGGAATGAATTTATCACATGTCTGAGGCAAGCATACCCCTCGTCATGATGACCAGCTTCATGATAACTCAACATTTCTTCAAGCATTTCTTCAGCATAGAGTTCTGAAGTTGAATAACCAGCATGAATGTTTTGTACTGGTATGAAATGGATGCAGCTTGTTGTTTCACTCTCTGGTCTTTAAGGAGCATTCTTCATGTTGGTGGATAAATAGCAATTACCCTGTTCTTCCCAAATGCAAGATGTTGCTAATCAAGTTAGCATATTTCAGAGCTACTTGGTACTTGAAAATCTTACTTCATATGCAGGTAGCACCCATTTCACTACTTTCCTTCATATTGCACTTTGAGCTATGTACACCATATCAACCAGATACTGGTTTGAGGCCCCTGGGTTTTAGTCCCATGGGGAGTAATTATCCTTTCCTCCCCCTGAAAGACACAGAAAAAAATGCAAAAGTTCCCCTGGCACAAGGAGGAATTCAGAAGTTTTTGCACCTGAATTGTGTCAATCACAGTTGCCTGATCCTGCTCACCCACTGGTGGCTTGGAAGAGATGGTGGAAGTTGGCCATCCATTCTTGTTGAAGTACCTGCAAGTTACAATTCATTAAGCTCTTACAACACCTGTCTGCTGGTGATTGCCTTCAACTGCACAACTCGTTTAAAAGTGCAGCAGCTCACTTGGTAGAGGGTGAATTCCAAAGAAAATGATTGTGTTGGCTAATGTATCGGCATCTACACCATTTTCATATTTTGGGACAACATCAGATGCAGTTCAGGGAAGCGAACAAGAGGAGAATTATCATTGACCAACATCACATTCCGTGTCTTTTTGCAGCAACTGCAAATTCAAAAACAAACTTGGGCAGTGTGACGGTCTGAATGCATCTGAAATAGTTCGCGCAAAACTAAAATCGGAGGGGAAGATTGCGTCAAGAGTAGGACAAGGAGGAACAGAAAGCCGGCAAGAAAACGTCCAGACAAGCTTGCGTGCAGGTGAAGGCGCAGAGCAGACTTAGCAAGTGACTCGGAAATTGCAGCTCTGACTCAGTGTGCAACAGAGGCTCCAATGACGGACACACTCCAAACCAGGTGACATTTTTACTGAGAAGTGGAGAAAGAAGAAGAATGGAAAAGATGGAAGCAAATGTACCAGCGCATTTTCGGTTTGCCGCCTCCGATCTGGTTCTGCAACTCGTCATAAAACTCCGACGTCCACACCAGGGGCTCCGGGGACTGAGGACAACAAACATTGAAGTGGTGGAAAGCGGCATTGTAAGCACGCCGATGCAAATCCTCGGATTCCAGTATCACACCATCACAATCAAACACCAACGCGTCCAACGCATCTCTACACTTGACAATTGATCCAGTAGATCCAGGACAACCGCCGCCACCGCTGCTGCAACTCCTCCTGCTCCTGCTCCTACTCCTCCGCCAAATTGCATTACCACATGTACTCGCAAATTGGGACCCGCCGTAAGACCCGCAACTTCCAAACGACAAGCACAAATGCAGAGCAGGAGAAGAAGATGGAGGAATCCGAGGAGAAGAAAACACTGAGATGGAGTTGAATTTCAACAGATGCATGGATGGAGAGGAACAGGCCACTACTTGGTACCGCCCTAGTAGTGTAGAACACCACGAAGACGACGACGACGAGGAGGGGGCGATTATCGCCATGGCCAAGGCAGCGATCAGCAAGTTCAAAGTGATGAGCAAGCGCGCTTGCTCGGCTTTCCTTCGTCTCTCTTCTCTGGACTTTCTGCGGACCGGAAAGACAGACGAAGAAGAGCCTTGCAGTTTTTATCTCTTTTTTCGTCACTTTTTATTTGTTTATTGAAATTTAATTTAATTTAATTTAATTTTTCACTTTTTTCACTTCGTTTTCCGACATGCCTCCTTCTTCCTCCCATCGGTTTTTTTTTGGGTTCCTGTGGTACCTGGCGGGTATCAAGTGATACCCATTGAGCATCACGAAGGAAAATTTTCTGTCGATGTTTATGTCATTCAACTCCCAATGTGTACCCGCTAGATACCCACTAGGTATCACAAGAAGAAAAATTTTAAAAAGATTTTTTTTTTGGGGGCCTAATGTTTTGTGCTAGGTAATGCCCTTCCATGTGAGCACTCATTTCTTCTCAAGCCTTGATCCTCTAGCCTTAGCCTATATGTAAAGATCACCATGCACCTCCGAAAATTGGTCGGATAGCTTAAGTTTTGATGTGGGGACCTCACACTTTGCAAGGTTCCTATTTTTCCTTTTTTTTTTTCTTTTTGTATGTATCATTTTATTTTTCTTTTGTTGTGCTGCTATAATTAATTAATTAATTATTTTTCGTAGTTCTTTATGTGTGAGGTTAAGGCCATTGAGTGGTGGTATTATGAAAATGAGGAGTTTGTTCAAGGTCGAGGTAGGAGCCAAGAGAATTCAAAATCAAGATTCTTCATTTTTGTTATTGCCCTTATATCCTTGGGCCTCGCCTACCATGTAAAACACTAGAGGTGTATTTGTTTTAGTGTATCTAGCTTGGTCACATTATCAAGTGGAATTTGTCCTAATCTTTTTGGACCTTGCAATCCATAAGGCAAGCCCTTCATTTGCATATCTTGAGTGAACTTGGAAACAGATGCAACAATTGTTAGGTTATTTGCATGTACATGACAAAATTATTGTATGATCCTTACTCCATGTCACCCTATTTTTGCAAACAAGAAGTATTAGTGATTTGGACATGAATCAATATGTCAACAATTTGACATATGTGGGATGGTAAATCCAATAGAGTTTAAAGTGTAGTGGCTTACCTTTGGCATGAATACTTTAGCTTTTCATATTTAACACTTACTTCTTTTGTTTGCAAACCTTAGTGTTATTCAATCACTTGCTAGATTATGTGTCTCTCATATATATTTTTCGAAAGATTGAAGCTCCAAAACCTTGTTCATATGTTGATTCTCAAATACACTTTTAAATCAAACTAATAGTTAAGCACATTACATTATCAATGCATAATGGGGGGTTCAAGGATTGATTATGTTGGTTGAATGATTGATTATTGAGATAATTGATTATGTCAAATGGCTATGTGGTTGCATATGATTTAGTTGTTTAGTGAATCATTGATGATTGAAAGCTTCTTTTTCTCATCCCATGCAATGACAAATTTTGTCTAAAAAGTTTAGGGTTTGTTGGACATGGATTCATTGTTATCATTCTAAAATTTCAGAAGTCACATGATCGCAATTTGCCATGTTGTTTCATGTTGTTTCTTCTCAACATCATGGAGAATATTTTTTATAAACATAACTTTTTGCTACACCGCAGACACCCATGTTTCAAAGTGCAATTCTTCAAAACCCCTCTTTGGAAAGTAGCAAAAGCACACATTGCAAGCACAACTTGTCAAAGTCAACTTGGAAATAACAAGTAAGAACAACTTCCTTTTTGCTTCCCCCAAATCACAAATAAGGGTTGAAAACATAAAAGGTGGGGAAACATTATTTGTTAACTACAAATCGATAGGCCTCTTGGGAGCTTAGATTTTCTACATCACTTATAGTTTTTGATCTCTTTTGAAAATTTCACACAATGTGAGTGATCACCCATTGATTTTCAAAGAAGCTTTGTGCAATTGTATCTTTGTGCAATATTCCAACTATTTGTTGCATTTTGGAATGAAGATTTGTTTCTACTTTTTATGCATGAAGGTCAACAAATTGCATTGGAAATGAGAAAAGTGTTTTATTTGTGTGTCCAAAAATTTAGTTAGTGCTTAGAAGGTCCTTTTGATCATTGTGAGGTGCATGACTAACACCTTCTTGTAAGAATTATGGATGGAACTAGGATTTGAAACAAAATAAAGCCCATGCATGGTCTTCTTGGAAAGTAAAAGTTGCAAAAGTTAATCCCCTTTGAGGCTTCATTGCTTGGTGAAACTACCATAGAAGATGCACATGTTGTGTTGTGCACAAAGTGGGACAAATGGTCAATGAGTCTCCTTTTTTGTTGCTTTGAGACACCCAAGAATTATGATCAATGGCAAAATATTGAAAAGAAGAAAGAAGATATCCTCAAATCCATTGTGTTTGTTCTACCAATAAAAGAAGTCCAATGCACTCCTAATTCTAATCAAGTGAAAAATAAGATTGCACATTTAGAGAAACAACATTGTGATGTGATTGACTTTTTGTGGACCACAGGCAAAGGATTAGACACCATTGACTAAAAGATGGGTATTAATTCCATTAGAAATAAGGTACTTATGTTGTCTCCCTCATTTGACAAGATTGATCCTGTAATGGGGGATGGAACATTGGCAAACCCTTCATTTGTAGGTGATTCAATGGATGGAGTGGATGCAAAAGACATTTTTTTTGGATTCTTTAGTTGGGCACAAAACACCCACATAAGTTGCAAGTGATTTTATATTTGAATAGTGGGATGATTCACCTGAGAATGAAAAGGATGTTCTTGACCTCAATGAAGATGGTTCTAAACATGAAGGAAAAGGTTTGTCACCCATAAACCCCATTGTTGTGTGCACACAAACCACACATAATTGCAACAATTCAAGAAAAAAACCCACAAATAGGTAAACAAAGCAATGCCAAGGATCATCAAGGAAATTTTTTAAGACCTATTGCATTTATTGAAGCATTCATCAATGTTGCCAAAGAGAATCATGTTATTGGTGAAAATAAGTTAGAATTGAAAAGTGATTGGCAACATAAAACTTTTCAACTCCAAAGTCGAAAGATTGATTTCTCAATGGAAATGCAACGTGAAAAATTGGTCATTTGTATGAAGGGAGTTGAGAACCGTAATTTCTAATTGCAAGTGGAGCTTGCATGTTTAAAGGCACAAGGTGGAAGTCCAGGTGCATAAATTATTGGTGTATTTAATTTGATGTCAACTATGGTTTGTTTAACATTCCATATTACTCTCTATGTGTTTTTCTTTTGTGATGGACATTCATGTAACATTCAATTCTTTAATTAAAAAACAACAATGTGTTTTTTTCCTTTTATCAATGTCCAACTACTCCATGGTTCTACAATATGTGTGATGTGGTTTGTGTTCATAAGTGCGTAATGACACATAATTTGTTGCAAATATTTCTAAAGAAAACATGCACAAAATGATAACACACGGTCATTTATCAAATAAGTAAAAAAGATGAAAATGCATAAGATATATTCACATTGAATGGTGTACACTTCATATATCTCCATGAAGTTTTCAATGAAAAGATTATGTAGTGCACAACAAGCTTTTATTCACAACATTGTTTTATTATGGTTTCACTTGGTTTCAATTTGAATATGTAGATCCTTTACGTTTTGAAAATGTCCTTTCAAGACACCTATGCACTCTATTTTAACTCAAAGTTTTACTAATTGGGTATTGAATATCACATTCAAAGGTTGTGTGGTTACTAGTTGTTTATAAACTAGAATCAAAAGAATGTAAATAAATTCAACTAGTAGATATTCGTTTTCACAAAAAAAAAATCCATTGAATTCGTCCACAATTTTGAAATTGTGTAAACTCAAGAATCATGAATAGATGCAAGAAAACTAGCAATATTCTACCCTTTTTATTACAAACAATTATTGTTGAAATAATGTAAATTGCTTTCCACGAGTAATAATCTTCACCATACCTAATGGGCCTAGTTGCAAAAGGATAAGGGTTCCATCTATAAAACCCACAACTAAAGAAAACCCAAAAAAATTTCAATTTCAATTTTCATACTAATTCATTCTTCTATACTAGGTCATCTCATTGTTCAAGACTCCATGGACAAAAGTGTAATAACATTGCATCAATTAGTGAACAAGTTTATTGCACATTTAAACACATCACAAACATCTTTTATGGATGTTATATTACCATAACAACCAATTGTACATGTAGCAACCATAAATTATAAGTATACTAGTGCCTATTCCATATAAATATAGTTATGGAAAATGGAATGGGTTTGTATCAATTAGATAAGATTCTCTCAAAACATGGAATAGACATTATAATCTTTCATTTGAATTGCTCATTTGGCAACTTTGGAATCATAAATTGAAAGAAATTTTAACTTCTTGGTACTCAAAGTTTATCCCATAAGTACCTTCGTGTTTCAAATGTCCATGTATAAGATATGAAGATTGATGAACCCATCATGACTTTCATAATTGTTGTTTCAAGGTGAACTAAAACTTTGGATCTCCAATCCTTCAGCTTCATCATTGATGTTGGTACCATCTTTAAGCACGTGGGCAAATATTTTTGCAACCAACATTCCTACCAGTTTTTGGAGGATTTTCTTTTGTTCACTCTTTATTGACATTGTTACAAAACACTTGAATTTGTGTGACAAGTGTGAGCATAACCTAACCATCTATGGGTATGATAAGAAAATATTTAAAATATTTATCACAAGGTTTGATGGTTGAAACTCAAAAGATAAACATGTTTGATGTGGTCAAGGTGAAGTTTACATTATTCTTTGTGGTTCCAACAAGAATGGATAAAGTGTCACCATGGGGAAAGAAAAATGTTATTTTATGGTTTCACCATGGTTGTAAAATTCAACTAAATAATCATGAAATAATAAAAAAAACCCAATGTGGGGTGTTCAGACCTCACCCTTGATGATCACATAATTAAAAAAATAAACAAACTTTAAAAATCAATTATTTGAATGAAATAAATGAACCTCAAACCCCCTTTAATGTAAACAATCCAAACAAATAAATTTATAGAACAAAATCATGTTCAAGTTTTGGGTTTTAAATAATCAATCATTTGATTTAAAATAACCAAACATAAGCTTTTACGACTTTCCAATGTGGGACTTGCCTTGTGAATCAATTCTAGCCATGTGAAATGGTACCTACATACTCAAGTGTAGTCATAGTAACACATATTGTAACAAATGTAAATAACAACTGATTTTTAATGTCTTTAGTGTCAAAAATTGTACTAATATTGCAAGTTTAAAATATTTTTACATGATGCCCTTTCTAATATACTATAAAAACATGTGAAATAATTTGGATGGATCTAATGAAGATAAAATATTCAAAAACACACATAAAACATTGTAATTAGTGCTTTCAAAATGATATAATCATGTCCAATAATAATTATTCAAATACTTACTTAGTAGTATAATATGTCATGTCAAAAAAATAAATTATTGGCCATTGTGAAAATCATGGATTTTTAATCCATCACATTTTGTAACCAATTAGAATTTACCATATCATCTTGACAAACATTAACATTACTTTTCAAATCATCAAAAACAATTTGTCACAATAAGGTCACATGGGTAGGTATGGCTTGTGTTATCATGTTTGCACCCACCTTAAAATATTTGGAACCCTTAATAGTCCTTACCAAGTATGACCATAATATTACCCAATAAGAGTTGTTTTACTATGAAATGACAAGGGTAATATGTAAGAAAATGGTTTATTGGCAATGCATTTGTAAAGATGGTCATTTATCAACAATGTATTGTTTAGACCTAAGCTTTGATCTTAAATCTTACATTGATATCACATAACACCTTAATCATGTTGTTCAAAAACTTAACTTGTTAAATTACTTGGATGTAATGGATGGCAAGTGTGTGTGATTTTACATTTTTCATCACCTCATACAACATTAATTAAAACCCTAATATATCCCCAAATAAGAATTTCACCATGGGTTTAAGGTTATGTTGGGTTGTGTTGTTGATTATTAAAGTTCAACATCAAATCTTGAAAAACATGATTTCAAAAACTTAAAATGTGTTTAGGTGTGAAACATACTTTCATAAATGAGGGAAAGTGCAAGGGATGAGTGCAAGGGATGAAGCCCAATGATTCCCAAGTGCACTCATACTTTGGGAGTTACACTCGTGCGGGAGTTGCAAATGTTCAGAGCCTTGGTTGGAAGGGCAAATAAACACTAAATTGGGCCCCTATGACACTATTATAAAGGTCTTGAAGCGTAGATGCTTCAATTGTTCTCACATTGTTCATTTAAACCTGATTTGCATGAATTATGATCAAAAGAAGGGGCAATAATCAAATTGGAAATTTGACTCCCAACCATAAATCCCTTGAAAGCAAGGTTCAAATGAGGTCTGATTGGAATTTGGTATACACTGTTGGAAAGATAATTTCAAGGTCTACAAAATATTACTCTTGCACTATCGAAATAAATTTGGTTTGAGAAAGATACGAACATCTAAAGGTTTGGGACAACAAGAATCCCGGTTTTGGGACTCTCATTTGGGAGTCCTGAGAAAACATGACATTTGGATGTGGTCCTAATAGAAAGGCACATAATATACTATATGGTGGGGAGTGGTGCCTCTTGCTAAAGGTTGTGGGCCATGTGAAGCTTGTGCTTGAGGTTGTCCCAACTAGGTCCACCACACCATTTTCATTTGACTTGCACTAACCGCCTTCTTTTCTTGGTTATGTAGGTTGACATCATCTTGAACTTTCGCTTGTGAATTTGTCCTAGTCCCATCCCAAAGCTCCAACATGCCCTCCTACCCTCAAAGTGATGTGACTTAGAGAGTGTGCCCCAACTCTCTTCTTCTTTCGTTGTTTCACTTAAGGACACACCTTTGGGTCCTTTGAAGAGTTTGGGGGTGCGTCAACCATAAATGAGGTTCAACTAGTTCATTGCACAAATTATTTGTGTAGTTAGGATTTAAATGAACATTAAAAAATGCGAGCTTTTATGTGTTCAAGTTAACTATTTAGAAACTACCATTGTGCTTTTACACCTTCTATTTAACCCACTAACTTATTATTCCCATACTTTCATCATTCTTTTTTTTGGCTACATAAGTTGTTTTTCCCCTTTCCAAGATTTAGATGGATTAGCATGCATAGGAAGAGGACAAATGATTTCATGAAGGCCGCCAATATATGGTCCATGTATTCATGGTTGATGTGTAATCTTGTCTTTTCAACCATTTATATTGCATGGATTTCAAGTCTTCATTAGTTTTTATAATCTATTCATGGTTGTTTTTCATTGCCTTGAGTCAAATCTTGAGCTCAAATGAAAATGCAAACCCACTATTATTCATAGTGATTTAATTCCATGGTTGCATTACCTTCTTGTGAGACATATCACAATTAATGAAAAAGTAATAAGGCACATTTCTAAACAACCTTATGAACAACATAACTAAAACTTACTAGAAGAATAAGTTGCAAGGGTTAAGATTATGTACATTTAAGACACTATAACAAATATATCAACTTTGGCAACATAAAAATAATCACCAAATTAAGGGGAGAAAATACTTACTAAAAGGCTAAATAAACATAGATGAAATCTAAAGCTTGGAGACAACCAACTTTTAATTCTTGAACTCAATCTTAAACCATAAATCCTTTGAATCAAGAGTAATCCAACCTCACAATGTGCTTGAACAATGTGGCCCATGAAACATTATGTTTATCATTGATTGTAATACATTTATCTTATATACAAATTTTAAAGACTCCAAAAAAAATTATTTTTTATTGAAATTGGTCCAAGGGATTTAAACCTTTGAATTCAAAAGGGGAATGTGCAACTTGATGTGAGTACACGATGCATAACTATATACATGAATTCATGACAATTAATAAAAGAAATGTCAAAAGAATTAACCAAGTCAACAACAAGTCATGGGCACGAAATTACAACCCTTTACATTAACTAATTAACACATAATAATGGAGTGAAAGCATAATCAAATATACACCAAAATGCTTTGAATAGCTGTAGTCATATTTTTATGCATAAAAAATTTCAATCATTGTCAAACCATCATGGTGCTAATATCAAGTTTATAGTATGTTAGATAAAAGTTTGAAAAAAAATAGTGTATTAAAAGTAGGTCAAAAATATTTTTGAAATTGATTGGTGGAATTGTGTTCAAAAATAGTTTTACATTAAAAGATTGATATACTATTACTTTTACCTTGGAAGTTCAAAGTGTTATGGTAAATTTTAGATGGGCATTAACCAAAAAAAATAAAAAATCCCAATATGTCATCTACTTGAAGCTTATTTTATTTTTTAGAACAACATGCAATGTAAAACAAATTCTACTAGCGTTTTAAAAAAATCACTTTAATCTACTTTAAACATGTGATTCTTCAATATCATTAACATAAATTCAAAAAAAGTTTCATATTGATCATTGAATTAAATAATATTTATAAATTAAATATGTTAAGGTTTATTTTATGATTTTTTTTTTTTTTGACAAAGATAACAAAATGTATACATGCTTATGCTTTCACCCAATGGAGTTTAAATTTTGTTCTAACCTCATTTAATCCATATTTGCAATTTTTTTTTCTTTTGATTTCTTTTTGGATCACATCATGTACAATATAAGGAGCCACCATTTAGATGAAAATATGAAAAAATAACATAGAATTTAGGGTTGGAAGTCAAAATCAGATAGATTTATTTATTTTCTTTAATTTGATAAATTGCCAAGTCATCCAACTTGACTTATGTTCTTTTGAGCTATTCAAATTTTTGTCATCCAAAAATGCCTTTTCAACATTTCTTCTTGCTTCAAAATTCTTTCAATATATTCCAATGTGATTTTTAATAATTGTGTGGTCAATTCTCACTTTTAAGTTTTTGTTTTTCAACCATTGGGTTATTTACCTTTGAATACAATGGCAAATTGACCTTGGACATTTTTGTAACCAAGTGGATTACAAAGGTATTCAAACTGCATCTCTATAAAAACTATTTTTACTATTTCTAATTCCTTACTTGATTGCTTCCAAATATCATAAATTTATAGACTAAGTTTCAAGGTGTAGCCTTGAAAGGTAATTAACCAACTATTCCACCCCCCACCAACATGTACCCCATCTTTTGTTGTAATGCAATATAGGTTGAACACTCTTACTACTATAACTTCAACCCCTAGCCTTTGGGCTTGACATTGGGTTTGTAGTTTGTAGTTCTGTGTCATGGATGGTGGACTTGTAGGCCATTGCAAAGGCACTTGCAGCATGGAATGCATAGATGGTGAATTTGTTGGCCAATATGGAAGAACATGTGATTGTGGTTTTGGTGGTGGATTTGAGAGTTGTTATGGAAAGTAAATGCAAGATATGGTGGCTCATTTTTGGACTCTAGTAGTGATTTTTTCAAAGTGTCACCCTTTCATTGAACACCTATAGTGAGAATTAAAATTGTCAAATTGTCAACTGGTAATTACTTATAAATTAATATAAAAATATATGGACTGGTTGATTGATTGGAATGGTAAAAAATTTGAAAGATTCATATTAAGTTTCATTTCAAATTATTTATAATGATCTAATATGTGATGTAACATGCAATTATAAAAAATTATTTGAAAATTTTCCTTCAAAAATCATAACTAAATTATAATTAGGGTCTTCTTATTGGCCATAATTGAGCCATATTTTCACAATTCCTTAAAATTTTGTTTTTCCCCAATTTTCAAAATGGTTTTCCAAAGATTCATATTTTTACTTGGGTTTTCATTAATACAAACTTCATTACTTTTTGAAAAGTCATAGTCCATAAGTCACATTAATTTACAAGTTTAACATTATAAATAAGACTTGTATGGAAATGAACTTAAAAAAAAGAAAAGTCACTATATCTTGCATCTTCCTTGGAGGCACTTGTGGTTACAACACTAATGGCGGATTGGTAGGCCACTATAGAGGAACTTTGTCATTGGGACATGGATGGAGTATGTGAAGTTGCCCATGACGGTGGAAGAACTTGCAACATGTATAGTGACAAGGTGGCATTGGTGGTATGTAGTAAACATTTTCAAATTGGTGTGATGACATTCCATACAATATGACGCATTGACTAGCTACTTGAGGCATTGGCCAACCAAGAGGTTATTGCTTGCGATCCAAACATTGGATATCCTTGAGGCTAGGATGCAAGAGGAACAAATTGTGTGTGGATTACATGTAGTATAACAACTCTAGTAAAGGGAGGTTGAGTTGCAAAAGCAAAGTTGCAAAGATTTAAAATAAATTCTCACAATTGCACTTTTGTAGCTTGAAACTAAAAATTTATAAACTCAACCATGATATATAAAGAAATTAGTAGAGTCAAAATAAAATAGCTAAACCCAAAATAAAAGAATAATATCTATTTACTTACCTATCTATGTACCTAGTTTATTTATCTACACACCTAGCTAAATACATATTTTAAATGTATTTTGACCAACATTCAAATAATATGTCATGTAATATTTTTATTATGCCACATGTCACATTTATTCTCCTTTAAAATGATTTCATGCTACATGTAGACCAAGTTTTTTTTTCCTAGCGACCCAAAAGAAAGGGGGCAAAAGGATCTTGCAAGGGACATGTAACAAAACAAGTTCAAAATTTGATATTTTAGAGACTTCAAAATGTGGATGAATATGTAGGTCTATAAGCTCCTTTAAATATTGATAAGTCAATTCAAGCCCTTGTTGTTAAAGGAGGTTGTACTATCACTATTGCAAATCTAATGGAAGGGATGATGATGGAAATCATAGCATGGACTAAAAGTTTGCAACAAGCTCAAGCAATGATGGTTAGTCTAGTCCATTGAAGTGTGGTTAATTTAGTTCAAAGCTATACATATGTCAGATTTTGAGCTTCAAATGGACAACTTGGATTGTGATATATGACCATTTCATGTTTCACAAATTGATTATGTTCAATTTTCTTTGATCCAATTTCAATTTCATTATTCATTATTTGAATTCTATACCTAGTGAATGTGTTTTTGTGATACTTTGAACCTTGATTGATTGTAATGGGCTATCAAAGACCTTGATTTGTGTGTGTGTGGTTTTTGGATGTAATGGCCATGAATGATGCATTTTTTCATCATGAGAAATGTCCTTTCAAAATTCATCTTAAAATGACCTCATTTTTTCATTTAAAATGAACTTGTGTGTATCCATGATTCGAGACTCGTTATTATGAACATATCTTCACACTACAAGTCATTTTGTAATAGCATGTTGGTAGTGAAACCAACTGTAATTTCATAAAAACAATAAAAAATAGTGACATGTACCAAATACATTTAGTGAATTATTTGGCCTATGTGATTGTAACAACGTTTCAATCCCAACCAAAAGAAATTATGTTTTAAGTATATGACTTGAAAAGGGTGTGGTATTCTATAATTGATGTTTATCACTTTGTGGGCATTTTACATTTAAATGATTTTGTAGCTTTGTCTTCAAATGATCAATTGTTTAAGTGGAATATGCCAGTTTTCCCCTATAGGATGCAATGTTTTTCTTATGATTTCTGTGATGTCACCAAAATGGCGATCATCCATAGGATAAACCAAATATGAAAGTTCAAAATTTTTATCATCTTGTATATTTTTTACTACTTATTGGAGCCAAATATAGTAATTTGGTTCTTTTCACTATTTTTTGATTTGACTTCTAGCAATTGAAATGCCCCAAAATAGATTCATTTCCAAAAAATTCATTTAAAAATTTGCTTGGAATAACGTCTCCTTCCACCCCCCTAAGGGTTGATGGAAAGGCCTTCGCTCATGACATGTGTGAAGTAAACTTTGTGATTTCAACCATTCCAATATAAAATATGTGTTGTTTAGATTAGGGTTAAATTGGACCACAACTTGTTGATTTCAAATTTTTTAACTCATGTTTTGTAAATGTAAATCAAACAAGTGCAAAACTTGATGTCTAATATTGTTGGATATTCAAAAACTATGGCATAATATAGTGAAAATGCTATTGACCTCCCCCAACCAAACCTAGGTTAGTATCAATGCCCCACCAAGGCTATTGTGTGTGTGTTGTACTCATGAAGATTAGATATGCATAGGTGTTGGTAATCATGTAATGGGAAACTAGGTTCATGGAGGTGGAAAATAACTAAATAATGTTGAATGTGTGCATGTGTTGTGAGGGGAATTGGACAAAACCGGATATAGAAAGAAAGATTGAGTAGTTGGGAATGTTTTCCGAAGTGACTATGAGGCACCCCAAGGCATTGAATTGCAAATTTTGGGGTTAGTAGGGTTTAGGGTTGGGTGAAGGTAGAAAGAATAGAGATTGATAACCAAACCTAGGACAAGTCTATACTTACCCAATAGTATTTTGTGTGTGATCCAAGTTAGGTACTTACTATTGCATGCAACTTATTTAGCAAATCATAATGTATGTAATAAGACCATTGGATATATTGTCAAGCTTGAACAAGATTTATTGCCACTTGCTATGTGCTTACATGGCAACAAGGTGGTGAACATGTTGTGGAAAATCATATGAAACTTGTGGCAATCGGTACCAAGAGTTTTTCCATGGATATACATGAGTACTTTATTCCATTAACCCATTTTTCTTTAGTGGAGGTAGGCTTGAGGCCTCAAAACGCAATCTAAATTTTCAGAGCACCACATGGCATCATTTAAAACACCTTCAAAGTAAAGATTTTTTTCACAGTCCATAATTATATGCAAGCTCGATCGCAATCATTACCATGTTATCGCAACGGCGGTGGCAGCAGTAGAAGACTTACACCTTTTGAAGCAGGATTGGTACAAGAGGGAACGAATTTTCTTATGGAAGAATATACATTTAAACTTTCTCTTCTCTATTTTAAGGACTTGGGTCAACTAGATAAAAATGTAGGTAAACTGCTGCCTTTTCAAATTGAAGGTCTTGTGCAAGATGGGCATTTGCAAAATGCACATGTAAGCTTTCTTCAGGCTCTACATGGTGCATATTGTGCCTATGGTCTAATTGTCAAGTGAATAACATATACCTCATATTGCACCAGGTTGAAGACTTGCCTTTGGAATGAATGCTGGAACTGTGTTAGGATTCTATCAGGATGTATGGGAAATTTGTTTTGTGATTGGTCCTTACTGTCAATTATGCTCTGCCCATGTAAAAAAGTGTGGTTCATTGCAGGCTAGCAAAGAGATGGATGTGGTCACATTTATTTTCTGGTGTGATTTTTGATGAAGTTGTTGAGCTTCTAGTGGTGTATACTTTTGTAAATTCAATTCCGAATGGTCCTCCCTCCTCTCGAGTGAATGGCTTCCTAAGGTATGCACTTCCCCCACCCAATTTTTAGTATTTTGTAGAAGTAAAGATGCCTTTAGGATAGTGGTATTGAGCACCTGTATGTATGCTTTTGCTGCCTCGCTGTAACTGCATTCCTGACTATTTGGATATTCGATTGCAGTGGTTGAAAGTGGATGGTCTCAAAAGCCCCTCCTTTCCATGAAATGGGTGCAACAATTCTGTTAATAGGCCAAGAAGTATTTAGTGGAGTTAGGCCTGAGGGCTCAAAACGCAATCTAAAATGTGTCTTTTGATTTGTGTTCCATTACTTTTACAGTCATCAAGGCTCTTATGATTGTCTTTAGTCTCTTACAGTGCTTCCTTGGGAAAGAGTTATACTGGCAAGTTGATATTGAAAATCTTGTGTTGATGAATTTGCCTCACTTTTTGAGTTATATATGTGCACTGGTTGTTTGGGTCTTTTCATATGTGATGATGGTGGTTTGTTGTCTCATTCTTCTAATTGTTCCTATTGTCCTTGCTGCAGGTGAATGGAAGGAATATGGGTTTGTTGTTCGAACTGGCCGAAGAATGGCTTACAAAGGCACGAATTGAGTTGAAGCATACTCTTACATTGGCAGTTGTGAAAGAGCTACTCACAGAAGTTGAGCAGTTTTTGTGGGCAGGCCATGAGATGGACCCAATATGTTCCTTCTCCTGAGCAGCTCAATTTGTTGTTAGTCCACCATTGTCACATCGGCCTTTGTTTGATGTACAATACACCTAAGATGGCAGTCCATGCAGGTGCAGGTGGTGGAGAGAACTTTGGTTACTGTTTGTAACTAGGGTGAAGAAGTGGCACAATGTTGGGCCATTGTCAATAGCTGGCTGCAAGCCAAGGATAATAGACCATCAGTCAAAGTGCCATTCTCCAGGGTTCAACAGCTGGTAACTGTTGATCCTGTGCCATGTGATGTGCCATGTCTTGTATTGTTGAAGGTTAGTGGGCAATTTTTGACATCTTTAAGCTCAAGTTATTTTCAAATACTGCAAATCTTTCAGACATCAATGTTGCATCTAATGGTTTGTTAATGAAATGATCCTGCCTTAAGAGACTTGTTTATATTGAATAAGATTTTTTGGAACAGTCCATGCAACAGCAAATTGTCAACTTGTTGTCGATTCAATCCCCTCCCCAGGTACTTTGGCATGAATTGCAAATTGTTTTCTCTGTAAGTTTTGTTTTGGAAGTCTTTCTTTGACCTTGTTCTAGCTTTCTTAATCGTGAGAATGGACATTTCTCAATTCTCATGAAAGATATCGTTTCTTTGTATGTCCAAAGCGAAAGGGCAAAGACTGTTGCAGTGCAAAAAGATGAATGTTTACAAAGAGGCTGCATAAGGCACTTACAATAGTTTGAAATGCATGTGTGCAGCCCTTACCAGTCTCCTTAACAAACAATGTGAGCCATATTTCTCAACTACTTGCAGTGAACAAGTATCTTTTCTACTGAACACACTGTTGGAGGTGGTGTAATCTTCTGAATTCTGTATCCATATCTATGAATTAGCTTATGTATGTGAACTCTGAAAGCTGTCTAGGAAAGGAAATATCATCATTGATGATTCAAACCAAGTAATTCACTCTGGTTTTAATCTCTTTGAAATGCACAACGAAGAAGATTTTACTTGAGGCCATATGGTATGGCACTGTGTCTTGCTTTCAGTGCTGCATTATTGCATGCCACAGGATTTGGAAAAAGAAGGTGAGCCAGTCCCTTTCTTGTAGTGAAGACTGCTTGCAACTTTAATCTATGTAAAAATTTTAGACTGGAATGTTTTTAGTCAGTCCTGTATGAAACATAAGCCTTAGGAACCTTGTGACTGCTTCTAGGAGTAAATGGAACTTGGTGGTGTTTTTTGTTGTTTAGGGTTTTTTTCTTTTTGAGAGAGAGAGAGAGAAAGAGAGAGAGAGAGAGAGAGTTGTGGACAACTTTCTGTGCAGTGTTGTTGATTGAAGAATGGTGGAAAACTTTTCTGTTGATGATGCCTGCCCATCAAAGTCAACTGCTTACCATCAAAGTTTTTCGTTGTTTTGTTTGTTATGTTTTTGAGTGCAGAAGGTTAGAAGTAAAGAGGAAGGGCATTCAATCTTCTTGGACCAACACCACCACCACCATTTTTCTTCCCCATCCAATCGTTTGCTCATGTTTCTCCAGAGCCCTGATAGCCAAATGCATGGAGGTTTGTATCCTTCATTAGATGTGGCCTTGAGCAACATGAGTCCTCCTCCTCTGGGTTCTTCACATGAGTTTGTGGATGGAGGAGCTAATAAGCAGCCTTCTTCTTTAGGTCAAAATTTGTTATTTAGGTCCCTATGTTATTGCTTTATGTATGCTTCTTTATCTATGACATGGGTTCAGGTGCTTTGACTGTGCAGTGTGTGTGAAGCCTACTTTGCTAAAGACCCCAACAAGATTGGGTATTGTGACTCCAACCTTTTCTGCATGTATTGTCTTTCTGAAACTCTTTGGGGATGTAGCAAACATAACAACAGCTATAAGTGTAAGGAGATGATGTAGAGAGAGGGTTAAGTTTCTTAAAGTAATGGGTGGTAGATTTTTGCGAATGGACACACTTGCATTGCTACTGTCACTTGTAAACGTTCGAGTTAGTGTAGAGGAATCCTTTGGTGTTCCATATTGTTCACAAAAAGCTTTCAACTTCTTAGGTTGTTACATTTAAAAACAGTTATATGTCTTATGGTGTTTTGTATCTACAAAAACTATTAGAAGTCCAAAGGGTTTAAGAATTTGTTTATGAGCACAATGCATATGCTCATTTTTTGAATGCGACACTTTTGATAAAACTCTCAACCCTTTGTCTTGTTGCTCCTAGTATTCATGATGAAGTATTCTTTTAATTCAACAAGCAAGCTATTTGGGATCATGGTGAGTGAAAAAAATCTATTGCAGCCAATTGTGTGGTGCTTACTGTTGTTCTACTGCAGCAGCTAGACTTCAAGAGAGTCAAGCTGAGATTGAAGTACATCCTTTATTTCTTTCTCCTTCAATTGCTGGTCGGTTTCCCGGCTCTGTGGTGGTGATCAGCTGCTTAAACCAGCAGAAGTTTGAAATCCTGCAGTACATAGACATGGATCAACACAAGGAAAAGGCTCCAAAGATCATTCGGTGTAATTGTAACAAAGTTGGCAGTAGTAGCTAACTAGTGATCATTGGTGGGTGCAACTTTTTCTTCTCCCTGATCATCATTGACCCTGGCATTGGTCTAATCATCTGCAACAACCCCAAGAGCGTCGGTGAACTTCCATAACCCAATGATGCAGATTAGTCATCCAACTCTAGTCTGGCACCTCCAAATCACATGAGATTGTGAAGATCATGATGGACGTCTTTCTCTTGGAATTTTCTTCTGGTTTTGGTGCTTGTCCTTAATCAATGTAAATTCCTAAACCTTTTAGATTTTGTAGATCATTCTTAAATTTTTTGTCACCACTTGTTAGTATTCATCTGCTCACAACTCACCTTTAAAGTCTACACCAAAAGTACATAGGTCAACATCCAAAGAACAAACATGTTCATTTTTTCAAATGATTTTAGCATTGTAAAATTTCACTCATCTTCTTTAGAGACAAAGAATTCCAATGTTCTTGCACCATAATTTAAATAAGTCATAAAAGAATGAAACCTTCAGAATGAAAGGAAAATCCATTAAAAATAACAAATTAAAATTTGAACAAAAATCTAATGAAGAATGATCCATCAAGATCTAAAGACAAATCCAATGAAAAATGAAAAGCCCGGTAGGAAATGAAAAATTCTTTGAATAATTTCTTTGAATTTGAAACTAGAAAAGAATCCATGCACTAAAGATTTTAATTTGTTGATTGCAGCCTTACTACTAAATGTATGATGCAAATATATATATTTCTGCCTTTTTCTTCTTTCAGTTATTATTAAGAACTCGAAACCTTTGCAATTTAAATTCACAACATTTTGGATGAACGCTTTTCTAAAAAACAGATTTTAAACATGGATCCATAAAACTTATCCATGAAAAGAATGATCAATGTGGTATTTTATTTTTTTTAAAAAAAAATTAATTACATTTTCACCACAAAAAAGAAAACATAACACCAAACTAGAGGAAAAAAGACCAAAAAAGACCTTAAAAGGAAATCATGCAAAAGTTCTTTTTACACAAAATTACATGTTTGATGCAAAAGAAATCAAACATTACACAAAAAAATGTTAAAATTTTATGAGTTGAACAACAACACAACATTATATACTTCAATATAATCATTTAATATATGTTGGTTTTGAAAAAAAATCGAATAATTATACCAAAATATAAAGTCATTAAATTGAACATTTATATTTTTAATGCATTTGTAGTTAAAATTCTAATTACAAATTCATAAATCAAAAAATATATACTACAACATTGAATGACAAGGAATAAATGCAAGAAATAGACGTTATATACTTCAACACAATACATTAAAAATTGATGTAAATTATATGTATAATTTTGGGATGAATTTTGAATATTTCAAACATGTATAGTAAAGATGTGAAATTGACAATGATAAGAAAATATTTGTAATCTTAAATTTGTTTTACTTAATAATTCCAAGAATTTTTAGCATTAAAACGAAAATATATCACATTTTAAAATAATTAGATTTCAAAGTTTCATAAGTAAAACAAAAAATACCAAAACATTGAATGACAAAGAATGAATGCAAGAAAGTTGTATACCTTAATCTAATAAATTAAAATCTTGATGTAGATTATATGTATACTTGTGGGGTGAATTTTTATTATTTTAGACATGTATAGTAAAATTTGAAATTTACAACAACAATAAAAAACAAAAAAATCATTTGGCATTTATTTTACATATCAAATCCCAAAAAATTTAAAATTAAATTGCAAATATATCAACAAATTTAATATGTAAATAACTCAAATTTCATAATACATATATTAAAAAATTCGAATGGATAAAAAGAAAGAATTTACATGTATGAACCCTAATATACATCATCATTGTACATTTTCAAATATATTAAAGTATTATCAGTAATTTGTTTCAAATATATTAAAACATTATCAATAATTTGTTAGAAGAATAATTGTTTTATAATGCTCTTTATTGAATTGCATGAACACAAATTTCACATATGTACTTGGAATTTGCATTGTACAATTTATGACATCATCATTTTCAATATAACACAAGTTATTTTTTAAGGTTTACATATATTCTCAAATTGTTGCACATGTATTTGAATTTTGAACATAAAATCAATAGAAATAAAAATATAAGCATCAAAAATAGAAAATGACAAAATCAATTGATAAAACATCATAAGGTTTATATATATATCTCTTCAAGTTCAATGTGCAAGTTTGAAAACATTAGAATTTAACATTGAAACTAATATGCACTATGTGCAATTCATATTATTGGTAACACCAATCTCCTTTCCACTCAATGTGCAAATTGGGTGCATTTTTAGGGGTTCAAATCCCAAGTTGAGTTCTATTCTTTTTTTAATTTAAAAATACATTTTGATTGCAAATATACCAAAATGCATGTACCATATATATATATTTACGAATGTGCACAATACCTGACCACTACATCTTTACAGCTGATGTGCGGGCAAACAAAAATGTGCAAATTCTTTTGGAGCAAGACATAAAATATTTCTATGATATCAAGGATTTCAGCAATTTTAGGGTTATTTTCACCTCATCACCTTTAAATTGCAATTTCATCTTGTGCCCACTATCAATGCTATTCCTTCTTGTGAACAACAAATTGCATAGAACATCTAAACTGCTGTTAAATGCTATTGATGTCTTGGATTAAATATTGTGATGTGATGTGACTTGCCAGTTGTTAGCAATGAGCATCAACTCTAGAGGGAGACACTGTAGAGTCTCCGGACCCCATGTGACTCTCTCTAGAGTATAGTGACTATTGAGAACTTTCTTCTTGAGAGATTTATGTTATGAAGGAAACAGAAAAACCGGTCTCTACAACATTAGGAGCATTCAAGAGTGTGATGGAAGAGAGATCGTGGGATGGTGCATGCAAATCCAGATTACAAGGGTGTGTGTCATGTGGCGCTTGCTCAAGAGGGTCATTGTCGTCCTGGCAAGGTACTTCTAAGATATAGTTTTGTACTTGTTAAATTTTGGTCCTCTCCAAGAGAGTACTAGTCCATGTGTATGGAGCTATAATTTTGGCCCTCTCCAAGAGACTAAAAGTCCATGTGTATGGATCATACAGCTTGGCAGTCCAAACACTAATTCTGAGGATGTGGGATGGGTTTAGGTACTATTTGGAACAGATTCACATACATGCAATGCTGGTCCATTTGGACAGTTAGCCACTGGAATAGGGAACACTGATGCAGGCTTCAATATCGGCACTGGAAAGGTTCTCATCAAGGTTTTTGTGCTGGGCCCTACTTGTGCTGATTCACTCAAAGATGAAATTGAGCCTTTGTAAATCTTTTGCATCTTTTAATTTCTCTTCAGAAGTGTGGTGTGGGAAGTTATGGTTCTTCATTCTTGTTGTTCCCTCTCTGTATATGATTCAGGTGCCCCCTGATTTTGGAAAAAAAAAAAAGGCAAGTTAGAGTTGCACAAGAAGTCCAAGCTTGATGGACCATATAATTCATAGGGCTCTTGTGAAAATCCCCTCCGATCTCATTTGTATCATTGAATCCATCAGAGACATGTCTGCGGACATCAGCTGTAGAGTCCAGGTGCTGAAGAAGACTTACGTATGCCAGTGATTTTGCAGCTGCGTTTATCTCCCCCACATGTAGTATTCAGTTTTCTGGGCAGCTTGGTCTACAACGTTAGAGAACAACAATCTGTTAAGATCCTGTAAATAGTCCAACTGTTCCAAATTAGTACTGTTCTTTTTCCCAAGTCTCATACTGTGACTAGCAATCATTCAGTGTGTTTGTAGTTGCTGGAAACAACAGGCTATATGAAAATTTCAAAGTCCTCACCTCTTCTTAATAGGTAATGAACGAGATAATATTGCAGAGCAAGAGTGTAACATCATCATCCGATCTGTCTGTGTTGACTCTCTCTAGTGACCCAAGTTGACAACGTAAAGGTTAGTGCTGCAGGAGCAGTACTACTCTACTTGAGAGAGAGAGAGAGACATAGTCAATAAAAGACAGTTTTAGGCCTACCTCCACTCCAGGTCCCACAAGGGACCAACTAGTTGTAGGATGGAAAACAAAAAATGTCACTCTTCACATGCACACTATTAGTTGTGTCTTGAAGAAGAAACCCGAGACATTTCATCTTACCCAATATCCACTTTCCTAAAAAAGAAAACTAGCATGACATAATGAGAATAAGATAAACTTGGAACACTTTCACATATGAGTACTTTGTAGGTAGCTTCAAACATGAGCTTTAGTGAGAGAAAAAGACAAAATATGAAACATACCCTAATAAACAACTAGTTGTCAGGAGATTGGCTCCCATATTGAGAACGCATTCATGACTTGATTCCTCCATCCTGAAAGAAACCAACCACCATCTCGTCCAATGCCAAAGCGTTTGTCATAAGAGCGAAGTATGGACTTGATTGTATTGGTCTCAGATAATTGTAGTGGCTTTTGTACAAAGCCAGCTCGTTGAATGCGACTATGCCATTGCTTATAAGACTCAGGTCGCTCCACTCTTTCAAGACCCTCACAAGCAATAATGTTTAGGATCTCTCGACCATAAACCTCCTGCTCTGTTAATAATCTTTCATTAAGATAGGGGGGCATTATTACATCAAGTGTATCAAACTGTACCGAATAATACTTGATGGTTTCATGAACGCGAGACATAAAGAAAGGCTCATTCAAACTTGCATTTGCCACCACCGTTACAAAAACCTGCAGAATTCAAATAAAACACTAATGAAATTAATGTAGAAAGTGGGACATTGTTGATGATGTGTGAAATTATGAGGTAGTGCCCATTGAGCTCATAGAAGATGTGTTCAAGCAAAAGAAACCAACAACCATTTCCAAAAGAAAACTACATGATCTGAACAAGTGTTTCCACTTAGAGGACAATAACATAGCAAGATCGATGTAAATTCAACCTTTTGGTGATTGGCATTTACCTTTGGAGTCATGCTTCGGATCTTGTTCAGTAACATTTGGCGAGGATTTATTACCATAACAGATTCGTCCAAAAGGCTCGAGAATCTGTAAGTTGCATTGACTACAAGCACTTCATCAGGCCTTAGAGCGAGTTGGGTTGCTGTTATATTCTCCCACTTGTCGGCAATTGCTGAGTATTGAAATGGCACTTCACATGTCTTTGCAAACTCTGAAAGCCTTTGACCACATCGTATTAAGAGTTCCGATGGCTTGGACTTTATGCCACGTGTTTTCTCTATTCCTGAAATCTCACAAAAGTCATCATGAGAAACTGTTCTAAAAGTTGTTTTGAAGATTTAAGAGATTGCAAAGAAATCACTACAACCCAACACTTTGATAATAACAGAACAATGAATTACGATCATGAACTCTGATTTGTACCCTTGAGATATTCACAAAAGAAATAGGAGAAGTTGACAAGAGACAAACCAAGCACCTGTGATTCGAAGATTGGGTGCACCTCCTGGTCTGCTTGCAAGTTCTCGAATGAGACTCAGCCATGCGCTTCCATAACCGATGCCATAGTCAACCAAATGCACTTGGGTTGCTCCTTTGAAAGCATTCAGGATTGCAACAGTGGTACTGAAATGGGCAAGTGTCCAGTATGGAGCATGTAGCACAAGTGACTTATAGGCTCGCAACATTGTAGCAGGTGAAGGGGCATTGTTGTGAAGTGCAGCAGAGAGTTGTGCACCAGTTCCAGACATTTTAGCAACCTAGAATATTTAATTCATCCAAAAGTCATTTGGCAAAAATAGATTTAAAAAAAAAAGTGTAGGAATGCAAGTGGCAAACTAGAATGTATTGCACCTCCAACACTGAATACCCAACCTCACAACATCCATTAGAGATTTGCAAGAAAAGCAAAGCAAAGTGCATAAGCAAGGCAAAAATCTTACCAATGCATCTGTGAAGTAATGAGCCATGCGTTGTGCACCACTTCCGGATGGTGATGTAAGAGCACGAAGCTCTGCAATGATTCTACTAGCCTTCCTCACATCATTTTGTTTCACTGCTTCTGCACATCTGCAATTAGAGGAAAGAAAATTGAGGATATAACTTCTCTCTCTCACCTCAGACCCAGCACTATATGCATGACCTTGCCCATCAACAATTCCAATATTGAAATCATGCTTGTATGGGCAGGTGTTCTCTTACATGATGAGCAAATTTGTCAAGTCATGCTCATCGCCACTATCAAATGCAAACTTGACATTGTGTTGTGTCACACCAATGTCAGTTCCTTGTGGAAGATTCATGCCCACCCCAGTGCTTGAACTTTCTCGACTCGGGTTATTGTAAATGGTTGTAGGGTTATGAGCTTCACACACAAGGACATCTGTGTGGCTTGCATGGCTGTTGCTGCTATTGCTAGAGCTGTTTGTAGATGACTCGAGGCCCATTTGTTTAAGATGCTGACACAGAAGGTCTGTATAATCATTCAGCATCTCATCTTCATTAAATTTTTCTGACAACTGGTTAAAGTCAAGAGATTGATAACACCCCACATTATTACACTCTGTTTGTGCACCCCATGCTGCTGCCCCCTCTTCCCTGCTGTTCACAAAGCTGTAGTAGCTTGATCCAGTAGTACTAGTTGATGGAGAACCTTCGGTGATGAGATCAGCAAAGCCCTTCTCCACTGCTTGGTATGCATTGCTTTCTTGGTACATACATGGCTTGCTGCCATTCATATCATCTCCCTCCATGAGCATTTGATCAAGGAACGTTACTTGCATCTCATTGTAGCCGATGCTTTCTTTGTTCATATAAAATTGCTCTGTGTTGATATCTTCCTCCTCCATGAGCATCTCATCAAGGAATGCTAGAGATTCTGGCCCTCCGGTTGGAGAGTTTGAATCTCCCACAGAATAAGGGTCTGAAAAGAATGACATATGGTTGTTCAAGTTGGCATCGTGGGTGGAGAAGGAATGGAGGGTTGGCGGTGGAGCACCACAAGAACTCTTATGACGATGTGAGAACAGTGATGTCTGCATTGATGTTAGTGCTGTTGGTTTTGTAAATTTTGTTGGCATTGTCTTTGATGATGTCTTTGATGATGATGATGATGATGGTGATGATGTTGTTGGTGTCGTTGTTGTTGTCGTCAGAGGCTCTTTGCTTGTCTGGTTAAAAGCTCGAGCTTCAGCATCAAAATCTCGACTTTCAGTGTCGATGGATGAGGGATATGGAGTACTATCCTGTACCCTAGGCAACCGTGATTGCAACCATGCTTGTTGGAGCTGTGCTGCTAATGGTGAAGATTCGCTTCCTCCTCCTGTTGCCACAAATTTTCTCTGCTTGTTTGTCAATGCCATTTGCAGCTGTGGATCCTTGTGCAGTTTCTCTTTTGCTGTTGTCTCTGTCACTCCTCTTCCTATTGGTGAGCGCATCTTCTCCACAGTTTCAAGCTTGCTGACATCCCAGATTTTGTTTTCCTCCTCCTTTTGTTTGCCAAATCTCTCTAAGGATCGACGCTAAGCTTGTGATGATGATGATGTTGAATTCTTCTTCTTCTCTCCTCTTTTCTTCGCTGTTCCCTCTCAGAACACCAATCTTCGAACTATTCCTCCTCCAAATCTACTGCTGCTGCTGCTGCTCCGACCGCTTGCTTCCTGAGAATTTCCTCTTTGGAAACGGGACTTACATACACCATGCAAAAGCTTTCCCTCTCCTTCCTTGCTCTAGCTTCTGCTTCTTCTCCTTCCCCCTCGCTTCTCTTCTTCTTCTTCGGCTCTCCACTGCTTGCTGCCCCTTTTGAAACAAACATTTGTTTCCTTCAATTCAACTGTCTTTCACCCACCACCACCGCCGTGATTCATTCCTCCTCTCCAGATCTCTCTCAGCGCTAATTGCAACTTCTACGCATCCTTCTCCACGGGCAAGAAAAGAAAAGGAAAACCCAAAACAAAAGACAAACCGAACTACCCTTTTTGCACTTCCCCAGCATTTGTTCTTCAAAAACTACCACACAAACACACACACAAAGACACACCCACAAACCCCAATTGAGTCTCCTGAAAACACAGACAGAAAGGAGCTTCTACACTTGATCTGACGGACACCCAAGGCAAAACAAAACAAGCTCAGCTCAGCTCAGCTCAGCTTGAGAGCTTGTTGAGTGTGAAGGAGACGTAGCAAGCAAAGCTTCTGTGTGGAGTGCTATGATGATGAGGGAAGAATAACAGCAACAACAACAACAACAACAACAGTGTGATGGTGACGATGAATAAGAAAAGGAGATGCTGCTTCTTTCCTTATCCTTCACAAAGAGCAGCTTTTCAAATATTTCTGACAGCTCCGTAGATGTCAACACACATGGAAGGGACCCACTGCCACTCAATGAGACGCGTGCTTATTGCTGCTGATCTTTTGTTGATTTGTTTTCTCTTTCTTTCTTTCTTTCTTTCATAAAAAAGTCAATAGCGATTCTGCAAAGGAAGGATCAACCAAGCAGCAGCAGCAACAAGACTGCTTGCCATACGTCTTCTACCTCCTTTGCTGGAGCAGCATTAGCAGTCAGGAAGAAAGCAGCAATCTGGTAGTTTCTTATTGTTGCACATTTTTCTCTCAAACCACCCTAAAGCTTGATCACACTGCTTGTTTTTCAAGCCTTTTCTTTTGGGGTTTTCTTTCAGGTATTTGATTTTTAATACTGGAATATTTGTGGGTTTTGTTTTAGACCCAGAAGAAGAGAGCAACCAAACGAGCAGGGGATTGTGGGTTTTGTTGTAGACCAAGAAGAAGCAAGCAAGCAGCAAGAGGAAGGCAATGGTGCTTCATTTCACAGCACTGGGGAATGGAAGCAACGAAATTTCTCTTGTTGTTGCAAGCTGGAAGGACAGACATGGCCATTTTTCCCAACTGCTAAGTGCTGCTGCTGCCACATTACAGCAACAGCAAGAAGAGAGCATCATCTTCAATGGCATGGAATTGGTACAGATGTGACCGGTTGTGGGGTGATCGAACACCCACCTGACTCCGCCCACTGTGATTCGGTTCTGATCTTTTGCGGCGGCGCTCCATAATGAACTGCATGGATTTGCATGGCTCTTCCTTTGAGCTGTGCATTGAAATGGGTATGGCGGCTTGTATTGATGAAGGGTGATGGCAAGACGGCGGATCCTGGATCGGATCGGCAGCGAACGCTTTGGAGGAGCGTGTGGAAGAAGCTACAGAGGATCGGAGGACCGTTTGGGGAATTATTTTTTGGAGACGAAGAGGATAGTGAGGCAGATAGATATTAGACCGGTAGTAAGAAAGCGAGGAGGTTCTGTTTTTTGGTTCTAGATCGGAAGCAATTTTGGAGGAGGAAGGAGATGCTGAGAAAGAACTCTGTAGTTGAGAGCTTGGGCTGTGTCTTTGATTTTTCCGCTGCGTCTAGTAGACAGTCAAGTTCAGGCTACATGAGGATAGAGCTAGTAGAAGAGGGAATATGAGTTTTGGGATTGATCAGACTCATTCAGGCATGCTTGTGCTGTTGTCAGAGTGTACATGTTCTACTTGTAAATGACAATTCAAAGTTTGTGATGTGTTGGTGCAGAGAGACCTTGTGAGGTGGATCATGTTGAGCAGTATAGGTCTGTCAACCTTCAGAAGTGCAATAGATCAGCAATCGTGGAACAAATCGACTCTGGTCTAAGGAAGAGTAGGAGTCTTCTTCTGAGTGCTTGATCAGTAGGAAGAAAGCTAGCAGGGTCTGTAGAAGGCAGTGTATTGGCTGTCTATTCTGTGGGACCCTCCTCTTTTTGGTATCAGAGCAGTTGAGATCTAGTAGTTCTAGGATCAACCTGAGAAAGTGTATGAGATGTCAAAAGAGCAAACATGTCATCGTCAAGCCCTGAAGAGGTGTCGCCCGAGATATTGACCCGGGTAACCCGTGAGGAAAGACTTCTCTTGTCTTTTGATTTTTACACCAGACAGGGACCACCAACCAGAGGTGCCGTAGTTTTGCGTTTTGAAGGCTTTGGGGTAGTGACCATTGTCGGATGTGATCCGGAAGCAGCCCGCGTTGGGGACATCGCAGTTGAAATTGCGCACAGTGGCTTCCATACAAGGGCAGAAGTGTGGGTGAAGGTGAGGAATGGACCAAGTGGATGGGTCTCAACCTCCCGAATGCAGCACCAATATTATTTCACGTCGTACCTTGCGTCGAGTGACGCCATCGTCGGCCGAAGGGGTGCATAGTATACCAAGGGTTGGCGACGTCTGGGTACCCATTTCTATGCCCACAGCCAACCATTTTCCCCGAATATACATACCAGGAGTGGAAGATTTGTTTCAGGTAGGGGATCGTGTTCTCAGGATAGAGCATGGAGGATCACGCTCGTGCTTGATTTATTGGCGGGTATGGCGCGATGCGGAAGATAGCTGGCAATTCCAGCTAGAATCATCAGATGAGCAGGCCTTCTCTCTCATCCCTTCTGTCTTTTCAGCTGTTCCTTTGAGACCGGTTTATCAAGGTGAGCAAGCCACTTTCCAAGGTCGGAATAACATCTGATTGTTGAGAATTTTGGATTAGAGGTGGTTTGCCTTACAGGATGACGAGTCCGCAAGGCTTGGATGAGCTGTTATGGGACGAGAGTACGAGGATGTAGTGGATTGGGCAGAAAGACTTACGATGGCTGCGGAGGTGCGCGATCTTACCGCAGACAAGCTTTTCAAGATCGCAAAATTGAACCTGAGGGGCCGGGCTAAAGACTGGTTCCGAAAGTTGCAGCCAGCGTCAGCTGATTAGGCTGAGTTGCGAACCTTGATTATTCAGAAATATGGGAGGGTTGATGCTAACGACATCCGCATGAAGATGGATGCCGTCAAGCAAGAGCCCAAGGAACGTGTGTGGATGTATTTCGAACGATTGGATAGGCTGTTTCGAAAGGGACAAATTCCGGATGTCGAGCAGCGCAAGCGTTTCTTGGCTAGATTGAGGCCAGAAATTCGGAAATTGTGTGTTGTGCGGGTGTTTGCAGACATCGAAGAACTAGTGGATGCTGCAGTAGAGGTCGAAAGAGTGTTGGGCGAGCTCGGTGAGACGCCACTGGAACCATTCAAGGAGGAAGGAGAAGAGTTGGCTGAGGAAAATGTTATGGAGAAGCAGGTCTCGACATTGAATGAGACTTTGATCAATCTGTTCAAGGGAGTTGGGAACAAGGAGGCATCATCTTCTTCCACGATCAACGGAGGGGGTTAGATGTGCAAAGGGGGAAATCACTTGTCCACCACCTGTCCAAGGCTAAACGAAGCACGGCCGAAATGTGCAAAGTGCGGGATGCCACATCGGACAGAAAATTGCGGAATCAAGTGCAACTACTACACGGGTCTGGGACATTCTGAAGATAGATGTTGGAAGAAGCCGAAGGATGAAAAATTGCCCTCTGGAACTGCTAACTTCTTGGAAGTGTTGGTCAATGACAAGGAGGCAATCCTGCGACAATTGAATAAATTTTGTGGGAGTGAAAACATTTTCTCTCACACAAGGGTGCCCAGGAGGAGAGTACCCGTTGAGGTGGAAACAGGAGGGGATGTTCCGACCCCTCAAACTGTGGGGGATGGACTTGGTGCTGGCCAAGATGTTGTAGTCAGATCCAAGATCCTGTCTCACTTTAAAAAAGGCAAGGTCTCTCTTTCGCCGATGGAAACCATTATGCTTCTGCCAGGAGAGCTGGAGCATTTGGAAAGCTTAGTGAAATTGGCTCGAAGGCGGAGGGATTCTGAAACTAATGAAAGTCCAGTGTCGATGGTAGCTGCAGTGCCTACCTTGAGGCGGGTATGCATCAACAAAAGCCATCGAAGCAAAACTCTACATCTGCTTGTAGAGGTTAATAATTACATTGTTGAAGGACTAGTGGACACAGGCGCCTCAATGACAGTCATGGCAGCGGCTGTCGTGCGGGAATTGGGAATGATGCACCTGGTCACTGGATCAGAGACCTATAAGACAGCATCGGGCGTCATCACTCAGGCTCTCGGCAGGATTGATGAGGTTCCGGTGAAGGTCGGGGGAGTCCAGTGTGCTATGACATTTATGGTCGTCGACACAGACAGCTATGATGTGCTGTTAGGTTTGGATTTCCTCATGAAGATAGGCGCGATTGTGGATGTGGAGCGCGGTCTCATCCAGGTGAGGCATGGACCAGGTGCCAATGTGGAAGTGTTGCCTCTGACAATGGTGAATCTATTGCAAAGAATCGAATCCACAAACGTGATGCCAGAGCCTACACCTGCCTGGCAAAGCTCACCCTCTGGAGATAGGTGTGAGCGAGTTGCAGAACAGGAGCACACGATTTCATCTGGAGAAGATGCTACAATCTCATCGGACATCGACTCGGGCACTGAAGGCAGTGAGTACGGTGAGGTATTTGCTGACCTGGTAAGGCAGTATGAATCAGAAGATGAGTTTGAGGGGGATGAATTGGCAAAGTTGATTGAGGCAGAAGGACCGCCGAAGATCCTGCAACTGATTTTGCAGGGACAGACGGATGACTTCATGAAGGAGGAGGTCGCGGATGGAGATGATTATGCAGATTGGATAAGATGGGTTGCGGATGCGGAGCAGAACATGTGCGAGGAATGCGCGACCAAGTGCACAGCAGCGCTTGCGTCACAGCAGCATCGCACCTTGAACACCGTGTTGGTACCAACACTTTTGTAGGTTGGAACGGTGGGGAGTGGTGAGTCTGAGCATCCCATTGCTACACGATTGCACTCACCCAATCATACGAATGGGGATGCAAGGTGGAATGATATATCTCGGCGAATTAAGGTAGATCCCAATTTGCAGAAAGAAAGGCAGCAGCAACTCTGGGCTATACTTGAGCAATATCAGGATGTCTTTGCATGGAACAAAGGTGAATTAGGTTGTTGTATTGTGGGGGAGCATGTCATAGATACACAAGGCTTTCCGCCTTGCAGGGTTGCACCTGGCAGATTATCGTATTGGGAGGAGGCCGAAGTGAAGCGGCAAATTGACGCTTTGGTGGAGCTTGGAAAAATGAAACCCAGCAATTCCGAATATGCTTGTCGAGTCACTTTGCCTGTAAAAAAGGACGGAAGCAGACGCTTCTGTGGCGACTATAGGCCGCTCAATGCGCAGACTCGGCGGGATTCATTTCCGATGCCTCTTGTAGAGGACGTGATTGATCAGTTAGGAGACTCGGCATGGTTCACTGCGCTGGACTTACAATCCGGTTTCTGGCAAATCCGAATGGCGCCAGAAGACATCAAGAAAACTGCGTTGATCACTAAGACCGGATTATATGACTGGACTGTCATGCCGTTTGGATTGAAAAACGCAACAAGTACGTTCACCCGGACTATGTCAGAGGTGTTCAAGGAATTGGGGAGTAAGTTCCTGAAGGTTTTTGTAGATGACCTCAACGTTCACAGCTGTAGTTGGGACGAGCATCTACAACATCTGCGTATGGTTTTGTGCACCCTCAGGGGAGTGAACCTCAAACTAAATCCGAACAAGTGTTGCTTTGCTGCGAAAAGCATTACTTTCCTAGGTCATGTTGTTAGTGAGGATGGTACAAAACCTGATCCGGGAAAGATTGAGGCAGTCCAACATTTTCCTCAGCCCAGGACGGTCACAAATATTAAATCATTTTTGGGATTGACAGGTTACTACAAGAAGTATGTTAAGGGGTATGCACGTATTGCGGCTCCTCTGTTCGAGTTGACAAAGAAGGATGCTGACTTTGTGTGGAATCTGGGCTGTCAGCAGGCTTTTCAAGCATTGAATCTGTGCTGACTAGAGCGCCCATCTTCACGAGACCTGACTTCAAGAAGGAATTCTGTCTGGACGTAGACTGGTCACCGAAAGGGGTAGGGGCCATTCTGTCTCAGAAAGTGAATGCCTTAGAAAAGGTTGTTGCATATGCCAGCAAATGTTTGTCAGTTGCACAGAAGAAGTTTCATCCCATGGAAGGAGAGTGTTATGCACTCATATGGGGGATTACGCACTTTAGACAATACTTGTACAGAAGTCAGTTTGTGGTGCGCACTGATCATAAACCACTCGAGTGGTTGGCAACTGTATCAGACGCACATGGCCGACGGGGTAGATGGATTGACCTTTTGCAAGATTTCAGCTTTCAGATTATACACCGTCCAGGTATTAGGCATACCAATGTCGATGCATTGAGCAGAAATCCAGTTGGGATGGCGGTGGAGGACGATGATTTTTGTGAAGAAGTACAGGACTCTGGGGGTGCACAGACTGATGCACAATTGGAGGGAGAGAAGGCGCTCTTCATTCGAGCTGGTACTGAGACTGAGTGGTATGGCAGCAGAAAGAAAGGGAGCGAGTTGGTGCAACATCAGAAGTGCTGTTTTGGAATCAACCATTCCAAGCACTTCAGTGACCACCATCTATATATGGTAGATGTGGTCTCTGAAGATGAGCAACCACCCGTGTCCGCACTGTGCACGATTGGAAAGCCAGGAGCGAATGCAATTATACAGGACAACGCTCCTAGATCGAATGTGCAAAAGAAGCGTCCGCATTTCTATGACCGCCAGCTACAACTCGAGCTGGTTTTGGAGGCTTAGCGATTGTTAGAAGATGTAGGACGGGGTGCCCCCTCAGGAAGTGGGGATGAAAGGGAGGAATGTGCAACAGGATCCAGGAATAGTGACATATGGGAGGATAGCAACTGCATGGAGTTGTTGCAAACCGGAACACTTCCTGTTTCGATTGATCCTGTGGAATACAAACGAGCACGGAAAAGGATCCTCAATCACCGCTGGTAGGGACAGTCATTGTATTTCAAGGATCGATTGGTGCCAGAGCCAAAGGATCGACTAGAGCTGGTGGTCCAAATGCACAGCGATCTAGGGCACTTTGGAGAGGAACGTACTCTAACTGAAATATGTAGAAGATATTTCTGGCATGACCGAACTGAGAGTGTCAGAGCTGTGGTGAAGGGATGCCAGCAATGTCAGCTGACCAGGGGCACTGGGAGTATGCGTTCTGGGGACGAAGAGTTGAAGAGCATACCGGTGTGTGATTTGTTTTACAGAGTAGCTCTGGATACCGCAGGACCCTTACCTAAGACCAAATCCGGGAATAGATATGTACTGGTGGCTATAGACCACTACTCGAAGTGGTGTGAAGCAAAAGCTGTGGCCGATCATGGGGCCACAACGGCTGCAAGATTTCTAGAGGATGAGGTGATTTGCAGGTATGGTGTGCCTCGATTTGTGTTGACAAATAATGGGGGAGAGTGGGCAGCTGAATTTGATACCATGTGCAGTGACTACAATATTCACCACCAACGAACTGCACCTCATTGGCCACAGTGCAATGGCATGGCTGAGCGTCTTATCCAGACGATCAAGCATGGGGTGACAATTCTATCTTCAACGCCTGACAACACAAATTGTTGGGATGAGCTACTGGCCAAAGTAATGTTTGGATATCGGTGTGGGATTCAGTCAAGCACGAGGTTTTCACCTTTCATGATACTGACAGGACGTACTCCGCGATTGCGCGCTGACAACTATCTCCAGGCGCTGACTAACGAAATTGACGACACAATTAGTGTGGAGAACATGGCTGAGCAGTTCATGCAGAAGGTGACATTAATTGCTGGCATCCATGAGAATGTCCTACTTAATGTGGAACAGGCCCAGAAGAAACAGAAAAGGACCTATGCAACCCGGAAAGGGAAGCATGTGTTTGAAGGACTAAAGGCTGGTGAAACAATGGTCAAGATGAGGAAGCCTGGGAAGAAGAAAGCATTGACCGCCAGCTGGGAGGGTCCCTATCTCTTTGTTACACATAATGACGGATTGGGCACTTTTGATGCTGATGAAGGATGTCGAATCTGCATTATTCAGGATGGAGATGGAAATCAATGGGAGAGACCCCGTAGGGATTTCCAGGTTTATCACCCTCCAAGCAAATAGAAGAGCTGAGGGACTCAGCTTTTTTGAGGAATGGAGGGGTGACATATGTGACCGGTTGTGGGGTGATCGAACACCCACCTGACTCCGCCCACTGTGATTCGGTTCTGATCTTTTGCGGCGGCGCTCCATAATGGACTGCATGGATTTGCATGGCTCTTCCTTTGAGCTGTGCATTGAAATGGGTATGGCGGCTTGTATTGATGAAGGGTGATGGCAAGACGGCGGATCCTGGATCGGATCGGCAGCGAACGCTTTGGAGGAGCGTGTGGAAGAAGCTATGGAGGATCGGAGGACCGTTTGGGGAATTATTTTTTGGAGACGAAGAGGATAGTGAGGCAGATAGATATTAGACCGGTAGTAAGAAAGCGAGGAGGTTCTGTTTTTTGGTTCTAGATCGGAAGCAATTTTGGAGGAGGAAGGAGATGCTGAGAAAGAACTCTGTAGTTGAGAGCTTGGGCTGTGTCTTTGATTTTTCCGCTGCGTCTGGTAGACAGTCAAGTTCAGGCTACATGAGGATAGAGCTAGTAGAAGAGGGAATATGAGTTTTGGGATTGATCAGACTCATTCAGGCATGCTTGTGCTGTCAGAGTGTACATGCTCTACTTGTAAATGACAATTCAAAGTTTGTGATGTGTTGGTGCAGAGAGACCTTGTGAGGTGGATCATGTTGAGCAGTATAGGTCTGTCAACCTTCAGAAGTGCAACAGATCAGCAATTGTGGAACAAATCGACTCTGGTCTAAGGAAGAGTAGGAGTCTTCTTCTGAGTGCTTGATCAGTAGGAAGAAAGCTAGCAGGGTCTGTAGAAGGCAGTGTATTGGCTGTCTATTCTGTGGGTCCCTCCTCTTTTTGGTGACACAGAAACCAATTGCACAGCCCCAACCAAAAATGCCAATCTTTCTCTCAACTCTCAAAGGCCAATCTTTCTTCCAAACTTCTTTCTCAACTCATGTCCATCTTTTTCTCCCTCAATTCAAATGCTCAAATGCCAATCTTTAGATGGGAAATTTAAGAAACTCTAAAATGGAAAGAAAAAAGTATCAAGAGTACGTTATGACATTAATCCACTAACAAAGGTTTCAAAGTATCAAAGGCCTTTATTACATTATTTTGATACTTTTCAAGGCCTTAATTCAATGAAATAATCCTTTGTTCTTCAGCTATTTCAAATGTTAGTGGCTCAATCTGGCAACATTTTTCATCTTTGTTATGGCACTTGTCAACATTTTGCTTACTGGGTTGCTCTAAATCAGGTGTTGCTCCATTCTCTGCCATTGTCTCTCACTGTCCAGTTTAAAAAAGAGGAGACATCTAAGATCTGACGAGCTTATTTTCTGTTTCATTTCTGTTCTAACCATTGTGTGTCAGGGGGCTTTTGGATAGTACCAACCATAAAGATAACAGACATAGGACAAGCTTCCATCATGATAAGAAGGTAGGAAAAAAAATATTGCATGTCAGTTGCTGGGGGTTGTAAATTTATGATTTTTCTTAAATCTCCACCAGCATCTCTGAAGTGGTTTCAAATTGATTGAGTTCACCATCAATGGATCAGCCATAGTGCTCCATGAGAATATTTCCAAGTAAGTCCTCACTGCTTCCAATGGACAATGTTCATGTGCCAGAAGGGACCAGCTTATATCTTTGTGGCAGGTCAACTTATTTTTTCACAGATTCAGGGTGTTTTGTGGTGTGCCAATGCTAAATTTTGTAACCATTCAGCAGCTAAAAGAGGTTTCTCCATCAAAGAGCAGCGAGTTTTTTCCATCTGCCCTTTGTAGTACAAGAGTAGTGTGTTTGAGACAGCTTGTCTTTAGATGACAAACTAAGTTGCCACCTGGCTTCATGAGGCAAAGTTGTTTAGGATCTCCTCATTGAATTCCAGTCATTGCATATTTTTTGTTGAGTACATCTTCATTCTGTCTGATTCTTTTGCTCTTTTCTTGTTGCTTTGGATTTTCTCCTTGGTTTCTTTACCGCAATGGCGGGTCACGTCTTGCTGCTGCTGCAGGAGGAGGAACAACTACTTCTTACAAGCAGCGGGTGATCATGAACAAGCTGGTCGATGAGCAGGACTCTGAGGGGCTGCAGCCTGATCATCTTCAACAAGACCACATGAACCTGGATGATGATGATGACAGTACTGGGGAGCAGCAGCAGCAGCTTCTACAGGGCTCTGATGCTGCAGCTGAAGAGGCTCAATCCTTATCTGAATGACACTAGTAGCAGGAGCAGCACCAACAGTCGAGAGAGCTTGAATTTGGGTGCGCAGGCCACACCTGCAGTGAGAATTGTCTACACAGCAACAGCAGCAGCTCGGGATTGATCTGTGAGTGACTATGGAGCGAGCATAGCAACATGAAAGAAAGTCCTAATGAGCACCGCATTGCAATCACCCATTACAACTACCACAGTTGCTCTTGTAGATCCTCCTCCAGACTCCAGCTCTAGACTGAATCTGCTGCTGCATTCTTCAAGCCCTGATGCAGGAAGCTGCTCAATACCCAGCACTCGAGCTTGAAGCTGGCCAGGCTTGGATTCTCCTCTGTATGTGTGTTGAATATGCAAAGTTCCTTATGAATTACTTGGGTGCCTCAAATTCCTGCAGTGCTGCACTGGTAGGTGTTATGTGCATGTCTGGAGCACCTTTGCTTGTAAGAAAACAGACCAAAAACAGAACAAAGATAGAGAGATCAGAGAGGGAGTCAGAGGGACAGAAACAGAGTGTTTGTGTGTGTGTGTGTGAAGAGCTTGGGGTTCACTCCCAGTGAAGCAAGCTGCCAGAACAAAGTACAATGTCTTGAGTAGAAGCTCAAGACATGAAAACACAAACATACTATGAATAATTAAAACTTGTTGTAAGCTCTACATTCACAAAATAAGAGAGCACAAAATATTAAGAGCCCAAAAAATCGGAGAGCTCAAAATGTTAAAACCCCAAAAACAAATGAAACCCTAAAATTGAGTATTGTGTACAAAACAATTAAACCTTAACATGGTAAAGATTGATTTGTAATATTTATATCCCTCATAAATAAAAAAAGGTTTAAAAACTCAAGGGGGAGGATGTTGATGTATTTTATATTTTCCTAATTGTAATCCATTTTTTACATAGTCAATAAATTGGTTTTCTTTGGTCCTTTCTTCATTATGGTTTTTCTTGGTGGTTCTTTTTTTTTAATGTGCTGATCACTATGAATTTTTTCAAAATCTTTTTTCGTTTTGGGACATTCAGGTATGTGATGAGGAGGAGAGGAGAGCTCTGACGACAATGAGGAAGGTGTTTTCAAAATGTTTGAAACTAATTTTTTGCTCATCATTCATGGGAACTTGTTATCCAAATTTTGAGCAAAAACGCTTGTTGTTGTTGTTCCTCCAAGAATTCTTGGCTTTTGAAAGAGAGGCAACATCAGTGGATGGATTTTGCAGATGCGATTTTTTTCTTTCATAGTGAGGTCAAGATTCATTACACAACCCATATGATGAATGTGGTTTTTATGTGTACTGGTAATAAATCTCAAGTTTCAAAATGAGGTTTTAAGTTTTTATCTCCCTTGAATTTGGATTTTGTTTTTGGGTTTATGCTACATTATGCTATTTGGCATGGAAAATGGGGGCATTGGGTTTCTTTCTTGTGGGTAGATGAGGATCTTATTCGAAAGGGTAGGGAGATATTCATTAAGTATGTGATCCTTGAATAACCCCAACTTGGTTTGAACATTTTCTTAAAACAAAAGATGGATTTCCAAATTCTCCGTTGGAAATATACCATGATACAGAGTGCGGTAAATTTTCGAAGCTTGCAAAGTGTAGATCTGCAATGAATTTTTTGTTGTGGATTCATAAATTTGTAGATAATTGAGGGTTCCTTTCTTTTGATGAAGAAGAACATATTTTAATTTCATAGCTCAGGTTATTCTTTGAATGTCTCTTTATAACAAATGAAGGATAAATATAATGTTAGTTTGCTTTTTATTTTTTTCATAAATAAATTTGGGTCTTGTTTGAGGGATGCCAAATGATAGAGACCCAAAGTTTGATTGCATGCAATTGAGTGTGATCACTTCGGAGACCTAAATAAATTAGGGGTTTAATCAGGAGTCACATAAGAAGTAATGGTGGCAAATTTTGAAAGAGAAAGTGCCACAAATTGTTGCATGGGGCTTCACCATCATGTGGCTCCTTTCGATCTATAAATCGTTGGCCCCACAAGGTCAAATCCTGATGTAAAATAAAATTCCTTGCAAACCTTAAACCTAGAGTTTTCAACCATAGCAATTTTTCTATTTGAAAATAAGATCAACATTAAATGTCTTTCAAATTCATTGGAACATTTTTTTTGGGTGTTTCATGTTTAATGAGAAGTTTTTTGTTCTTTTTATTGAAGTAGGGTACCTTCCAAAGAATTTGTACAACTTGAACTCAATTTATGGTAGTGAAAGAGAGCTACAAAGCTTACTAAAAGACATGAAGAAAAACAAGCTTACCACCCATGGCTGATATTGTAATCAACCATCACATTAGGAGCACCCATGGCATTGGTGACCTCTACAATCACTATGATGGAATGCCCATGCCTTGGGATGAACATGCTATCACTTGTGACTCCCACACACACCCCTTGAGATTGAAGTGTCTACCCAAATCTAACACAAGCTTCACAACAGGTGTCAATCTCTTGTTAAATGAATTCTCTTATTGTAAATATAATAGAAACATGTAAAGAACTTCTTCAAAGGCAACAATGATAACAACATTATGTTGAGTTGTTGCTTGTAGATGTTGTGGGTTTGGCAAGGCAAAGGGTCATGCAAGTACATGAGCTATTTTTTAAGGAGTACAAGGGAGGTTGTTGCAAATGATTAAAAAAACTGGCTACTTTGGGTGTGCACTCAAGTTGGTTTCACTTGTTTCTGCTTTGACTATGCAAGGGGGTGAGGAAATGGGCATCTATGCTTTAAAAAGCGTGCGTATGTTTGTGTGTGCACACATTTCTTTTTGGGTCATAATATTTGTGTTGCAAGAACAACAATGCCTTTCTTGCAACAAAGCTTTGAAGTTTTGATGATATATATACAATATCTTGTTTTTCCCTCTTGAAGGTTTAGGGTGATATGTAATTTGTGAAGGTGTATATAGAAACATCAAAACCTAGGCTGACAATTGGGGAATATTGGTCCACATGTGCATATGTGGGCCTGATGTATGTTTTGGATTTTGATCAAGGTTCATTGTTATTGATGTTGATTTATTTAATAACTTCAGACAATTGAAGGATGTAATTATGAAAAATGCAAAAACACAAGAACAAGTTGTGTGGGAGTTTTCTAGTGCATTGTCAAGCATTGCATCTTTTTCTCAAATAAGTAAAATTAAGATGGATTACAAAATGTATCGACTTGTGAGGAACATGAAATTTTTTGTTTGTTTATGTGGTTGATGAATGAGTTGTGTAATGGTTAGGCATCAACATAGATTTGCATTGAGAGTGAATAGTTGACTGGATTGATGAACCTCTTTCATGTGCCTTTGATTTCACCACCAAAGTAATTTTGTAGGTAAAATATTTAGGCTTATATAATTTGTTGGAAACACAAATTTTTTTCACTATCGTTTTTATTTGGTAATAAACAGTAAAACTATCATCAGTTGGATTAAATGTTTAAAATTACATTGTCTGGTACTGAAACCCAAAAGGAGAGGAAACCTTTTGTTGATTGGTGTTGCTAATCATTTAGCCTAATTATCATATTAAAAGAAACATGTAGCTGAAATGATGTGCTTGGGAAGTTTTGTCATTAAGTGTGATGGTTATTTTGCTAATATGGACCTCCAAATGTCAAATTTATGTGACATAAGGGGAGTTGCATGATAGGACGCCTGTGCAAAAGGTGAGTGGTGGTGACTATGAGATGCTTAAGGGAGAACTCCTATGTTGATGGGTATGTGGCCTTTGAGAGTAGTCACCTTCAAAGACAACCATGATACTATATCAACCCAAATAAAACATCAAACATGCATATTGATATTGAAATTTATTCATAAATCCTTCCATTGCATTATTGACAAAAATTGGAGAAGGAGAAATATGCATCATTCCTTAAGCATTAAGGAGGGAATAAAAGGAGAAGATGGTTAGCTTTGTGGTTTTGGTGAATGTTGGGTTTTGTGGGTTTGATGGGTGGGTGGTTTATAGGCACACTAGCCTTTTCCTTGTGAGCATATTATGTAGGTACTTTATTTTCTTCTCATGATTTTTTGAAGGCTTTCATAAACTTCATTTTAACTTATCTTTTGTGGTTAATCATGTTCTATATTAGACATCCCTTTCAAATTATTGCCATTGGGGGGGGGGGGGAACACTGTGGTGTCGTGCCATTGTGTAATATTTCCTGACCTTGTTTTCAACAACCTTCGATTTTCCTCTAAGGCTATGCTTACATTCTCACACACTTTTGCCAACCTTGTGTCTTCTTTGACCTTTTTTTTGAGTGGGGTGATGACACTAAGAAGGCAATTCTCGAACTTGTAAGGGGATCTCTCCCTTCCCCCCATTAAGTAATTGCAGCCCTAACCTCACAATTTGGGCCAAATTGTTACATAACTCCCTGAATAATTTCAAATTCTGTCATTAACTTTTGATAGTTTTTGCATGTGTGCAAGTATTACACTTGCTGTGTTTCAAATGAATTGTTCCATTGTTTATGTGCTTTAGTGGATTTATAAAAAAAAATCAGGATTTTGCCAAAAAAAGAAAAAATTCCCGTTTTGTTGTGTGATTCATCATGAGTTTGATCATTTTTCAATACCTTATAAAAGGATAAAACTATGGTGTATCAACTTGGTAATTTTTGATAGTAACAAGGACTAGGTTACTAACAACGTATGGGGAGTTTACATTTGATAACCCTTGAATCAAAATGAAGACATTTGTAAAGTGTTCAACTTGTGGTTATTGCATATGTTTGTTAGCCATTGTGTACCTGACATAATAACAATTCGATGATTTTTTGTTGTGAGTATAATGGCATATATGTAGCATGTATTGATGGAAAATAGTTACTAAGGTTAGGTGATGGACATTGGGCTTTGTCCACAAAGCACTAAGAGCTTTGTATATTTGGCCATGGTTATATGGTATGGCAGAAACCTAGGCAACTACTATCAACTTAATAATATGAGTTTTTGTTCTTTTATTGTTGTTTGAGGCATTTAGTATGTCATGACACTAATTTTGCATAATCATGTTCTTCTAAGTTTTAGACCCAAGATTAATACAAATAGGTGCAATTGGGGTCAATGATCATGGGATGCATCATCGTTCACACGATTATACATGAGGAGGGCACATCTAAATCTTAAACTCTAAATGCTAAACAAATATCTATTATTTTCTGTACTTGGTGAATGTCACAAACAATTTCATTGGGTGCAAAATTCAACATGTTTTTTTGATAGAACATTTTCTTTACTACCTATTGACCATTGCAAACTCAATAATCTTTTGTTTGCACCTTGCATAAAGCCTAAACCCTAGCCTAAATCTTAATAAGGTCCAAGTCATTTCAAAGTTGGCACTTACAAAAATTGATTTTTGTTATTTTATTTTAAATTGCAAAAACATTTGGGTACATGGCAGATCTTTGCCAAAGCTCCTTGCAAATATGACCAAATTTATCAAAATTGTGGCAAGCCTTTTCCTTACCAAGGGATTGAATGCCTTTTCAAGGTATTGGATTGTCTCAAATGTAGGTTAATGTGCATTTTGGAAGGTTGTCCATCCCAAGATTGCAGTCACTTAACATGCTAAATTTCATATAATGCCCTTCAATTTAGCAAAATCACATAATTATTCATATTAAAAAAGGTGATGGGTTTGGTTATTTGTTGGTAGTTTTTTTGTAATTCAAGACTTCAATGTGAGAAACCATCTTCTGTGTCATGAGACACATTGAACTTTTTTTTGGAGACAAATTGGCTTTTGCAAATGGATCTTGATGAGTTCTAGAAAACAAATTCAAAAGCATTAATAAACCTTTTCTCATAGTAGTTGAAAACATTCCACAAGTAAGTGATTGTTTATTATTGAACTTTTTATATGCATGAAAAATTTATAGAATTCGTATGAATATGTTAAACACCTTTTTTTGTTTTGTTTCAAAACATTGGTCCTTATGCTTTGAAGCTTTAAAATGGTTTATTTATTTAACAATTTATATATTGATAAAGTTAATTTTTGAAATCTGGTTTTGTTGATCATCATTCTTTGAATCTATGAATTTTAAAAAAAATGCGCAATCAAACATGATGGATAAATTCAATAAATTCACTGCATCTTCATTACATTTTTATTTGATCCTCTAATGTGCTTGATCATTATGGATAAATTTGCATGCATGGAGGATTTTTTGGACTGTTAATAAAAAAACATATATTTTGATATTTCATTTTGGAACCATTGTTTTTCCAATATTTTTGTCCTCTTCTTGTGTTTTTGATGCATTGCTCCTTTACTTCTGACTAGTGGGTGCCTGTGACCTTCGGCCACTGTGAAGTCCCCCGGTTTCTTTAAACTTGGTTCATGTTTTAATTTTTTTTAGAAACTTTTAACTTTTAACTTTTTTATTTTTATGTGTTTTTTATTTTTATTATTATTTTGTATAATAAAAATAAAGTGTTTCTTTTTCACTTTTATATATATTTTTATTTGGATGCAAGTTTGAAGTTTGGAGAAAGAAGACACACTCATTCTTTTTCAAGTAGGGTTTTTCTTCAATATTTAAAAGTTTTATTTTTTCTTATTTTTCACTATTTATTTGGTTTCTTCATTTTTGGAAATTTTTTTTCTTTTAAAATTATTTCAATGTATTTCCCTTTCCTTGTTTCATTTGTTTCCATTCCTTTTTTATAGTTTTTACGTTTTTACTTTTTTTTTGGTTTATGTTTGTTTCATGTTTTTATTTTTTCTATTCTTATTTTGTCTATTTTCATTTTTTGTCTATTTTTATGTATTTATTTATTTATTTATTTTTCTATTTTCTTTTTCAAAAAGATTCTAGTTTTTTTAATATGTTCTATAATGGAAATAATTTTTTAAAAAAAATTTATTTTTGATTAGATGTAAGTCCTTCGGTTTTCCCCAAGGATTTCTTTAATAGAAATGGCACTTCACGTGGCCCCCCGCAGCGGCTGCCCTGGCCACCTTGCCCTGTTTGTCACCAGCTCCACAGGGAACGGGTAGCGACTGGAAGAATCTTCCAGGCACTGCCCAATTTTTGTCCACACAGACATACACCATGTTTGTTTTAATATATACCAGCTCCACAGGGAACAGGCAGTGACTGGAAGAATCTTCCAACCACTGCCCACACAAACAGACACCACTATTGCTTTAATATATAGGATGCTCAAAGAACACTTCTAACCTTCTGATTTTCTTAACTCCTAGTGAATTTCTAACTCCTAATGATTGAAGAGCAAGGTGCTCATGAAATAAGTGCTTGGCTAAAGGTGGAACTGAGGGGTACTTATTTCAGGAACACCCAGCGTCAAGTGCATTACCCTGAATTATCAAAATTATAGTTATTGTAAAAAACATTTAGTGAAATATAAAAAATATTAGAATTTAAGGACATATAAGTTTGTACCATTTGAACCTTTTGGTAGATCATATTAACCAATTTTTTATATTGACAAGTTCAAAGTAAATATTGTCTAAGGATTGGAAAAGGCACTTGTGATCAAACTTTTCTCTCTCTCTCTCACACACACAACATTTCATGTTAAAAGTATAATTTTAAGTACATATGATTTAAACATTCTATAAAGTACTCAACATCAATTGATTTTGAACAATGTTAATTTTAATAACTAACTATTGGATCCTCTTTGTCTTTCCAATGGTAATTTCAAATAGTGGGAATGTGTTTTGAAAGGAATGATAAATCATCACTATGATCCAAGAACTTGTATGCCAAGGATTTCCAAGATTGATTGCATGATTTTGGTATTATCAATTTTTTGGGATGGAACAAGATCCCAAGCCATTATAATTATTGTGATTTAGCAAGGCAAGATTTTCAAGAAAAATGCCAAAAAATGATCAACAACAATAGGATGGAGATATTCCAAGCATGGAGTCATGGGGTGCAACTAAACCATTGTGTGAATAATCTACAATATTGATAACTAGTCATGAGTTTTTGAATCCTACATATAAATATATAGAATACAAAAAAGGCATGAAGGTGACTCTAGGCAAGAAAGGATGAAAAAAGAAAAACATCTATTAGAACCTTGTGGCCATGGAAAAAGGTTCTAGATTAATCCAAGGTTATATAGTGTTGCATTTGAATAAAAAGAATGTCAATGAGATGGAGGTTTTGAAAAGGTATTTGAAAAATATTTGAAAAATTGAAAATAATGGTCAAGTTAATGTGCCTTTTCATATCCACTTCACTTAGGTCAATAGGAGAAAGGAATGAGGTAGTTAGGCTTTGGAAGATTCAATTCTAATGTCATTAGTGAATTAGAATCATATAGTCTCTGGATAAATCAAGAGAATAAATTTTAGTCCATGCATACAAAACTATGTCTAGACTTATCAACCTCCTTTTCCTTTATATTGTATAATAAGAATGGAATGGGTTTGGACATTTATTTAATGGCAGCCTCCTTAATAATCTTCTACTTCAATACAATAACAATGACATGGGTGGACGATTTCTCTAGACCAATTCCTTGTTAATGTTGTTTTCCTCTCAATAACAAACATGGAGCGAGTGCGCAATTCATTAGATTGTTCAATTTATCAGTCCAAAATAATGAATCAATTTCTGAACATGTACCATGTACCTTATTAAATGTAAATTTTGTTGATTAACTTGAACAGGGGTATGCTTAATTAAATTTGGCATAATTTCTGAACACTCTAGTATCTTCAAGCACACCATCCATCATCACATGAACACATTCGAAGTTGTGGACTATATCATGTTGTTAGATAACATATGAATGACATCCAAGGTCAAATAAATAAATTATGGCACAATTTAAATTGTCCCATAGTGATTACAAGTTATAAATTATGAACAACCCTTGAGGTCAAACAAATGGCACACAAATGATCATATGACAGTTCATGTGCCATGTCATGTGATTTATGGATGAATAATTATATGGGTTTGCAAATTTGATAATTTCACAAAGATTTAAATATATGTCATATATTTTCAAATGGAGGAAATGTGATTTAATGTCATTAATTTATATTGATCTTAAAAGAAACATTAAGTGGAAGTTTGCATGTTAACTTGTAAACTCATGGGGTCACTACAGGTCAAAATGATTTTTCAGGGTGGCCTCTTCCATTTACCTCTTGATTGAATACCCTCTTCCATAACATACAACTAGGGAGTGTGGAGTGTATTGCTGGCCCAAATGTGAGCAAGATCTCGATGATAAAGATATTGAATTTTAAGTAATTTTGAAAATTGATGAAATCACCTCCAAAATATCTGACTCATCAGAGACTTTCCAACAGTTCCAAGAACTTGCCCCTATATATTTATTTATTGAGATTTTATGAATTTTCTCCTGACAAAATTGTTTAATCTTATATATAAAAGTAACAATGGTTGTGTGTGTCTGTGTGGGCAGTGCCTGGAAGATTTTTCCAATCACTGCCCGTTCCCTAGAAATAACTGAACAAGGCGTTCTAAATTGTCTTAGTTTTGGCCACCTAGAGTTTGCTTGCACCGAGGGGGTTCACCAAAACCTACACATCGAATTTTTAAGGACATGATTTTCAAGACGTGAGATTTCAATTTTGGGACGTACACGGTGTGGGTTTCCAAGACCCAAACCTAGAAATTTTTTGAACATGATTTTCAAGACGTGGGATCCTCAGTTTTTGGAGACTTGGAGTTTGCACTCCGGGTTTCCAAGACCCAAAAAGACCTGGGAAATTTTAAGATATGGTTTTCAGAACATGGTTTTTAAGACTTGGGATCTCAACTTTGGGGCCTCGATTTTCACACTCGCGGTTTCGAAGATCAAAACCTGAAAACGTTTAAGACGTGATTTTCAGGATGTGGGATCTCAATTTTGGGACTTGAATTTCACACAGGGGGCTTCACATGATCCAAGACTTGGAATTTTTTTGGCACATGATTTTCAGGACATGGATGGGGAACCAGGCGACTTCACAGTGTCCGAAGGTCACAGGCACCCACTAGTATTCAATTACTCTTGCATGGTATGTCTAAAGGTATAAACATTACAAAACCACCTTGATGCACCCCTAATTATCAAGAGTTTCCCAATGGCACCAAAAGTACACTTGGGGGCGGGGGCCTAATGGGTTGGGAGATCTCAACGTGACAAACAAAACACCTTCATTGATATTAGAATGATGTCAATATAATTGGTGTAAACTCATCTGCAATGCTCACCTTCACATACAAACTAAAAATCCTCTCTATCTAATGCAATTCAGAACACCAACTAAAAGCTTGGTTCACAAGCAATACAAATGTGAGAATCCATATTTAATTTAGCTGAAGCTTGTTATAAATGAACTCAAATAACTAAGGTAGAAAAATTCAACATGTGCATATTAACCCATATTTTCAAATTGGGTCTTCTAGGTAAACTACTTTTTAAAAAACTCCAAAAGAATGAGAGATGTGAATACAACAGATATAATATATTTCCACATGTGTAAATTGTCTCAAAATTGGAGTTAGAAGTCTGAAGAACTCCCCCCTCCCCCACATGACAATCTCTATGTCAATGTTTTATTGCAAATGTACTTCATGCATACTAATGAGAAACCAACTGTAATAACTACTTTGAAAGGAAACTTGCAGTTACTTACAGTGCTAAATAACAAAGCCTCTCAACAACAACATTGTCATAGGTTTAAGACAATTCTACCCATGATGGAATTGCACACCAATTTTCACTTCCAATAGATTGATCACATGTGTTTAACTGAATTAAGAAGAAATTCATAGTGTGCAGCAGCACAGCGGTAGCAGCATTCTTCTTCTTCTTCTTCTTCTTCTTCTTCATCTGGATCACAGTTTGATGGGTCTAGTGATTTCAACCTCAAACAGATTCCTGTCAAGGGCATTCTGGTGGAACCTGCAGATGTCACCAACTTCCAACTTACCATCCTTCACAAACTGAGACCACCCATCACAAATGCTTGATGTCCATGCTGTAGGTCTCCAGGTTACTGGCCAGTCTAAGAGCTCATGATGCTGTGCAACAGCATCAGCACCGACATCTGACTGTGAAGAAGAAGAAGCTGAGTGGTTATGTCCATCAACTGCCAGTTTTGCTCTTAAAATCAATGGAACAGCTTCTTTTGGCAGGTACTTGCTAATGACCTCCGGAAGCACCTGAAAAAACACACACACATTGATTTCCAATAAAACATTGAAGGGAAAAAAGAAAGGAAAAGAAAAGAAAAACAGAAAGAAATCAATAAAGTTGTAGAATAAATTTGAATTACTTGAAATCAATTTACAGTTTTAATAAAATAGTATTATACAAACTGATGGTCAAAGCTGATCTCTTGGAGTTTGATCACTTGAATTGTAGAACGTATCCATCATATCTAGTCTAATAGGGTCAGACAATTATATATGATGAAGCACTGTAGAGTTGAATCATCTCTTTGAACATGCAAATGACCTGATAGAATTTGCATCAAACAAAAAAAATAAATTGTGATGATGATGAGGAAGGGAAGTATTATATTCTACTCACAAGCTGCACCTGCTGCTGCTGCTGATGATTTTCAGCATCACTCCAATCCACAGCAAACTTGGTTAGGATAACACAAAATTCCGGAACTTTGCCTACCACTACTGTGGCAGCAGCAGCAGCAGCTACGACTGGAGAGTTCCTCGACCGGCCGGGGATCTGCACTAGTGCAGTGCGGTTTGCAACTTCCTCCTGCTGACCTGAGTGAGGAGGAGCTGCTGCTGCAGGCAGCAGCAGATCATCATCATGTACACAAAAATCAATCCGATACAGAATTAGCCACATAATTATCAAAAGCTCAATTCTTAACAAATTATACCGATTGATATGTAGTTAGTAAGAGACGAAGCTGAAATCAATATTCATGATTTTTTATATAAATTTTACAGAGCTCTTGATGGACTGCATGCATGCATGTAATGGACAGTATGTGATGACATATGATTCCCTATCTGCCAAATTGTCCAATTGAAAATCCTGGAAATTCACAGATTCGAGACAAGTACAAAACTCATGACCACATACACAGCCTGAATCATTACTCCATGAAAAGATAGCGGAGTACAAAGTCCAAGAGCAGCTGTTGGAATCGGAAGACTCATGAAAAAGCTGCAAAAGCTCTAGGAGAAGGAAGTGAACCTAGTACTTACATAAGGACACATAGCGACGCGGCGACGATGGTAATGGTCGGCCTTGAGGAAAGGGAATCGATATTACTGACGGCTGTGCCTGAGCTGCTGTAGGACCCAAGATCTCAGGGAGCGGAGGAGGACCCATCGAACTCATCATCATCAATGGAGGAGGAGGACCCATCGTGCCCATGATCACACTAGGACGATGACGGATGATCGTCGTGTTGCTGATGGTGGTGGTCGTTGGACTACAGTTATGATGAGGTGGACCCTTGTAAGATTCAGTAGTAGTGTAGGGCGCTGGCGCGGGCGGCAACACGATGGGCATCTCTGATGATGATGCAGATCGGGTCAAGATCAATTGCTGCCTGTATGATAGCAGAGCCACTGCTCTTGCGCCATCCTTCGAAACCTCCAGTTGCGTCGTGCCGTGATTCGGCTTGGCCAGTCGGGGATGTTCTCGCACAGCAGCTCTAGAGGATAGCAGCAGCATGGCGGTGCTTGTTGATCCAATGATCGGAGGAGGCGCAGCTGCTGCTGGTCTGGAAAAACCTGATGCAACCTGTTGCAGCACGCTACCGCGAGACTCCACGCGGTATCGAAATTCATTGGGACTTCGCCGCGGTACTTCGATGGGGATGTTGTAGCTTATAGGGTATGCGGCTGCAGCAGCTCGCTGGAGTTGCAGTTCCTTACCTCTAGAATACAGGGAGGTCCTCCCTTGCACGTGAGCATTATGCAGGTGGCCGTTCCCGAGGCGCAATTCTAAGTTTGGTTCTTCGTGATCAGTTTGCAGCTGCTGCAACTGCTTCCTATAAACAGCCTTCCCCGATCTTTTCAACGGATTGCCATGAGCTTGATCAGCCTCCCTGAGAGCTGTGGCAACAGTTTGCTGATTAAACAGCTTCTCTGCAGACGAAGACATCTTGTATCTTTTCACTGCATGCATAGCCGGAATTATGGCACCGTCCTGCTGCAGATCATGTCGAATCTCCTCCACACACGACGATGCCTGAACCACCAGCTCTGTGAACGTCGGCGCGCGAACAGTTTGCTGAAAGATTAACTTCGATTGATCTGCAGCAGGCACCTCGAATGATGTGTTCTTCGACGGAATTTGCTGAACCGGCTGGAGTTGCACTGCAGCAGCAGCAGCAGCAGGCGCCTTGAGTCTAGAATTCGTCGCAGCTACCTGAGACGCCATAGTACTGCAGGTCCCGCGAGGTGCTGCCGGGGGGTTCCGAATTAAATCGGCGGCATTCATGTATAAAATCGAAGAAGCAGGCATAGCAGCCTGCTCGTCCATAAGCCTTCGAATGCGCTGAAAGTCCCACTCATCAGCCATTGTTGTTGTTCTACCGTAGCTGTACTGCTTCACAAAAAAGCTGCATGGGAAAGAGAGGCCCAGGTGATCATCATCAGTATTGCACATCCCACGGGAAGAAGCATCATCAGCTTCATGACTAGAACAGCAACAAGGCAGTTATAGAAGACGGCAGATCGGAAAGGACAACACTATACATGAGGAGCAGCGCTAACAACCAATTACAAGGCATGAATAGAAGGCGGTAGATTGGACGACAACAGCTGCTGCGCATGAGGAGCAGCAGCGAAGAGTCATGCGTGCATGGAAGTAGGGGTCATATCGGCAACTGCAAAAGCAGAGCTCTCGCATCAAACCTTAAGAACCCAATGAATTATTTCTTTCTTTCTTTCTTTCTTCATTTGCAAAATGCCCTGCAAAGCAAAAGCTTTGATCTACCCTACTTACCAGCTTTCTTTCTCCCCGTTCACGAAATGCGCTGCTTCCACTGGTCTGAACACGTCTATTGGGTTTCAGCTCCGCAACTCCCTCTTTCCTTTTCCTTTCCTTTCCCTTCCGTTTCGTTTCCTTCCACACCTGCTGCTGCAGGTCTGACGGACGACGATGAGGCTGCGTCTATAACCTAGAAAAAAAAAACACCCACGAGAGAGAGAGAGAGAGAGATTGCAGCAGGTTGTTTTCAGCGGGAGCAGCCGTCTCTTTCCCGCGGCATGCAGGTATATCTAGATATCGCGCAGCAGGTGCGCACGACGAAGCGCATTCCCATCACCAAGGTACGTATCCCGGACGGTAGATGATTCATTGTGGATGAATGGAAACTGTCTCTATCACTAAGTTAGCTCCTGCAGCAAGCAGTACGTGCTCATCATGATAATTGGATGAAAGCGAATTGTGAGTCAGAATTGTGGTGAAAGGGAAAGCAAGTGTAGGGGATTGATTCCTTGATCAAAGTCTCCACTAGATTATTCATCATGGACGGACCAGTGAAAACTGTTTCTATCACATGATGTCAAGAGTCCCTCATACATTACTCACTTCTACTCCGTCTTTATGAGTGGAAACTGTTTCTATCTCTTTGGCACCTGCAGGACTAGCAGGCCTATACACACATGCATGCAGTATGTTTGTTTGAGAGCATCACAATTTGAAAGCGAAAGCAAGAGAAGAGCAGAGCAGAGCGGTATGTTTGAGAGCATGGCAATTCGGAAGCTAGAGCAAGAGGGCACTCCATGATGGAAGAAGTCCTGGGTAGATTATTCACTATGGATGAATAAAAACTATTTGTCTTACATTATGAAAGTCTGGATAGACTAGTCACGGCGGATGAATAGAAGTCGTTTCTATCAAATGGCTCCTGCAGTGCAGTAGGTATATTTCAGTAGTAGGTGCACATGACAATGGAAAGCAAAAGAAATAAGGGATTCCCTGATGATCAGTTTTATTTTTGTACTTTTGTTTCATGGATTTAAAGGGAGGTTTGAAGAAAGATGACATATCTCCTTTTTTTGAAGTGAAAGCACAATAAAAGTGTAAAAAAAAGGTACTTGCTAGTGTACTTGTCAAAGTGAATAAAAAGTAGGATCAAAATTCATCACAAAATTATTATACATTTAAAATTTTTAGTTGAATGATAAATAACAAGATACTTCTTCATTACTATGCATTAATTTTAAAAAATTTCATTGTCAAAATATGCTTTTCTAAATTTAAGTAACCTTTACAAGATACTTTCTACAATGTAACATTTGATTCAAGAATGTGTCAAGTATATTCTACCAAAGAGAAAATAATTTTTTTTTTTGAAGAGACCCTTGAATATACAATGATTTTTATCCTATAACTTCATACATGTATATTTCATTAAATTTTCTAATGAAAAAGTAGGTTTGAACACCATATTGACTAATCAATTTCAAACCTACTTATTCCTTGATTTTATTATTCCAATTTTTTTGAAATTTTGTAATTGATTTACAATCAACCCAATTGAAGGCTCAATAGTTTCAAAATGAAATTTAAGTAAAATTTTAATTTACTTTCTTGCATTTTTGTGAAAAACCAGCTCTTTTTTACTTTGATATTTTTTTAACAACTTTTTCTATATATTTTACCATGCTTTCACCTTTTCAAATAATGCTTTTCATATTATTATTTTATTTTATATTATTTTTTGCTCTTTATTATGTTCCTTCTTTTAATTAGGTTTTAATTTTTTTTTAATTCTATTTCCCTTTGTTTATTTCATTTTATTTCATTCCTTTTTTATGATTTTCTATGTTTCATTTATTGTCTATTTTAATGTGTTTATTTATTTTATTTTTTTCTAATTCTTTTTTCGTATGTTTTGTATAATAAAGAGAAGTGATTTTTCTTTACTTTTGTTTTCTTGTTTATTTGGATGCAAGTTTGAAGTTTGAAAAGAAAAAGATAAATTTCAATTTTTTCCAACTATGTTTTTCAAAATTATTATAAGCCATTTTTCTGTTTTTTATTCTATTTTTATTTTATTTAAAAAATGTTTTATTATATTTCCCAATGTTTGTTTCTTTTGTTTCCATTCCTTTATTATTATTATTAGTTATAGTTTTTAAAAAATGTTCATTTCATGTTTTCATTTTTTGTTATTTTTATTTTATTTGTATTCATTTTGTTTCTTTTTATTTGTGTGTTGTCTTTTAATAAAAATTCTGGTTTTTTTTATTTTAGTTTTTTATTTAAAAACTTTTCTGGTTTTTCTCTTCTTTTTTACTTTACTTTTTTCTTCAACTTTGTTTCACATCTGATTTTTATTATAACTTTTCTTTTTCTTTTGCAATTTTTTACATTTTTAAATATTTTTTTCCTCGTTTCCCAATGTTTTTTACAAACATCTTTATTTATTTAAATTTTTTAAAATGTTTTTTGCATATTGCAAGACTATAGGAAGCTTTTGAAAATTTCACCCTTCACACTAAAAAAGATCACTTATATTTTTTACTTTTAGTTTATCATGCACATATTTGAATACGAAAGGAGTGAAAATTGAGTGTGCATGATTTTATTTAAATGTTTTGTAAATGTTTTGCACACACATACTTTAAACTTTACAGTGGAAGAATTATATCCTTTGTAACAAAAAAATTAATGACTAGATGTTTTAAACGATCATATAATTGAAGATAATCATAGGATATTATTTCAAATCCCATTTGGAAAAAAACATTGTAATCATATATTAGTAGTGCGTTTGATTAGTAGACGATGACATGGTAATAAGAAGGATGACATTTTTTTCATTGCAAGTTTTCATCCATATGACATCCATGATTGATGACAAAATGATGTTTCAAATAAGATTAAAAAAAGACTATGCAACTAACGTGGACAAAATGGTGTGTCATTACATACAAAATGTGATCATAAATAACTTTTAAATGATTTTAAAACTATTATTAATAATGTAATATGAATATAAACAAACATAAGGAACTAATTTCAATTAATATTATACATATACATAATATAAAACATTTACTACATTTTTATTTAATATATTATACATTGAAATAAATTTGAATGGTATAAGTATGATATTATATAAACAAATTTCTTTATTTTAATTTAAAAATAAAATAGAAGTGTAAGATGTGGAAAATATATAATTTATTTTTAGATTAAATTTTTATCATAAGGTTACATAAAAATTTATGTACTATATGTATGAAGATAAATAAATTTAGTTACATATGTTAAAATTATGTGCAATATATTAGATTATATGTGTAAGAAAAATACAATTTATAATTTCAGAAATTTAGTATATTTTAAAATTAAATATTAAAAATTAAAATTAAATCTATACATCATACTTAAATATGATTAATATAAAAATAATAATATCTATGTTTTAGATATAATTCATTTAAGATCCATTTATAAATATTTTATGTGGACAAATTATATGGATTCACATGTTTAAATAAAAAGTTATAAATAGAATTATGATATATTTGAAATTTGTTTTTTGTACAATATAAATTTCTAAATCAAATGAAGGTTTAAAATATGAAATTTCTATTTTAATTATTATTAACATTAGTTAGAAAGGTTTTTCCATTTACAAATCATGTGTTTGAGTTTATTTTCCCCAAAAATGGTCATTGAAATATCTACATTCTATAAAATAATTGGTGTTTGTCCGCAAATTTTTGTTTTGGTAATTCGTGATTAGTTAAAGCCCCCTTGGTCCCTTGAGAGCCCCTAACCAAAACAAACGACAATGAAGTGAACAAGTGGAACAGAATGAGATGGTGTTCTTGTTTTAGGTGATAAAGCTTTCCTTTATGCGCTGAAGGTGGTTAGTTCGGTCCCCTGTTGGAGGTGGTTTGGCTACACACTCACCCATTCATCGGTGGTGAATTTGCTTTCACCTAGTCATTCGTCATTGATGGGGAATCCACACAGACTTTGAGTCACCCATTTGCTTAACCACATTTTGTTAGGGTTTTCTTTTTTGCTTTTGGATTGTAGCCACATAATGTTAAGGTTTGCTTTTTTGTGGTGCTAATAAAACCTTTGTCAATCCTTTCTCTTGATCATTTTGTTTGCAAAATGGGTTTATTTACTAGTAATTCAATAAAAAAATTCAATTTTTTTCTTTTGAAATGAATTTAGATTTTTTAAAAATAATTATAATTGTGTACATTATTGAACTAACTTTATGAATCTTTTTTCAATTTTTTTTCATTTGAACGAATTATCAATAAGATATGGATTATCAAATTTGAGGTTTTCTATAATATTTTTAAAAATTAAATATGGTCGAAATAGAATAAACATTGGATTATTTACACAAGAGGCAGGGTGGCTTGGTGGTAATTGAATTAAAACTTCATATTTGTGTTGAAGGATCAAACTTCACAAATGACATTCATTATCTTCAACATTGCGATATTGACTAAATATTTTGTACCTACTTAGAGTATTTAGGTTAGATGATGACTTAAATGAGCCTAAGTAGGTAGATTCGATAGTTTACCTAGCCATTTCAATTAAGTTTTTAACTTAGCTTAGGTCACATGCCAACAATTGATAGGATGGAAAATAATGAAATTAAAAATGATTAAAATAGAAAATATATATATAAATCTGCAATGAGGGACATGGTTTTTAGCCAAAGGTAAGCTTCCTTGACCACTTCCTTCTAGGCGCTTCCATGTACTGCCTTAAAGTTGTTCATCTCTTACTTTTGAGCTCCTTTGGTGTGACGATCCTCCATAAGATGTTTCCCCTCTTCGGCAGCTTCGGACTGGTACCTTTCTTCTCCGTGCCTCCATTTGGTTTTTGTTGTTGTTGGCCCTCCATCGCTCACTCTGCATTCCTAAATTCTTGTAGACCACACAAAAACAATTTCGCAGTGCTACAACAAACTACGCTAACAGGATCACATGAACATGTGAATAAACTACTGCCGCTGCCATGAGTCATCGTCGTCCTCCCGTTCCATCATCTTCTTCTTCCAGGATGAGGAACTTGGATGGACGGATGATGGGACGGATGGATGGAAAGGACGACCACCCAAGGATATTATATAACTAGATATAATAATAAATATTATAAATTTAAAAAGTAATGTTACCCAAGTTTTGGATCTAATAGAATAAATTTTAAATGATTATTGTTATAAACAATTTGTCCATAATGATTATTAATCATTTTTGTCCTTTATGATTTGAATAATAATTATAAACTTAGTCATATATTTGAAGATTTGTTTTATTGTTAAGATTTTTTTCAAACCTTTTGTAAATTTATTTTTGCTTAGGTTTTTTTCCTTATCTCTGTAAAACATTATGATAGAAAAAAATGTAATAGAAAACAATGAAATTGTTTTCAACATTCTAAAGTATTGAAATTACAATCATAGATAGAAGAGGAATTGCAAGAATTTGAAAGATATTTTGATAAAAATGAAATTGTGGACATGTAAACAATTTTTTTAATATCTTTTTTTTTCATTTTGATATTTACTTTCTTTTTTTTAGTCTTAATAGCATTTTTTTACTAAATATGTGAAATTTAAGTTGTTAATATCTAAAATTGATATCCACCTAATAAATAACAAGTATCCAATAGATTGGCATCCTAGTTCAAAAAAAATTGTAAAATATCTAACCCAAATATTTAAATTGATTTTTTTTTCTAATATCTAGTTTTGATAAATAATTTTGACAGGTTAATAACCCTATTTCGTGGATATGACAAAAAGGTGATATCTACCCAACACTAGTGGAAATTGGAAACCTTTGTTTTCTATCACCAAGCCAATTTTAGGTCCAGTTTTTGAGCTGATTTTCAATTTCAACATTTTATGTTGCATAACATGAAATTAAAACATTGGACTTGTTAGAACTGAAAATTGGTTTCTTGCTAGAATCTGAACTAAAAAATTAACTTGTCTCCCAAACCTTTTTTCTAGGTTTACTTCTCTATGTACCCAAGTATTTTTATTTTTCTTTTTTAATCATGCAATGTTTTTTGTAAGTTTCCTTCTCTATGTATCGAAGTATTATTATTATTTTTTAATCATGCAAAATTTCAGTGATTTTTCCAAACATATTTTTTCATTTTTTTGAGAAAAATTTGGGAAAGCTTTGGAAATATTAAGTTTTAGTGTGAATTCAACAACTTTTTAAATTTTTTTCAAAACATTTGACAAATTTTGAATCTTGCAAAATTGAAATGAATTCATGATACAAATTTCTTTTTTTCAAGAATGTTGCAAATAGGTGTACTTTTGGTTTGGAATCATCAATTTTCATTTGTTATACAATGTAATTGATGTTTACAAAATTTTCAATATTGGGTTGTGTGTGGGTAGATATAATTTGACTCCCTTTGGATTTTTTTTGAAAAACCAAAAATCAAGAATTAGGAATGTGATAACCTAGGTCCAAAATCAAACTCAAGATTTTACAAAAATTGAAAATTCCTTCTCTTTTGTTATCTTACTACTAAGTAAGTGATCATCCATAAGGAGATTTAGCCACTTTTGGCCATAGACTAGCTACAATGCGTATGAACATGGTAATTTTAAAGAATTTTATTGGTTATTAATATTTTTAAAATGAAATATGTCAATAATTGTTTTTTAAAAAATCACCAAATGATGAAAATTTTCCATGCCAAAAATCTCCGGTTAGACTTCCAATGTTGGAGGTATTGAATTATTAGTATTTTTATCATTGAAAATTCAATAAAACTTAAATGTTTTAAATCCAAAGAAAGTGGGGGAAACTCATGTTCATCATAGGTGCATCAAAATGGTTTCATAATTTTAAAACTTATGGTGCAAGAGTGATCAAATTTTGAATAATTCTCTCTTCATTGGAAATTCAATAAAACTAAAAATCAACTTTTAACAAAATTACTTACAAGATGGTTATAGGCTTGGGTTTCATTTTTGTTAGTTTTGGTTAGGTAAGTGGAATTGGCAATTATCCAAAAGACGATCATTGACAAGATTAATTTTTTTCCAAACCATGATGTACACTTGAGACATACAAGAACCTCTAGTCTAAATATGGCAAATTCAACTCTTTTATTGCCCCCCAAAAAGGGTCTTTTCCTAAAATAAATCTTTTATACAAGATGCAACCTTTTTTTTTGTTGCCAAATGGAAAATTTTCTTCACAAAAAAAATCCTTGATTATGGGTATGGTTAAAATATATAAATATATTTTGCAAAATTACAATCCATAATGTGTTCAATGGCATAAGGCACACTAAAGCTACCTTCACTCTTAGTGTTAACACCTTTAATGTTAGCTTGCTTAACATTGAACTAGTCGTTTATAAAATGTTATGGAACACTAAATCATCATGGTACTAAGTAGCATTAGTGTCTAGATTCCCACAACAACACCACCCCCACCTCTTTTTTTAAAATTAACCTTCCTCTAAAATTGATGATTCAAACATGGAATCAAAATTAATGTGGTGGTATCTATTTTTTTCCTTTCAAGATCAATGACACATCATCCCTCATGTTCCATCACCAAGATTTCACAACCACTATCGCCTCTTCTTGAGCATTGTCAATTAGGTGTATCTTTCATTTTGTTGCCTATTGGTGTATTCTCACTCTTCTCTTATACTTTGTGCTTATTTGTTTTCAATCTTTTTGCTCTTTGTTCATTCACAAACTTGAATTCTTGATTTTTTGCATTACATTTCATTTTCAACATCTTCTTCATGGTGTCTTGTTGTTGCATTGTGTTGTGTGTTGTCATCAACATCTTCTTTTCATCGAACACAACCTCATAAACAACAATTTTTGTAGTAGAATTGTGTTGTACAAGTTTAGGTTTTCATCACCAACTTTTCTTTTTTTTGGTTTGTGGCATTTCAAGCAACTTTCATTTTAGGTAAGCTTTCATTTTTCTTTGCTTTACTTTACAATTCATGTATTTCTTCTATCATATTCTTTGTGTTGAATCTTAAAATGTTTGTTTGCAACAACTTTTGTTAGTTGTTGTTGCCACTAATGTATTAGGACATGTTTCAATATTGTGCTATTGAACTACATAATATTCATATTTTTCCTTCCCAAAATCTGATCTAGATAAGTTTCTTTCTTGGCTTTTCATTTCAAATTACATCAAAGCATGGATGTAGCACAAGATCAGGTCATTTTCATTATGGGTTGTATGTTGTTTTAGTTGGTGCATCATATTTTCAATTTCATTATTTAGGATTTGATTCTAGATATGAAACATGTTTCCATGAATTTGTCAATTCTCTAAAATATTTGTTCAATTTTTCCTATCTATAGCTACATTTCATGAAAATTTTCAAATGTTATATGCTTGTGGTGTTTTGTGGCATTAAGCTACAAGGTGAAGCCAATAAACACAATTTCATTTTAAAAATTCCTTATCATTCAATACAAAAATGATTGATGAATGGAGAATTTTTTAATGTTGAAGTTTCAAATTCACACTCTTCCAAATTGTTAACAAATTAAAGCCCATGTTATTGAAGAAAAACACAAAGTATTGGAAATCCATCCTTCTAAAGATTCATGTGCTATCAAAAAACTTGCACATGGCTACAACTTCATTATTTGCAATAGGGAAGTCCGTTCTATCCTTGGTCTTACATGAATTTGTTGTTGTAATGAATGTTTTTTTAGGAAACTAATTTCATGGCTAGTGGGACTAGAGATGCACATTGTCATGGAAGATTTCAAAAAGTGGCCTACCTAGCATTCAAGGTGCAATCAATGGCACCCACATATTGATTTCTAAACCTAGCTACAATCCCTTTCCCAAAAGATTATTATTATCATTAATCTAGGGATATTCTATTGTTGCTAAGGTTGTGGTGGATTGTATTAAAAAAAATTGATGTTTTCAATGGATTTCCATGAAGTATCAATGATTCGTGAAAGCTAGATAGGATTGTATAAACAAGTTCAATAACAAGCTTTGTTTGACATTAACAAAGGATGTGGAGTTGAACCTTACTTGGTTGGGGACAAAGGGTATTCACTTATTAATTGGATCATGATGCCATACAAAGGAGATGGACACACACAATTAGGGAGTTGATCTACAATATAAATAAATAAATGGGGCCACTTGTAGTAGAAAATGCTTTTGGCATTCTAAAAAAAACTTTTAAGGAACTACTTTGCAAATCAAAATCAAATGTGGTTTGCATACTCGACATCTTTATGTGTTGTTGTTTTTTGTGTTTTACCTATTGAGGATCGAGGATGAGACAAGTATCTCTTATGCATCATTGAGCTAGAAGCAAGTGGTTTTCATGAAGAAGATCAATTAGTATAGTTTCAACATTATGCAAGATGAGCCAATAAATCAACAACACATGGAAGGAGAAGAGAGGTTTGAAGATGTTTTATGAAGGGAATTGGTTCAAGTTATCTTGGAAAATAGAGGAGCTTTAGATGAATCAAGTTTAGACTCCAATATTCAACTTCATGTTATTAGTAGTGACATTAAAATAAATAAATAAATCTTTTTGCCATGTATTAGGTTTGCTTTAGGTCATTTACATCACCCAATCATGTGGAAGCTTTTTACTTTTAATCATTTATTGCAACATCAATTTCAATTTCATCATCTTTAATTTTAAGAACTTGGACTAGAACCCTGATGTTGTCTTTGTTGTTGGTAATCCAAAACAATACTATGTTCATCACTTATGTCAAATTGGTAATAGCTATCACCATATATATTTGAATCTAGTTGATCTTTTTCCTTAAAGTATTCATTTTTTTCAAGCATAGCTTCTTGGGTTAGAGCTCAATTTTCTTCCGTTAATATGTTGTGGGTGGGTATGCAATCAAGAGATTATATGAACAACTTGATTTTTTTTCTTGTAGCTTTAACCATTGTCTTATGAACTAAATAACAATTTTTCTTCACCCCTATTCAAAGTTGGCTTGTAAATGTCATCTCCATCATCCATCAAATCTTGCATGTGTGGTGGCTAGAATATGGACCTTTTGCCAAAGAATTCTTAAATCATTTCGTATAACCTTCATTTAAAATTTTGAAAAATTTGCACATTAGTTAATTATGTCACACTATGGTCTAATAATCATGATTGTGTGAGATGTCGACCATGTAATCATTTTTTTTAAAAAGTCACTTGCAAGTGACCCCTACTTATAATTCTTGAAATTTTGGACAATTTCTCTCATGATCTGAGCAACCTACATTTATGACAACCACAAAGATTTTTCTTTATTAGGAAATTGTTGTTTCAAATTTGTGTCAACTATCCACTTCCACCAATCTTGCTTCATGTTCTTCCTTCTTAACTTAGATGACAGTTAATATTTCTTCATGCTCCCAATTGGTTTGCTAAGGTTTCCTCACCTATACCTCTAACATGGATTCAAAGTTCGAGTTATAATTTGTTTGTTACTTTAATATTTCTTTCTTTATGGATTAGTTATGCCATCATTGGGTGTTGACTATGGGTGCTTGGTTGAAAAGAATCCAAGATGTTATGAATATTTTTTCTCTAAATTAATTGTTGAAATTTTGTAAACACATTAAACTTCTAACATCAAACTTTGATTCTATTTAAAATTGATAAGGATTCAAGAAATGGTGTGTGCTCATGACATTGATAGAATTGGTTCAAGAACTAAGTGTGTTCATGACATTCATATTATTTATTTGCAAAATTGATAAGGATTTGGTGAAACTACGGATGAACCATTTTTCACTACTTTTTACCCCCAAAAATGATGTATAACAATTACAGTAAGTATGTGTTGAACTGAAATCATGATGGCATCTTTTGGAAATCCTAAACGTTAAAAAAAAACTTTAAAATGTGCATGACAACCATTTGGAACTCAAAGCTCATTTTGAATCAAAGTTAAGTTTCATTCAATAATTAGATGAAAAGGATTGGATAAATATCAATGTGCATACAATATACAACATACATTTTCTCAACAGCCATAAGGCCTCATCTTTGTGGTTTATGACATATTAGCAAGCCAAAGAAAAATGAAAAAAATAAAATAAAATTCCCACCTATGAAATCTTCTAAATTTTCTTAAGGTAATGATTTTTCCCCAAAAAAAGAGTTAATTATGCATTCATTGTTAGGGAAAAAAACCAAAAAACACATTTTTGAATAGATTTTCAACCGACTTTTTTTAACTTCTAAATGAAATTTAGTTGATGTATATCAATATCATTCACCACAAAACAATTCGCTACAAAATTCCACCCATAATGTTTGTTTTGAAGTATATTTGCAAGTTCCCATACTAAGTGACATGTTCATTTTGACACAAATATATTTCATATGTTGAAGTTCATAAATGTTGCTCGAATTTTGTTTTAAAATATAGTAGTTTAAGTTTAAATATAATGCAATATATTTGAAATGAACAAAAATTGTCCAGGATGTGATGTCCACATGTACCCAAAAAAACCAAATGCAATTTTTTTCTATTTGTGACTACAATTTTAGGGGGCGTGGTGTGCTTTCACCTAACTCAGGAAACTTACATTGTTCTAAATTTTTTGATGTCCTTGTTATAACCATTGTGTGTTTTGAAATAGTCCATGGTCTGTGGCAATAACAAGGAGCTATGATGACAAAGGGCTATGTGTGGCAGTAATGATGAAGATGTGGAACTCTAAACCTTTTCAATGGACATGGCAAAAGAAAGAAAAGCAAGTGGGGTCATAATGCATAAATAGTGAAGTCGACATAGGCAAGGGACAGTAAATAATAAAATAATTAGTGTTTGTTAGGAAATATATAAGAACTTGATGGGGAACAAGGGAACATTAAACAAGAATTTTGTGTTGGGGACAAGAATTTGTGTAAGGAACAAAAACAAGGTTAGATAACCTTTTTGGAGGTGGTACGAAACATTGTAATGTTATCGCAATTTTTTAAAATATTAAGATATTGTGATAACCTACCATTGGCCTACCATCCGCCAACCACAAGATTACACCAATGACACATAGATTTTAATGTTAGCTGCCATTTTTGGTGTGAATAAGTTACAAACTATGGATTTGTTAACATCAACTTAACATACAATGACCAACAAGTCTAAGTGTTATTTATATACAATTAAAAATGTGGTTGCAAACACATTTCATATTTGGGTAACACAAATATTATGATTTGAAAGATGTGAAAAGGCAACCCAAAACATATACCATCAATTCTAATGTTGCAAAGAGTTTTTTATCGCACTCTCACACTTCATACCACAAAATTATATTTTTACCTTTATTTTTAAAAAAATTAATTGAAAATGTATTACATATTTTAGTCTAAAGATGAGTCTTCCCAATTGAAGTTCCCATCCATTGGAATCCTAGGGAAGGATTGTAACTATCATTTGGTTTTTCCCAAAGATGTCTTTGAAGCTTCCAAAAGATTTTGTTCATTACATGGGATTGAATAAAAAATTCATCACCAAAAGGGAGAATGAAAAATGCAAATAGATAAAAGGTGAAATCAAGGCACAATACCACCTTTTGGTGCTTCATTGAAAGATCTAGGGACCACACAAAAACAAAACAAGAAAATTCTTGAGAAACAAATGCAAAGTGTTTTTGTGGTTTTCGAGGCCCAAAGGCAAAATGAACAAAAAGGGGAGGAAAACATCATGGGAATTAACAACCTTGGAGAAGGAAGGTCACCATATAAGGTGTTGGGAAAGGTTTCAAAAAACTAATAAGGAATTGTTTTGTAAATTAAACATTATACAATAATGATACCTAACACTTCCAAACCCAACACAAAAAACTTGTCCTTGTAAAGCACCAAATAGTCTTTAACCAAGTCCTAATATTTAATTACATTCAAATCATTTTAGAGTTTCACATCATTTCATTTGGCAAATGGAATTCACTTTCTTGTTGGCTTCCCTATCATGCTTCCAATATCTATTAGTTTACTTTGTAATGTCAAACGTTCTTTCAAATACTTGATGATGCAAACATAGAACATTTATCTATAACCTTTGTAATGATGGAATAAAGTCTTTTTCAAGTATCATGTTATTTGCCGACTATCAAACCCAACTAAATGTTATCATAGGGTTCTTCCAATAGCCATCACCTAATATTAACCTAAGTGGTGTATGAAAGTCATACAAGTGGCTTGTGTACGACCTTAAAACTCATTCAATCCACCAAATCTACCATGAATTTCTAGTTCATATAAATTAAAGATTTAAGCTAACCTCCCAAGCATAGGGTGGGCAATACCACCAATCATAAGGGTGATCCTTTCATTTTGAAGGGGAAAAATATCAAAAATATCCAACAATTGATTGAAGATTGAAGATCTAACATTTGTGTTGGATTTCAATTGCCAATTCTTCAATAGTTTTTTCTTTTCACAAAAACCTAACAATAAGTTTCTTCATGGTGTATTTATTTAAAAGGGAAATTATAATAAATTTTTTTTTGTGTTGTATTATTGTCCTATAACTAACCAAAGTAGTTAACTGTTTAGTAACAAGTGTTGTGCAGATATTAGAATCAACTATACATATTTGTTAGTCACTAACTTAGGTATATATTCATTTACCTAGCAAGGGTGAAAAAAAATAGATTAATGGTTTTGGTATAACGTATGTAGATTGATGTTAGAACACTTAAGTGCTTAAAAGAGATTCATGATCTAAATTTAAATTTGTTGGCTTAGGGGTTCAAAGATGAATTGTAGAGTTTTATAGGTGTGTCTACTATTTTTTTAATTGTTCAATTTGGTTAAAAAATGCCCAAGATATAGCTTCCCAAGTTTGGGGGTCATTGCCTTACAAAACAATCATCACCAATCATCCCACACCTTAGTCTTCAAGCAATGTAAACCTTCTCAATGCACATAGCATAATTGAAAGATGTCCAACATCCATGTTAAAAAAACATCTCCAACAGTGCTTAATATGTGATCCTACATAGTAAAATTGGATGAACAAAATCCAACATATGCCGATTTGATTTAGAAAAATGGTTTGGGCTCAACATAATTGCATAGGTTGCTATGGTTGGTAAAATGTGCAACAACACTATGCACCTATAGAAAAGAATGTAATAAATATGATATAAATGTTGCTCAATGTTTTTAATTGACCCATCATAATGATTGGCCCAAGTGGTTTGTTATTAGTAATCCCCCACTTATTTGTTATCCCAATTTCAGTTTTATTGCTAAGGTTGCAAAAGAGTACATAATTAAACTTGGATGTGAAAAATATTTTCACATGGTCACATACTAAGCATTAGTCGAAATGCTTTCACCAAAAGATTTCAAACCCAACATTGAGATTTTCCTTTTCTAAAATATAAATCACTTCCATTCAAAGGATTAAATCACACGATGGAAATGAACAAACAAATCTATGGTGATAGGTGGGTTCTTGCTTCATTAAAATCTAGTTATTAAACCCTTTCTAAATTAGCACCACTAAACACCCACCACCCCCTGCCCAACATGTGGCTTCCTCTCCTTTTCACCATTTCTCTCTTGTTGCATGGGCATGAGATAGGTTTGAACATTGTCATTCTTTCTTTTATTGTTTTTTCCTAGCTTGTTGATGTTTTATTCATGTCCTATTTTCTTGCCTTTTCAACTCCTAGTGTTGTTACAAAAAATTCTAGCAAAGTTCTTAATGTTAAATGTGTTTGTCATCTTCATGCATGGTATAAAACTTGAAGTACAAATAGGTAGTGGTTTTGAGTTCACTATTGACGATTTAAAATTGTGATGTACTTATGTTCAATGTAGATGCTATCATTTTATGCTTCTAAAACATTTGTCATTTGTGTTTGTAGAACAGTTGAACACCCTCCCTTTGTTGTTCTTTGTGTTGATCTTTGAATTTTTTCATGTAATTTGTCTTGTGTTTCCTCATGTTCACCTTGTGTTTATGCAACACCCACCCCACCCCACCCCTTGTTGATTTTTGTGCACCTTGTGTTGATTCTTCTTGGTTCTCTTGTGTTTTTTCGTGTTTGTATTCTATTTATTTGTGTTCATCTTATATTTATGCAAGGCCCTCCCTAGGTCCTTTTTGTGGTCATTTCATGTTTCTACATAAACATTTGAACACCTCCCACCCATCCTTCATTGATTTTGATGTTCATCACATGTTTTTTCTTAGTTATAATTTTTCTTGTGTTTTTTCATGTTCATCTTGTGTTTCTATAATGCCCACCCCCCTTTAGGTTTTCTTCATGGTCATATTTTTTTTGGAGCATTTGAACCCCCCCTCTGTTAAGCCTCGTTGATATTCGTGTTCACTTTGTGTTTTTGTAACACCCACCCACCCCCCCAACCCCTCGCACCTTGTTGATCTTCCTTTTCATCTTGTGTTTTTGTAGCACCCAATCTCCTTCCTCAAAACCCCTACCCACTTTTGTTGATCAATTATTTATTTGGGGTTATTAAAGGTGTGTTGCAACATGCCCTCATGTTCCCATCCAAACCTTTGCCCATTGTTTAGCCAGTCCAACCAAAGGTTCACACCTTTGTAACCAAAAGGATGAAGTTGTAGTCCAACTTCAAATTTTTGATGAAATTTATATGTTGCATTTCTAATTACATTGTTCACCAAGTTAAAGTGAAGTTTGTTTGTTATTGTTTTTCAAGTTCCCTTTGAATTTTTTTTTCGACCACAATCAATGAATCCATAATTCTTCTAACTTTTCTTGCTTTTCCTTCCTTTGGGTTCTCTAATTGTTTCTGCTACTTCCTTTTCCATTGCCTTCCACTACATAATGTTCAAATATTCATTTGAAGTAACTACATAGCTTTGTGAATAGTCAATTAATGGTTCTTTGCCATGGGTTTTTCTTGTAAGTAGATGCAACAAGGACAACGAATTACCAATTGATAATGCTTGCTAAGTTGTGTGTTCAAAGTTCTTGGTTTCCACCTCCATTCTCATTATAAACTTGTATGTGTTCACAACCAAAGGGCTTGAATTTGTTGCAACTTCTTGGTTTACAATTGCAAATTTTGTAAGCATAACCACATAGTACCTAACTCCACCTTTAAGCACATCATCAACTAAGGAGTCATGCCCTATAGTGTTTATTGTTATTGCAAGGTTGATGAGCTCTACTATAACAAAATGTTTTCCCCATTGCATTTCACCGTTTTCTTTTTCATTGGATATAATTTGCATCCTTTTTCCTTAGTTTTCATTTATTGTGTACAAGTTGTTAGATTTTGTTTTTTTAATCCATGGCCCTAGGGTAAATCGACCAAATCCTTGTAACTCTAAACCTTAACATTATGCTTGTCTTAGTCAATGATTTGTATAAGGTTTTGTTTACCCACCCATCATGTCTAGTTCACCATGGTTACTACCAATGGTTGACCATTACGACATTTTTTTTGTTCCTAAAATTGTGTTGAAAAGTTTAAAGTAGGCCACATCTAAAGGCTAAAGTGCATGGGATGTATAGGAAAGTAAAATAATATGTTTAACTCAAATGCTTGTTTTTGTTCATTTGCTTTTAGGTGACATGAGATCTATGCCAATTTAAGATTAGCAAATTCCTATTCATAAGGGAAATCCACCTTGTACAAACCCCTTGAAAAAAGATAAGAATTGCTTGAAAAGGAAATTATGTTGATCTAGGTTTTGTGACTCTTTCTTAACTACTGTAAGGTTTGATTTGTGTTCATCTAGCTTTTGTAACCCTTTTAAAACACTTATGAAATTTGATGTTCTAGTTATATTTTGACTACTTCAAGTTCTAATCTATGATCTTCTAATTCTACTTTGATGTTTGGTGTTTATTGTTGCAAACCATATGCTTTCAAAAAAATTGTGAAGGATTTGAAGCCCACACTATTTGAGAATTCTAACATGTTAACAAAATGGAGAGGAATAAAATTGAAAATTTCTTGCTTGTTTCCATGGTAAGGCCAAAACATTTGAATTTGGTGTTGTTTAGGCAAGAATGTAATGTGCCCAAAATTCAATGGAAATTTAAATTTTTCACTCCATGGGTTTTTTGCAATGCTTAATTTGTGATGTCCTCCTATGCAGTAGAACTTATTTAGAACAACTACATTTGTGACCAAATTGTGTGATGTTTAATGTGACAAATAGAATCACCAAACTATGTTTCTCCAACATAAACTTGAGGTTTTATAAAACCATTTTAACACATTCCCTAAACCAAACACTAAAGAGAACCCACCTTTTGTCCCTTGCCTATGGATGTTTTGTTCTCCACATTTAGTTTTGTTCAAGTGAATGCCCATCACCAACCTTTCTTTTGCCAACCCAAACTTGGGTTTATGTAAAACCAGCCCATGGCAATTCCATAACCAAACATTCAAAATCCCCTCATTTTGGAAATGCCCTACTTCTTGGGCCTTGGCTCTTCAAATTCAACCAAACTGTTGGATTTAGGCTAAAATCTCATCAAATTGTGGATGAATTTGCAAGAACAGAACAAGGGGCTATGATTAATAAAAATACATATGCCCACACACAAACACTACAATATATATACATACACATGAGAAGGCTCCAACCATATACATCATTGAAGTGAGTATATACTCAGATATAAAACCAACAGCTATTTGTGCTGTTTCAAAGAACCACCCAACACTGGTCAGAACCTCAATGTACAGAAGGATGTGATGAGCTTTCTTTTTAAATTCAGAAATTGGAATTGGTACAAAAATCTCAATGGAAGGAGGTGATGGGTTTCAAAAATCTTTCCTTGATGATAACTACACGGCATCATTGCCAGTCTCATGGGATTCACTATGATTAGCGGATTAGTTTACAATGAGAAACTGATTCACATGCAAATCAAACACATTTGAAGGTAATAGAGGGCACACCGGTCATTGATGATCCTTGTCTTGTAGATCCAAATTGATTTGGATATGTCCTCATCAGCTGTTGAGAAAGAGAAGATCCAGAACATGTGCATTAGCGACAGTGATCAATCGTTTGCCAAGGATGAAGAGATGATGAACAACTGGCATCTTCAGTCATTGCCAAGAAGGATGGAATTGTTGTTTCTATCTTGGTGCTCTTTCTTGATTTCAGGATTGAGATCACTTGGACATTCCCGATCAACTCACTAGTTGAGGTTTTGAGAACACCAGAACAGAGGATACATTACCCAGGGCAGAAGCAGCAGATTCAACATGCTGCAACAAATAGTCGTAGATCTTCTTCTTCAATCTGGTTTTGGTGTCCACTAATTTGGTATTAAGCACTGCATTCTCCACCACACTTAACTGATCTAGCCAGTCATTGACTCTTTTCAGTTGCGATAAGATGCCTGCAACATGACAGTTTTCTTGTTGACTAATAACTTTATCTGCCCTCTCCTCATAGCCTTTAGTTGCAACCTGGAAGCCATTATCAAGAGCCCCCTCCATAAATTCAAGAAACCAACATTGTGCTTCAGCCTCAAGCTGCTTTGCAAGCTCTGCTGTCTCAGTCATACCCTTTCCCTTAACCCAGGGGGAGCCAAGAGGTGCTTGTACCTCCTTAGCCTGCATTTCAGGTGTGATCTTACTTGTAGCTTTTGCACTCATCTTCAGAAGGCCCACTCTGCTACCACTGTGCTGGGTCTGCACTGGTACCTTCATTGGAGATTGTGGTCTCAACTCTCCAGTGTCTTGCCTCCTCTCATTTCCAATTTGTGTCACAGATGACAAGGCTGCCCTGGTTGAAAATGGGGTTGCTGATGAACTCCTTGTGGATAATGATGGTGACACACTACGGAGCCTTGGTGCCAAGCACGGTGCCCCATCCACGGGAACCATGAGTTGCTGGTTGCTGGACTTCTTAACAAAATTGTAACCTCCACATTCCTTGCTCTGTAGTGAGAAGGGAGCCAAGCCTGATAATAAGGCTGCATTCACCCATCCAGCTGCACAGTGAGCCTTGTCTGTAACATCTTGGACCTTTCTGATGGAGTTCTCTTTTGGAACTTCTGCTGCAGTATCCAGGTTATGCCTTACACTGGCCAGCACCTCAGCCACTGCTGTAGCATGTTTGACAGACTGGTGAAGGCTTAGAAACTGTTCTACAGACTGCTGAGGAAACTCTGTCTTTGCACATGAGCACAGCTCTGCAAACATACTGTCGACAAACAATTACAGTTATTCATCAGTGATAATGTAAGAAGCCAGCCAGCTTGCAGGTCCTTTCTTCAAAAGAGTGCATAAAATGCAACAATTAGCTCATACCCCGTTATCTTATGAAATTCAATAATAATAAACTTGATCTCAAGTCAATGTCATCAGAAGCTAAATATTTGAGCTTGTGTTGAGATAGGATAGTTGTGCAGATTGAGCTGCAGAATATTGAAAAAAACCTAGGTCATGTTTCTTACCTGAGGCTTTGAAGTACACTCTCAGCTGCTGAAGCCTCTTGTAAAGCCTCAGCAGCAGCTACTGAAGCTGCATCTCTTATTTGTAAAGCTTTCTGCAAAATTGCACAAAAATGCAAATCCATCACATGGGAGTAACTGCAGCAAAGTTGAAAGACCCCACTAAACAAGGTTGCTCTAAAATGCTAATTGACAGACTAACAATAGAGAATTCAGTGATGGAACAGAGCAAGAACAAATAAACAATACTAAGACTCTTGCTATGATGAGGAAAGCAGATCCTTATTATACATACAGGTAAGAGCAGTTGTTGAGAATCATGTGCAGACTAACGCATCAGCAACACTGTGATATTGTGACATGCATAATCATTTCCATGTTCCATGCATGTTCATTCGGTTCAAGTCAAAGACTCACTGAATCTTCTCTAGCTTGCAAGCCACTAGGCATGTAAATTGAAGGTTTTTGCAATGCTATTACCTTGCCCAATGGTGCAAGTATTCCTGGGAGTGCACCCCAGGGCACACCAATATCTGTCAATTTTGAGACCAAAGACATCTCCTTGTTCCCAGTATGAGCTGGACTGAAATCTGGAGGTGACACAGGTCCCTTTTGAGTTGTGCCATTGTTAGCTTTGCCACTAAGTTTTCTGGGGTCTGTTTTCAGTAATGAAGGGCCCTTGTCCAGTGATTCTTTTGAGCTGAAGTCATATAATCTCCTTGAACAAGAAACCTAAACAAGGCAGACAATAGTGGTGAGGAAACCTATCAAATCCACCACCAAGCGAAGTACAATTGAAATCTTTCGAAAATTATCAAGGACCCTCCATAGTTTCATCATGACATAACCTGAAAAGAAACTGCAAGTACACATACAACTAGCGTCTCAGATTTCAGACCAAATGACAAAGAGACCATGCCATGAAGCTGCAGGAGAAGAGAAGGGAGAAACACTGAACAAATGTGGAAACTAAGCACTGCAGTTTCTTGCTTGTTGAGTTGCTGTTAACACCATATACAGCATTGACTATCACAACATCACCACCAACTTCCTAAGGTACTTGCAGTGACCATGTACCATGTGCCAATTCATACATCACCCAACATACCAAACTTCTGTTGGAATACATAAATAATGGGAAGACTGAGCTGTGATAATGGCTAGCTCACAGACATAAAAAGGAAATGAGAACTCAAAGAAAACCAAGCAGAGAAGGGGCATAAAGAACAGGAGGGGAGGAATGCAAGAGTACAAAAGAAAGGACAAGAAAGAGAACATGATCTACCTTAATGTGACATCCCAAAGCATGAAACTTTCCTACCCATTCATCTAAACGATCTTAGGATCACAAGTATGGTTACACAAACTCTTACAACCATCCTTGCAACGGAGTGCAACAGGGGATAAGAAATTGAAGAGTGTGCTTTGACATATCCTGCCCATTGAAGGAGGCTGAATGGCAAAACATACAAACTGAGAACTGTTGTAGCTGCAATTCAAATGATTTGCACCTTGTGGAGACACAAAGGAGTGTGAGGGAGAAGACAGAGAGCAAAGTGCTTACAGTGGACCAAACACCAGCCTTTACTTGTTCTTTGGCTTGCTTTGGAGTGGTGCGATCTTTCCTGTCATTAGCACCATTAGCTCCCTCCCAGCTTTTTCTTAAACACTTTGTAGTGCCAGTGATGATCTCTCCTGATTGGCATCCACCACCACCTATGGACCTTCTTTTGCTTGAATCTACCTCTTTCCCTGTACTGACAGATCTTTTTGAGGTCAGAAGGACTTCCATTACCCTAGGAGAAGCTGCTTCTTTGTAAAGCGTCTTTCTATCTTCAGGGGGGCATGCTACCACATTCCCTGACAACAATACTCTGTCTCCAGGAAGCGTCCTCCTGCCTGGAAATAACGAACTAGCAGGAGATTGCAACTTGGGTGGTGGAGTGGAGACTTTCGAGATACTGGTCTTAGGGGAGGAGCAAACTGGAAAAACCTTGGACTTCACTGGTCTTGATCTAGGTCGTGAGTTCGATCTCTGTTCGTCATTTTTCTTCTCCTCGGCAGCGGAATTTGAACTTCGAGACAGCCTTCCTGTAAGCTGCTGCGCACCGAAGGCGTCTGACAAATTTTGGATACTGTTCTCTGTTACTAGCTCATGCATCTCATTGTTCTTCTTCTGCTGGTTGACGTTCGCAGTAGTACTAGCAGTGCCTTGTGAAGCGTTTGGGAGCTTTAATCGAGTAGCTCCTGACTCTATGGACCTGCCTATAGCATTTTCTGTAGAGGAGTGGTTCAACGTGCCCGACAAGCTCCGAGAAAAACCTTCAAGGTCAGCTCTGGTTATGGTGTCGGAGTTGCAGAGATCCGGGTGAATCAGATCAGGATGGATTGCTGCCGCGGAGTCGTCGCTATAGTTCTTAGCGGTAACCACGGTTGCAATGAGATCTTCAGGATTTCCAACGCATTGATGCCTACCTGCAAGCGGCCTGACGCCTCTAAGGAGAGGAACCGGGGAGGCGGCTTCAAGCCTATCAACATGGATAAAGTGCCCGAGCTGCAACTTGTCGCTGAGTATGAGATCGTCGTGTTCCTCCGCCAGTGATACATACGTGGCGTGAGACGAGTCCGAGACTTTGAGGTAGAAACCCTGGTTCGGCCACAGCTCACTTCCCGCAAGAGCAGGCACAATACTGATCACCTGCAACAGAGCAGAACGATGCTCGCCCGTGACCTTCACATCCGAGTTCATGTGCTGGAGAAGTTTCAAGAGAACACCAGGAGTTAAGGTCGCCATTAGGCCTTGTCCGACAAAGTACAAAACTCTCTTTCTCCGGAGTGAGTGCTTGGAAGACAAGGTGCCTAACAAACAATCCACCAATGTAGCTTTGGCCTAAGAATTTGACATGCCTCTGGTTTGGTCCTCGTTCTCACGGAGCCACAAGCTGCACCGTCCACTTCCTCTGCCTCCTCCGTCTCCCAAAGCCACACGATCTCTACCTAGAAAACGGCGCACATTCGAACGATATTTAGTACCAAAAACTTCGGGAGCAAGAAATCAGCAACAAAAAGACGCTAGACCGACTTGCAGTATGTCGCATGAATGAGATACAAAGCCGGCATTACTCTCCTCCACAGTGAGCATCCAAAGAAAGATCGAGCCCTACCGGACGGCCAGCTCTATTGCCGATCTCGTCAAAAAAACAGAAAAGCAAATAAACAGTCGAAAGCCGTTTTCCTTACAAACCAAACAAGATGATAGAAGAGGCATTCTTACAAATCGGAGAAAGAAATGGCCCGAGAGTAGCAGCAGCAACAACAACAGGACTTCCATGGCGTCTGCCCTGCATCATGCACCTTCAAACACGAACAGAAAGCACTACAGAGCTCCAAACTTGGAGAATTTTGGCTCAAACGAAACCTACTTTCTGCCACATCCGCCCTGCACCAACTGCCGATCATCGTCATCGAAAAATCCGCGAGGATTACAAGCAGCAGATCTGAGCGGCAGCGAGACGACAGCTTCACCACGCCGAGAGAAAAAAGACGGTCTCCTCCCCCCGCGCCCTTGTTCGAAACTCTACTCGTAAGCATCCTACACGTGTCTAATCTAGGACCTAAGTATAGGTAGTCAATACCTAGGTACCTATATATAGACCTATTGAATTTATTCAAATTGAAAAAAAAAAACCAAAGGACCGTTGGGGGATTTTAACTGTCCAGGTTTTCACCATCTCGGGTAAAAGTAACAAGCGGGATATTGTTGTAGAAGGTAAGTACATTCTAAGAACCAAAGGGTTAAAAGTAACTTATCTTGCAGTGTTTTTTTCTTTTCCTTTTCCTCCCATAATTTCGTACATTTAGAATTTTAAGATTTAATCTTTTTTTTCTAAAGCTCTAAAATCCAATTTCTTTCTCTAATTTATTTTCCCTTTTCTAATTCTCTACAATTAATTTTGTGATATTAAAAAAATAAAAAATTCAAAAGAAGCAGCAAAATCATTTGAATTTTTCACTTGTAAAAATAATTAAATAATTAAATCAATTTTTTTCCCAATTTGTGTTTGTCAAGACAAAACAACAAAATATGTTCACCAAAATAGGAAATTCAATGTCCATTTTTTTCCTATTTGCATTGGTTTGCCATTAGTCAAAACTTATATATATATATATATATATATATATAATTGGCATTTGTTTCATGCTAAATGTAAAATAAGAAATCATAAAATCAATCATTGAAGTCCTAAAATAACCAAAATTCAGCATGCCAAAAAATTAATAATAATAAAATTTAAAAATGGTATAGTTCAAATATGCCCATTCAAAGGGGGAGAATTTTTTCAATAATATTTTGCTAAAAGAAAATTAATTTAGTTGTTCTTCATCACTATTGATGATTTTTTTATTTTGTCATTCTTTTTATAATCATTCTTTTTTCCATCTTTTTTTTTTGACACTTTGTTAATTTCTATTTGCAAACTTGATCTTCTTCGAAACGTTTCTTCCATTATAATTTTATTTCATGAAATTTGTGTGTGCTTTCATGGCCCCCTTTATTTTATTTTCATCTTCATTTGATTACTCCATTTTGCACATGACTATATTTCCCAAGAAAGTGAGAAACCAAAACAAATGCATGTATTAGTAGGTTATTATTATCTTCCTTCCACAAATAATCTAAGAAAATTTGAAATTTTAACAATATGTCAACATATACAAAGTATAATAAAAACATCACTTAATTTTTTTTCTCTCTATTCATCGTAAAACAATTATAAAACGTAAGTGCAAAGTTATGCATAATTAATTAATATATTAGTAATTAAAGAGTTGGCACACAACAAAAACAAATAACCACTAATTAATATATGTTACACACTAGTCATAGACATATACATTTCAACTTATAGAACAAAATAACATTAACTCGAACAAAACATGTATTTTGAATAGACGAACAAACAAAATTAATAAATTATAAATAAAAATGATACAACAAAAGAAAAGAACAAACAAAAAGAAATGAATTTTAAATTTTTTAAAAAAGAAAACAATGTGAAATATACCAAAAAGTACCCCAAAAAAAAATTTAATAAAAAGAATAACACCAAAAATGTACAAAGAAAAACTACAAACCAACAAAAACACAATTTTGTTGACAAGCTAACTAAGTAAAGCTTTGAACAAACAAACAAAGAAGAAAAATGAAGAGAAATGTGTTAAAAACTATTTTGATACTAAACTTGAAGCTAGGGCTTGATGACGAATAAAACTTACACAAGGCAAAAAGGGGGGAATACATGCAAAGGGGCAAGCACAAATAGAAGGAGCTTGAAGGAACAAGAGGAAGAATGTGAAAACAAGAGCAAGTGCAAGTACCCAAGAGGATCAAAACCAAAAAGGATCAAGAACAAATCTATACCTTTAATTTGGTTTTGGGACTTGTTTTGTGGATTTCTAGAACCTTCAAATCCAGTGATTTCCAAAATCCTCGATTAGATTCTAATGGGCAATTCCAAGAAAACTTGGAACCTCAGGTTTAAACCTCGGGTCTAGAGTCTCTCTCTTCATGCTGGGTCCATAGTCTCTCCCTTTACAAGCAGAACCAACAAACAAAACACATTTGATAGAAAACAATAATCTCTTTTTCTTCTATGATGCAAACTGAAACTAGAGATGCTCACTACTCCTACTACCACCCATCGCTGTGAAATCCATAGCTACCAATGCATTTACTGCTGCGGAATGGCGTACTCCACCTGTAGGGATGAATGTCGCTTCCAGAATTGGCAGCTGTGGTGGTGGTTGTTGTTTCAAATCGTATGTATGGGCTTTCCTTGAACAACTTGCCAAAATCTCTTTCATCCAGTTTTGAAGATCTGCCATAGCAATGAGTTGAGCTACGTAGTAGATCCGGAAAACCTGCACAATGGGAGAGAAGAAGTGATAACACAAAAGTATGAGCTCTCTCCCATCTGTAGTTAAAACATAATCTCCAAAAACAAAACGCTCTTGATGTATGTCAGGATTACAAAACAAAAAATTTGTCAAGGAAATGCACCTAACACCAGATCAGAGCATGCAGGGGTCCCATAACTCACAATTTTGTGGAAAGTAGTTTGTTGGTTTAAGAAAAACCCAAGTAGAGAATATCACAATGGCCAAGAATTGTGAAAAGAAAAATTCATCTTTGGCTCTTGACTTGGAAAACAAAACAAACAAGATATGGGTTGTCACCCATGAATTTTCTTCAGGGATTCAAGTTCTAAACAAAGTAGAAAATCTTTGTGTTTAGGCTCAAGATACCGTAATCTCTGACCAGCTCAAGTGAGCTTGCTCCAAGACCTGACCCACAGCTTCCATGCATTGCTCAAGTGCCGTCTTGAATTCATTGGTATCAAGTTGCATTCGATCATTCCTTTGCATCAGATGATGACTTAAACCAGATGCACGGTCATTAGGTCTTGCATATATGAAAGTAAAAGCCCTACAAAAATGTGTTGGCAAAATGAGGCCCTCACAAAGTGTGGTTAAACTCTTTCTTCCTTGCTGCTTTTCATCATCATCATCATCCATATATGCCTCCTCCTGCTTTCCTGAACTTATTTGAACACATTGCCATGCCCAACCTGATGCAGTCTCCTCAAGTCTTGTGGACATATCATCAATACTATCCCTGTCGATGAAGCATGCAGAAGAACTTGAAACAAAGGCAGATGGCTCTATTTCCACTTGTGCCCTGAACATAAGTCATCCAACAGAAACAATGGTATGAACTCCCATATACCCTTCTGGCAAATGCATGACATTGAAGATAAGGTTGGACCCACTAGAGAAATAGCAATCTGATTTGTCTCTTAGTCTGCCAGTTCCATGTTCCTACACATTTGAGCAACACAGAGATCAGTCACCTCAACATGCATCGTTTAATAGAAGGAAAATCTTACCCTTTGGGCAAAGCTGGCACAAGGACATAGAGAACCAAAGGGGGATGGCCAATTGTAGAAATCTTCTCTACATCCGTTGGACTAGAGTCAGAGTCTCCACATCTAGTGTTTCTCGAAAGAAAGTGTTGTAATATGTCCTCTGTTTGCTGCTGCCCATCTGCACCGATGTTTTCAGAGCAGTAAACTGTGAATGTGATAGCACAAGTGCACAGGCTGATGTCAAATTCTTGAGCCACTGCCTCACAATTGAGGACAGCCTGCTCCATTTCTGCAGCCACTCCTCCTGCCACCAGTATCATTGTGGGTGGGTCTAGCCCTAACTGGCCCGCCATGTGCAGTACCTGACCTTGCAGTGTTGCCTAGCCAGAGAACCCATCATCCATTCAGAAATTAACACAAGTGTCTAGGTGACACATGACTTACAATTAGAAAAAAGAAACAAAAACACACACATGCATACATGAAGCTTTAAATTGGTGCAAGGCTTGATCCATCTCATTTGTACGATTGTGTGCAGTTATGTTTGTATCATTGATTACTTCAAGAGGTCAAAAGCGGTATGTTGTTACCAGAGAAAAATCCAAAGAAAGACATTACCTGGCTGTATGGGCCTATGCAGCTGGGTGCCCACAATGATATACTCTGCACATGGAGCACTTTCTTACTCAAGTCTGGAGCTACAGTGACTTCCACCATAGCTTTTCCCATACCGCCCTTTTGCAGGTAGAGCTGCATGCAGCATCGTGACGGCACCCCTCTCTCACACTTCAGCTCTGTGATGTGCTGCACATACACTTCATTGGCTCTCCCAAAGTGCTGCATGTCCTCCAGAAACAAACGCACGTAGACAACATAGGCCCATGTACGCCCATTCCTTTGCAGCTCTGCTTCCAATGATGCCAAAAGTACACCCAACTCGTACCCAGCATCTGGGTAGGTGCATAAGCATCAGTAGGAGGACATGAAACATATAACTCTAAATGTACATGAACAGACCCAAGTCTTCCCTGACTTTTCCAAGCCTTTTCTTCCTCTGAAAACCCACCTAGAAGTAGGCCAAATCACAGTGGTCTAGAGTTTTGCAACAGAAGCAACACTCACCGAAATCCTGACTGTCATCACCTTGCCTCCAACAGCTGAAGGTGAAGACCCCATGTCTCTGAGCAACGGTGGCAATGTGCAACTTGAAAGACGCACTATCAATCCCCACCAGAGTCAGTCCCGAGTTGTCCACTGTCACAGACAGATTCTCTTCCCCGACTGTGTCATTGGTCACTGAAACTACCAATGAATCCAGGCTTGGAGGAGGAGTCAATGAAAATTTCTCCTCCAAATGAAACTTCGTTGGATGAAGCACACCAACTGGCGCAAATTGGTCTGGAGAATGGAGAGTCACTTGGAACTCATCCAGGCATATTCGAGCATGCTGGGTCAAAGCAATCTAGCTGTGAGGATGTAGCAAAAATTCTCTCTTGGGGACAATTTTTCCACCAGCCTTGTTTAATCTGTTCACAGTATCACCACCCTCTTGGTGTTTGTCCAAGGATAGGACATGGATCCACCATACATTGCAATGGGTTCTCTCAGTAATGGTGGACAGAAAGAACCTCCATTGCAATTTGAAGACTGCTCTACTGCAAGAAGCAGAGGGAAATGGATAAACCCTAAACCCCATCCTGCCTCTTGCAAGTAAAACCCTAACTGTAACTCCATCACCGGAATTACTCACAAAGTTCCTTGAGTAGACAGAAAGCTTATAAATGGGGGATATGACATGATCTCTCACCTTGAAAAGAGGTGAGTCCAGAGTGAGACTCTCATATTCTCCACCCTCACCACAGATGTTGCTCCCATACAACCTACCACCAACCACCCCCATAGCCCAACAGCACAAAACATCTTCTTACCTCTTGCAAACAACAAAAGTTGGGCAGCCACAATCCAGCCGAGGCATTTTGTCTTCACAGAGGAAAAGAGAAAAAGACATTCTAATCATGCATGGATATAACAGCTTCCAGTAATATGCAGAGAGGACATGAAAAAGGAAATGGAAAATGTAGAATTCATGGCATCTTGATATACCTTGCAAGAAGAGTGAAATGTGGCTGCAGGGTGGCCAGGTCCTGGCCAAGGTGCTTGTGTGGGTTCAGACCCATTGCAGCCACCTGCCCAAGACAACAATATTGTGTTGTTAGCTTGACTACAATGTTGGTCTTTACCCCTCCTCACACAGCAGTAAGATCAACCTCAAGTTGCAAAAGCAAAAAAGATTCCAGGCTCTTGCAACTGTGGCTAAACTTGAACAACAATACTCCCCCAGTCCATATAACAAGTTTCTTTTTGTCTTTTCAATGAGAGAGATGAATGGGGGAAAAACACCCAACAAAATCTAGAATGGTACTCTCTCTCACCTTGACTAAGACTGCGTGAATTCCGCTGTCAATCTTCACAACAAGAAAACAATATGTCAGAGCAAATTCAGTTGGGACATTCAGAAGGATGCAAGCCAAGATTGTAAGCTTTGAATATATACACTTGTGAAGAGGAGAGAGTGTAGCAGACCCACCACCACTCCTGCTGCCACAAAATTTGGTTCATTGGAAGAAAAGGTTCAGATGTAGAAAACAAAAGAAAAGAAAAGAAAGATTTTAGAGTTCATCACCATCTGCTGCAGCAGATGCGCTTGATCCTGCTTCCAAAGATATGCTAGTGAGACCAGACCTAGCCTGGAGCACACATTCTCCACTCGCAGGCGCTGGTAATTGGATGCAATAGCTCCTGAACATACTGCTCTTACATCTGGATACTTCTCCTGTACTGCTCTTAGCAGCCTTTCCAGGTCCTCCACTTCATCCCCCTCTGTCTTCCTGTATCTCAGCTCCTGTGTCCTGCACAAAAATGTACAATGATGATACCTCCTTCTCTTAAAAACTAATGACAGTATAAGGCGGCAGGAGCAGCAGCTCAATCTATGCTTTACTTACACTGCTTCCAAATGCTAAAAATCAAAGCTTTGAATTCCATTTTCCGTAGATGGGAGACAAATGCGTGAATTTTCTTCATGAGGAATTCGCAACCATCAGAAATGCCGGGGCCAAATAGGAAAAAAGAAAAAAGAACCTGGCTGTGCCCTGGATGCGCCTACGAAACAAAGGCAGCCCCATGCATTGTGCGATTGCACCCACCATTTGATGCCCCACCTGCAGAGGTACACCATTCATAATCAAGAGATCTCCCACATTCAAGAATCGAATCAAGCTCATACAGGATTGATCTTGTAAGGCAAAGGCGCAATTTAGGATCTTTCAGTGCGCAGACAGAATTGCATGAACTTTGCAGAAGCTCTGTTCACAGCTATGCAGATTTGAGCAGTAAAGACTGAAAACTCTAAAAACTACAAGACGAAAGAAAAGGGTGTGGAGTAGGTGGAGGAGGTGAGGAACAACGTACAGTCTGGAACATGAAGCTGTCAAGCTCATCAACCGTATCCTCTAGAGGCAACAAGTTGGCAAGGGCAATGATCTGCTTTTTTTTTGGTCCAAAGCAAAGTTTATCATATTGTGATCAGTATATTCTCACACACTTCCGGAAAACTGAAACATGATTGGCTTTTTGGTTGCCTGAAGCAAGCTTTTGGTTTGCACTCACCTGGTGACCAAAGTCCACACATCGCTGCATGGCATAGCAGCTATCCTTGCCCCCACTCACAAGTGCCACCACCTTCATCCCTCTTTACCTCTTTTTTCCTGTTGCAGTAGCACCAGCTCTTCTCTCCCTTTGCTTCTTATATCAGTGAGCAAGTTGTATTCTCAATCCTTCAAAGTTCAACAGACCCACTCAGATTCCGCAGCAATTGCACCGCAGTCCTTTCTGAACAAGAGTACTCAAGAATCCTTCTGAATGCTTGCTTCAGCAGCACCATCTCAAACAAGTAGCCAGAATCGACAGAATTTCACAAAACCCATCTCACAGAAGAAGCACTAACACCAACAAGATCATCAACGTCCACAGCAGCTGCAGCAGCAACAGCAAACAGTCACAGAGTCTATGCAGAAAACAAAAAACCCTAATTGAGGAAAAGCAGAAAGAAAGAGAGGACTTTCAGCACAGCCATTTGTGCTCTTCTTGGATTCTTGGTTAGGACTACTAGGAGATGTGGTTTTTGCGTGGCAGGAAGGATTTACAGAAGAGTCTGGCTGTGGTTCTCGCCAGAATGATATTCTTTGAGGGGAGAACAGAAACATGAGCATTGGGTGGGGGTGCAAGTTGATCTGCCAGGATTTCTTCCCACCGACACAGTTCTGGTTGCATTTGTGGTTCTTCTCTGACTCTCCCAAGTTTTTTGTAGGTCCTGATCCTGATCCTGCAGTTCCCATGAATGAAACCTTAAAACCTCCAGATCTCTTGGCTCCTCAACCCTAAACCCCTAATGCAAATCCTTTGTGATTTTCTTCCATCTTCTGCAGTTCATATAGTCTCTGGTGAATCTCTCTCTCGCTCTGTTTGGTTGCAGTAGAAGATGTTGTTTTGCTCATTATGGGAACAGAGTAACTAAGTAGCAATTGGGATTGAAATCAGACGAAGTAATGGACTCAACAACAGCCACTAATATTCCCATTTTGTTGAAGGTATGGCAGAGAATCAATTCCCTGCAGAAGGGAGTGTTGTAGGCTTTGGAGTCTTCATGGATGTGAGAATGGGCATGATCTGCTGCACACTAGCCAAAGCAAAACATGGAAGAAGAGCTCAAAAGGTGAGGGCTCCTCCTCCTCTTCCTCCTCATATGGTATTATTGGTGGTTTTGGTAAGGCATTTGAGTAACAACAGATTTTTAAATTTTTGGTTGTTTGGGGGGTGTGTCTACAGGATTGAATCAGTGCTCTCTTCTCCTTCTGCTACCAAAATAATATTGTGCAAAGCAACAATTGGTTGGTGCAACAATCCACATGTTGGGTTTTCTTTACATAATTCAAACAAGCAACTGGCCATAGTAAGTATGCACTGAACTTCTTCAGCATTGCTTGAGCAATTGCTGTTCTATGGGTTGTGGGTGGGGGAGAGGAACAAGACATCCAAATGGTAGCAGCATTAAGAAGGTGAAAATGCAAGTAGAGGTAGATTTGGTAGCACAAGTAGTTACGTTTGAAAACCTTCACATGGTGTCATGCCATGCACTGCGATGCCTCCCAGTTAAGATGGATTAAGAACTGTTTATCACTTTTCACAAAAACTCCCGATTGTGTTTCACATTGCCTATGGCATGGCAAACATAAATTGATGATCATGGATGGATGGCAAATTCTTGAACAGGTGTATAGCAAGGCATTGCATTGGCATGAGTGGATTAGAGAATTTAAAAGCTGACTTCCATTGCACATGCTGGCTGGGTGATACAAGTAAACACTCTCCATTTACCTGAGAATCATAGATAGTAGCATCAATCTGAATCCATTATGGCTGGCATTTTACTCTGTCATGTTGACATAATGAATAAAAAATCCAATGCTGTAATTTTCCACTAGCATCTTACAAACCCATCACGTGCATTTGTGACAATGGTTTGAGTGCATGCTGAAACTTCCAAGGCTTTCCTCTGAAAATAACCATTTTTTGTCTGCCAGGTTTGAGTTGCACTTTTGTTTCCCCTATAAGCTCCCCCTCCTAACACACTGCAACTAGTATTTTGTTGCATCTTCTTATGTGTAAGCAAGGAGTACTGAGTACACTACCTGGCAAATCTCTAGCCTTTATGTTCCTGGGAGATTGAACTTGAACACAACAGCTTCTCAAGCATGCTTGATTATTAATCTATTGGCTCATCAGTGTGCTCATTCTGAACCCTGGGCTTTTGCTAGTAATTCTCCTACCCCATGTGATTGAAACCTCCTTAGGGTTGTTCCAAGAATGGGTCTGGAGTTTTGCTACTAGAATTTTATCTTTTTGGCAGTCAAAATCCTTGATTACCAAACTAACTTGGTCACCTTCTAAATCAGAAATTCCTCTTACTGCTACTACTGTAATGTGAATAACTTCACCCCAATCTTGTTGCAACGAAAAATGCTTCTAAGGACCCCAATTGGGTTCTCTTCTTGCAATGAAAAAGACTTCTGAGGAGACCGATTGGGTTCTCTTCTTGTAATGAAAAAGACTTGTAAGGACCCCAATTGGGTTCTCTTCTTGCAATGAAAAAGACTTCTAAGGACCACAATTGGGTTCTCTTCTTGCAATGAGAAAGACTTCTAAGGACCGCAATTGGGTTCTCTTCTTGCAATGAAAAAGACCTCTGAGGAGACCAATTGGGTTCTTCTCTTCTTGCAATGAATAAGACTTGTAAGGACCCCAATTGGGTTCTCTTCTTGCAATGAAGAAGACTTCTAAGGACCCCAATTGGGTTCTCTTCTTGCAACAAGAAAGACTTCTGAGGAGACCAATTGGGTTCTCTTCTTGTAATGAAAAGGACTTCAAGGGAGCCCAATTGAGTTCTCTCTTCTTGCTATGAAAAAGGTTTGCAAATGTATTGTTATGCTTGGTGTTTAGGGCTTGTAACTAACATCACCTTTAACACCACAAAGTGCCATGAACCACAATACCCACCATTTCTACCATTGCAAGTTTACCATCAACCTCTTAAACATTATTTCAATATGTTCACATATGATGTACTAGCTTGACAGATTTCGCAATAATTAATTATTAGAAAAAATATTCAGTGATTTTTCTTTTAATTAAAAGTTTAGTGTTGAAACCTTGGAAATATCTTTCAATATTTTACTTGGAAATAAAGTACCTTGACAATCAAAATGATGGTTAAATAATACCTTTATCGAATATATTTTCGGTTTTTCTTAATTGAAAATATAATTAAACATTTGGCACAAAAATGTTAATCTACTAAGTTACTACAATAGTAACTAGTATTAATTTTGGCCTAGATTTGGTTGCATAAAGTCCATTCGTTTTTCTTGTTTTTCTTTTTTTTCTTTTTTTTTGGGTGAAAGACTTTTTTTTGTTTTTGTATAAAATAACTTCAACCATGTCAATGAAGGTGTTCATTGGCAAATAAATAAAGTTTTGTTTCTATTGTGGTTCATTTTGTGTTTGGGTGGGCATTGGATCCCATAATCAAACCAAACAAAAAAGAATCGTTGCATCTTTAGTGTACATTCATCATGAGAATTTCTATCTCAAAAGCATTCACATTTGTCCCAGAATGATGATGGAAAAATCATTCAAAAGTAAAGCAAAAATTGTGAATTCAAACAGTAGTCCAAAAGTGGGGTGTAAGTAATTGATTTAAATCTTATATATAATTACAAACATGGTGTGTGTATTTGTCTGTCCGTCCATCCAGGTATTGAAACCCATACCTTTTCGTTTCAGGACTTCTTCTTCCTGTCCCCGGCAGCAAAAGGAAAAAACGTTCCCTGTGTAACTTCCTCCTCCTGTCCCTGGCAACAAAAGGAAAATTCGAAACAGGGCAAGGGCAGGGGCAAGGCAGGGCGTCCAGGGCAGGGGCAAGGGCAGGGGCAATCTAGAGGCAGGGCAGGGCAGGGCGTCCAGGGCAGTAAAAAATAAAGAGTAAAAAATAATAATAAATAAAAAACAATGTCCGAAGGTTACAGGCACCCACGGGGGATTTCACAGTGGCCTTCGGCTCGGGAACCCACTTGTCACTATGAAACTTTAAAAGTGAAATAGATTCACCCGACCTAATCAATTAACTTTGGTTAAAATTATGTCAGTATAAGGTCACTATGTAATCATAATGTTTCATTTTTAATTGGCATAAATTTCATTACTAATCGAAATGATTCATCAACATAAAACAAAAATTATGTTATTACTTTAATTTATACCTATGCTATACTTTAGGGTTTTTTTCTTATTTAAGGTATTCTACCCTAGGTTATTATAAATTATTATAAACTATTCCACCTTATTTTATTTTATTTTGGTTTATCCCCTTTAAATTATATTAATTCATTCTTGGTTATTCCATCTTAAGTTATTTTAGGCTATCTACCTTAAATTATTATTGTCTATATTGGGTCATTCAACCCTAGGCTATTTTTAATTATTCTAAATAATTCCACCCTATGTTATCTTAGGCTATTGTAATATAAGTTTTTTTTAAAATTCCTTTAGGGTATTTAATCTTAATTTATTTTAGGTTATTAGACCTTAAATTATTTTAAGTTATTCCACCATAGGTTAATTTAAATTATTTTCTTTTAAATTATTCTTAATTTTTATAAGCTATTTCACCTTAAGCTATTCTAAGTTATTTTGTCATAGGTTATTCTCATGTATTTTAAATTATTCAATTCTATGTTATTCTACCTTAGGATATTTTCAATTGTTATAAATTAAATCATAGGTTATTTTAAAGCATTACACTTTAACATATACCCTAACCGAAGGTTACAAAACTTATAATGACCAAAAATAACATAAATTGAAATAACTTGGAGTCACAAAAAATAACCTAAAATAGAATACCATAGGATAACTTAAGGTAAAATAACATAAAATAATCAAAAATAGTTTAACGTAGAATAGCCTAAGTTGGATTAACCTAAAATAACCAAAAGTAACGTAAGGTAAAATAATTTTTAAAAGCCAAAGATGGAATAGTTGAAAATAATTTAAGGTAAAATAACCTAAAATAGCATAAGATATGATAGTTTGAAATAGTTAAAAATAGCCTAAGGTAAAATAGACTAAAATAACTTATGTACCTTAGGAATAACTTTAAATGGTGTACATTAACCTAGGAATAGCCTAGAATAGCTTACATTAATTTAGGAATAAACTTATGACTAACATAATAACTTAGCATATGGTAGCCTGCACATAGATTTGAATCGCCTAAAATATCTTACATTAACCTAGGAATAACCTAAGACTAACCTAAAAATTTAACATATGGTAGGTTACACATAGACTTGGGTAGCTTGCATTAGCTTCAAAATAGTTTTAAATATTTTATAAATATCCCAAGCTACATAGGTATATAAAGTAGAATAACAAGGTAACATAGGTAAGAAAAATACCTAAATAAGTTAAGAAAGTAATGTGCATAATAATATATGGTGATGAATCACATCACCTACTTAAATAGCGGTCAAATGGTTCAAGGCTTGTTCCTTGAACATAGAAATGGGGAAGTAAAGGGTTCAAACTTTCACACTTGCACATGTAGTTGGTGAGCTTGGGTGGCCTAAGTTTTTAACCTAGGTTAGGTGTTTAGTTTAAGTTCATAACCTAACCTAATTTTAGATTCCTAGTTGCCTAGCCTAACTATGAGCTTAAAGGCTAGCTTGTCAATTAATTATTAGTGAATCTGATTAATGAATTCATTTTTTTAGCAATTGATTTTTGTTCATGAAAAGGTTGACCATTTTCATCATGGTAAATTTTTCCAAGTTCACTTAAAATTGTGAAGCACATAATGAACTTGATGCATATTGGTGTAATGAAAGTTAGACTATTCAATGTCTTGCATGAAACTTACCAAACAAAACACACAAATGGACCATAAAAAACACATAGCAATTGACATTTATGAAGATAGTAACATTGTGTGTTTTTTAACACTACATTTGATTGAAATGGTAAATTTTGTTTGGAAGTTGAATGAACTTAAATTGATTTGGTGTGGGCTCTTGATATTGAAATGACCATTGAAGGGTTTTTTAAGATATGCTCAAAATGAAATACTTTATTTTGCAAGATTATACAAAAATGAATGAAGAGGTAACAATTGCAAAAAGAAGTTATTGTAGTAGCAAAGATGCCAAATCTTGTACCACAAATCTTTCAAATGTGTTATAGATTATGCACTAAGACATTATCTACATAAAGGTGAAAAGCATTTTTGTCCTATCACTATATTTCATGTTATTATGAATTCTTGCATTTATGTTCAAGGAATATATTATGTGAGATCATTATTGTTTAATAATGTTTCTTGTTTATGGAGTTATGAGTTAAAAGTTCATCATCTTTATTTCTTATTTTGTTTTTTTTTTTCCTTGGCCTTATGTTACGTGGGAACCCAACTAGAGAATACACCCATACATAAGTAATATCACAACATGGATTTCTTCCCACCATCATTACATTTTTCAAGTTTTGAAGCCCATTGACTAAAGATTTTTTAATTTAATATTTTGTATTTTTCATGTTTTGACCATAAGGTTTTGTAAGTTTTGTGAAGTGGATGATTGAGTTATAAGAGATAAATATTTTGCATTGCTTCAATCTAACTAGAATGTTTTAATAGTTCATTTTTTCGAAGTGGTGATTTTCTCAAAAAAAAACATTTAATTTATTCTTATTTTCCCAAGCATGAGTTTTGGAGCAAAAGCCTACCATATAAACCATATTCAAATTGATGTTGTAATAATATCTTGCAAAGAAGGAAAAATAATTTTTCTATTACTTTATGGTCATTTCATATTGGGTTATACTTAACTTTTTTAAGCTTGTTGATGTTAGGCAATGCTTGGCATGCAATTGATTTAGCTCTAAAGAAGTTTTTTTAGTAACAACAATGTTATTGAATAGGACCACATGAACTATACTTTTGGTGTTGAATGATATTTCATTGTTAAACAATTGGAGCAATACAACATATTTATTAGAGTGTCGTTCAATTTTTTCTCTTCCATTTGATGATCATGGATATTTGGATTTTAGATTGGCATTAAAAAGTGTCCTTACATTTTATTGAATGTATTTTTGCATCAATAGGAAGTGGTGGCAATGTTGGAAAAAGAATTTGGGCTAGGGGGCTTACACCATGGTGGTTGTAACTTTGAAGAGATTTTTAAAAACCTAGTTTTTATTTCTAACTATTTATTTTCTTTATGTGCTTAATATTTTGCATGAACAAGACTGTTTTCAAAATATTTTCTACCATTTGAGAATTTTATGCATATGTAGGATGAGTATGATGGTTTGTCTATATCCAAAACATTTAGACACAAAGATCAAACATGATTGATTGGTCAATAAGTTTATAGTGTTTAGGATTGGCAAAGAACTTTGTTTAATCCTAAATAAGTACTTGGAATTTATTTTACTTCTTTGGGTTGGTATGTATAAACATCATTATTTGTTATCACCATGTAAAATCCACCTAGTTTTACACAATCTGAATTTAATTTTTTCCATGCAATATGCCAATGGTTAAAGCATCACTTCAATTGATCACCAACAATTTGGATTGTTGTTTCCAAACTGTTATAACATGATACTTCATGATTACGTTTTTGGAGTTTCAAAAAATCCATATACCACAATTTTCATGTTCATCTACAAACTTTTATTGATGTTAGATAACAAATTTTCGCATAATGTCAATGGGTGGGTGAAATTTACATGTTGGAAAATTTCAATTTATCCAAGAAGAACAAAAACCATACATTAACATGCTTCCATAGGATGTTTTCCAAAATATTGTTCTTGAAGGGTAGTTGAATCAGACACAAGCACAAATATTAAAAGATGCACTTCGCTTATAGATTTGAAATGTGATTTGAATAATCTCCTTAAAATGGTATTTGTATTTAGAAGACCAAGGTTGAACTTTTGGTGGAAATTGTAAAGGGTTTTTTCTTTCTTTTCATATACTAAACAAATCCATCAAAAGTCGTTAGAATTCAGTTTCTTGATGTTGGGAGCACAATTATATGTGAATAATGTGGTGAATTTAATTTTTACAACATTCATTTACAAAAAACTCATGTAACAAAGTCTATGGTTCAAAATATACAATTTTTTATTTTACAAAAATAAATACATTAATGACTACAGCAACTATTTTACACTCCTACACACAATTCCTTAAAAAAAAAATTAAATTACATCAAATGGTTTTTTTTATCATGTTTCAAAAAATTAAATGTAAAAACAACAAAACCAAATTATTTTCAAACTATATAAATCCAAATTCCTTCTCTACATTATATTCTTTCTTCTCTGATACTCCCAAAAACTATTCATGGAAAAAGAAGAATCCAAATGTTCCTTCCCAAATAAAATTCAAATCCTTGATTACCACTCCAAACATGCCTTAATTAATCCTTAAAATGCATAATTTGCCTTTAAGATGTTATAGTATACCTTTAACATAATGTTATTTTGAATTAAAAAAGAATACAAATGTGCAAAAAATACATTTTTTCTCAATTGTAACATCTGTTGGAACCATGGGCATCAATACAACCAGTTACGATTTTTTTTGTAATTAATTATGTATCTATCTCCTTTCAATGCATCAATTATTATTTCACATTGTTTGTTATCATGCCTTAAAGTTAGACATTAATTTCTTCAACTATCCCAATTTGTTTTTATATAATGTCTAACACTAGATGCAAAATGATCCTAATGTAGGTTTAACCCCTAAATTATTAGCCCTAATTCATAGCTCTTCTTGCTTCATTATTCCCTTCATGGTGTTCCATTGTCAAATCATTTATGCATCAAGAATTAGTGTTCATGAACTCATAAAAGTTATTAAACGTATCATATGCAAGGTTATAGTCTATGTGAAGGACAAAGGTGCTAAATTGAACACTCTAAAAAATGCATTAACAAACATTGTGTCATGTGTTCCACTAATGTTACCAAAACCTTATGTTAACAACTATTATGTATGGACATGTTATGACCAAGTGTTGTCAATATGTTATTAATCATGTGAAAGTTTGTGATTCGACAAGGGAGGTGTCAATCAAAGATGCATAAACATCTTTGTAAAAATATGTTACACGGACAACTAAAACAAAACTTGAGAAGGTAGGAGTAGAAAGAGCTTGTAGAATTACATTTTTTGACCCTCAAAAGTTAGAGACGCCAATGAAGACCCATTTTGCATCTAATGCCATTCTTTTTCAAGAAACTTTGGAAGTTAAAGATGTGATCATTTCTTGTTATTCAAGTAGACAATTTTTTTGCAAGGCAAAGTTTTTAGCTCATAAACATGGGTTATGGCAAAGAAAGTGATTAATGTCTTTACTCTAGTGGTCGCACAATGTATATTGAACTAATCCCAAGGATATTGGCTACAATTTGATGCAGTTGTTGCCACCATTACCATGTGTTCTATGATGGAAAACAAAAATGTTGGAGCAAATGAACCAATTCAAGTATGTGATTTATTATTTGATTTATTTATGTTGATGTTTTTTATATTTGAACTTCTTTGATTTCATGTTTAATTTTCTTTAAGTTGTTTGTTGTTGCTTACTTGTTGGGGGTTTTGATTCTAAGGTTTAAGATGATGAATGCGTTGAAGCCATTTTTGGATTTTAAATCTTCATTTTAGCCTCATAGTGCACAAAATATGTTGATTTTTATGTTGAACCCTTGGTTTTGAAAATTACAATTGATTTGAGATTATGTACATCGGTCTTGAAGTGGTAATGTTGATTATAATGGAATATGACCATGAAGTTTTGATGCCATTATTGTCAATTGTATACAATGGTTTCACACCAACCTTTTTTGTTGCTAAACCTTTGGATGTTGGTTTACCAAAATTGGGTGTTTTTGGAGCTTTAGTTTGAATAAAGGAATTTCCCATGGAGCTTATAAGAATTGAGTTGTTGTTCTACAAACAAATTACAATGCCAAATGAAGCTCTCAATCCTTTGAATTGATGGGTGGAATAGGAACACCAATTCCCAAATATTGGTTTTTTTGCACATTAGGTGATGGAGATTATGTAATCATAGATTGAAATATAAAAGATCTTTAGCATGGTTGGGATCACCACAAGTTTGAAATGTTGTCATTTTGGAAACAAGAATTTAAACAAGTTAACCTTAATCATGAAAAATTGACCAGATGACTTTAGATCAAGGTGTGATGTTCATCTAGGGGTGAAATTGATGGAAAAATACTTGGATGTTGAAGATATTTTGCTTGAAGCAAATGAGGAACTACTTGTAAAATTTAGTTTGTTTAAAGAAAATTAATTAAATGTTGAAGGCTACAAATTGCAAAACATATCTCATGCAAATAATTACACATAGTTCATATCATTAGGAAGTAATTTTTTTTTTGTTATGGTTATTTGTTAAAATGACATTTTGTTGTTTGAAATGGTTGAACTTGGTTGGTTGTTGTTTTTCATGGACTTGCTTTTTCTTAAATCTGCTAAATACATTAATTGGTTTTTTGTCAAGAAAGATTGTGTTTTGTGTATTTGGGGTTCATGCAAATTGTAGAATGCTTTTGTGATGAAATGATAAATACAAAAAAATGAAACAATTTTGGATCTTCCAAAGCTTCATATTTTTTTATTGATTTGCACTCCTCTTTTGATTTATTCATGTGTTATAACTTCACCATTAAGGTGTGATGTTACTTGTTATATTAGAACATTTTATACATATTGACTTTTGTTTGCATTTTTTTTTCCCATGTTGTTTTGATTTGGTTAGTTTGTCTTTTTTATTTTTTGGTTTTGTAGCATGAATATTTAAAGAACAACCAAGTCAAGGGTGTTTTAATTTGGTCTTTTTATTTTTGGTTTTTTGGTATTGTAGCATGAGTATTTAAAAACAATAAAGTCAATGGGGTTTTAATTAAAGTTATGGGAATGAGTATGTATTTTTTCGTTGTTAGTCTTGAGTTCAAAGTCATGAGATTAATGGGCTAATTGTTGAAAGTTCTATGAATCCTCGGTCCTTTTTGTTTTATATTCTTGAAGCTTAAATGTGTAAAAAACCAACATAGTCAAAGGTGTGTTTGTTTTTGTGTTTAAGCTTGAGTGTAAATAAAAATTGTAGAACCAAATTTGATTTGTTGGGCATGTTATGTCCCTTGTGTCATGTGTTTGTGATGTTATACATGACATTGTTGTTTGTTAAGAGGGTTGTATAGTTGCATGTAATTGAATGCTTGTTTATGTTTGGGAGGCCAAAGAAAAATAAATGTTAATCTCAAATCTAAATGTGCACTCTACACACATGTTTGAACTTAACATGCCAATTGTTGACATTTTACCTCAAGAAGGCAACAAAGGTGCATGTGAAAAAGTAGGTCCAACAATTGATTTTTGATGCCTCTTAATCATCTAGCTTTTGGGCTACATTGGTTGTGATTATATAGTCATTATCTAATGCATCCATTTGTTAGTAGCTCATTTGATTAGAGATTAAACTTAAAAACATATTTCACATGAAACAATTTTATGCTCTTTCTTGTTGTTGACTTTGGCACAAGGTTTGTAACGATAATCTCACACTTCTTTGTCTTTGAATGTGTTTTTGCAAGGAAATGATGTGAACTTTGATTTCTCTTGGCATGCACATGCTCAGGTCCTTGTCTGCCAAGCATCTTACTTTTTCAAAAATGTTATGCATGCCCATATTTGAAAAGAAAACTAGTCTAAGTCCATGCCCATAGGGCCTAGTTTTATTAAAAAAATTTAAACAAGCCCAAGCCTTTTGGGCTTTACACAGATGCACATAGGGTATAGAGGCATCTCTATAAGTCCATATCCACCCAACACTGGTTTATACATAGGTAAAGGGTTGTATTTACTTCCTACTAACAACCCAATTGCAGGTTGTTAGTAGGTAAGTAGGAAAACAAGCAACTCAGCTAACCACCATGGTTAGCTAGGGAATTGAAAAACCCAACATAAAATGGTTTCCTGACCACTCACCATCCATCCTTCATGGTGCACTGGTGGGTTCTGGTTCACTCCAATTGACTACCTATTATGGACTAGGTAACGAGCACACTAAAGCGGGTTACCAGACATAACCAATTGTATAAGAACATAAGCTTCCAGGGTATGGGACATAGAAGAGTGTGAGTTATGAGATTCAGCCAACCAACCATCAGGAACATGCAAAAAGATATTGGGGAGGTACGAAAATATTAGAAGGCAACAAGGATCTGTGGAGAGCTCTTGTCCAACTGTGTTGGTGGGCCATGATTTTGGACCATTGCAATTGCAGAAACAATAATAGGGAGGAGACTCAATTGATTGATTGAAACAATGAAATAACAGAATGTGTTTGGCTTCTTTGTCTTGATGGGCCTCATCATCATCATCATCATCAGCAGCTCCACACCACTTTCTTCATTCTTTTCACACGGCTACCTATGTCCTGGAGAAGCCCCCATTATTGATGTGAAAACGCCAAAGGGTTACCCAAATCCCATCCAATTGAGATCCATTATCTCTCATGCCTCTCAGTCCACACAGTCCAGACTCCACACTCTTTCTAAAAAGCTTGAATCCAGAAATCTACCCAATTATTTCTGCACACTCTCTGCCTATGGAGTCTGACACCAACAACAACTGCCATCACACTAATAATGATAATATCCAACACAAGGACAACAACAATAACCCAATCAAGGTAGGATGAAAGGAGGAAAGCTGCTACTTTTGAAAGTATTTCACAAAGGCTATTCTTCACAAACAAGTGGGTGTGGTGTGGTGTGGTGTGGAACCTACCTAATCAAGTAAAGTTTAATTATGTAATCATCATGTGTTGCTTAATCTTAGGCTTAGTTGCTGCACACTTCCAGCAACAAGAGTTCAAATTATTACAGCTTCTTTAGAGTATAGCTCCATTGATGCTTTGCTATATATGTGGCCCTGCTGCAACACTACTACTTCTCACATCCAAGATTAGTTATTTACTTTTATCACAACCCCCACCCATGAAGTTGAAATGGGGGACTAGTAATAGCAACCAACTGGACCAATCCAACCATCTACCCAAACAACAACAACAACAACAACAAGAGCAGCAAGTGTTAGGTTAGGCTTTTGTTATGCCTTTTGGCAGCCTCATTCATCATCATATGCAAAAAATGCTGTGCCAAAATCATTTTGTTAAGCCAAAGTTGTTGTAGAGTGCACCCTTGGAGTTGCTCTCATCCCTATGAAACACAAAGGGTGGCTATCTAGATGAGGAATACATTGTTCTTGCCATGTCTACTAGGCAGTACTACTACTACTACTACTCCTGGGTCATTACTGCAAATGGAGGAGGGGGTTCAGTCTGACATCTCTCTGCATCATCAATGTTAGAAGTGTATATAACACTCAAAGTCACACCTAAAATACTAGGCTATGTCTGTAAGAAAGCAGACTGAGTGAGTTCTAGTAAAGCATGAGATGAGAGATTTTCAATGCTAACTTATCCATTTCAGTTTTTTTTTTTTTTAAGGAGGAAAAATAAAAAAGGAGGGTTTTTGGATTCAAATCAAACACAAAAAAAGGAGAAAGTAAAAGACCAAAACAAAGTAAAAATTTTAATCTTGGGAAAAATACAATAATATGTAATCGAGGTCTTTTTGAGAAAATTTGATGACAATGGCATTTGTTTATTGGTGAGTAGGGCAGCTATGCCCGGGAACGTGGCTGTTCTTATTGGCTTCATAAACTATAGAGGTAAGATTGATAACTAAAGAGGTAAGTAACAACCTCGACTATGTACAATATTCACTACCCTTCACCTAACCTAAGAACTCTAGCGGGTTATCAACCTAATAATCTTGACCTAGGTTGATGACCTGCTATGTTTGGTCACCTCAAACTAGGTAGATGCCCTATCACAACAACCCTCATGGTAATTACTAATACCTAGTCCACAACATAGTGTGAAAAATGACATCCTTTGTGTGCATTGTTGGCAAAGCTTGTAGTGGATTGATTGTAACCACGGGTGTCATGGTGCCAATTGGGCAACTATTGCTCAAAAACCCAACCAAAAACATACAAACAAATCGATCAATATGATGATGATAACTAGACACTGTGTAATTGGGCGTGGGGGAACTCGTGAATAGGGCTAATAACAATTTGTATGCATTTCATTGTTTGAAAAGCATCATAAATTGTTTGAAACCCTATATAAATAGTAACAAGAACAACTTATTTGGGTGATAGGGGTGGGGAGAACAATTAGGGTTTGGTGGGTACCTGCTTTGGGCAAGTAAAGAACCATAGGTTCTAGTGAGTAAGAATTACATGTGAATTGAGACTGATTTCCAAACAGTTCATATTTGTAGCTGTTTTTTGCACAAGAAACATAGGACTAGATTGTTAACTTATTCTTCTTCTTTTTTTTCTTTGTTTCTACCTCCTAAACCCTAAACCTTAACCCTAACACATTGATCAAGCCAGATCTGACTTTTTAAATGTGTGTGTGCAATGGAAATTTATATATGTGTGTGGTGATTGCATTAGACTTTTTGAGAGCTCTCAAAAGGTCTGCTGATCAGGTATTCATTCCCACATAGATTTGGGTGAGGAAGAGAAAGAAAAGGAGAAGGGAGGAGGAGGAGGCTTTTATGGTGTCAACTCATTTGCTTTGCAACAAAGTCAAATTTATAACTCACTTTTCAATGATCTCAGTCCATGACTTTTTTCAACAAACTTTGTCATTTCTTGACCAAAAAAAAGTTTTTTGGGAATTTTTTGTTGCTCTAGTGTAAATGCAACTACTTTTGCTATTTAAGAAAAAAAGTCTCCTATTTTTTTTTTATATCAAATAATTTGTAGAAAGAAATTATGACGTCACATGTTCCCAATGTGTTTTGCCCAACCTCACCCATCATTGTTTCCCACAATTGACCTTTCATTGGGCAAAGCAAAATAGTGTGAAATGCAAAGCCAATCAACCCACCAAAATGGCTCGTGTCGGTGGCAATGTGAAATGTTCATTTTCTTGTTGTTTTGTTGATGATGCCAATGTATTCCTGCTATGTTCCATTGAAATTCCCAATATGTTTCAGAAGTTCCCAATGTGTTCCCCAACATGTTCTCCATAGCACCTCACTTTTATCCCATATGCCTTGGCAAATGTTGGCCAAAGGGGAGGAACTCCCTATTTCAAAATAGAACCTTCTATTTGGGATAGTTTCTCTTTTTTTTCAAGTGATGGACCAATCAAATTGGCTCATTGAAATAATAATAATATAAATAAAATATTGTTTTAAAAAAAATAGAACTTGGGAGGCACCTCATCCGATGAATAGGAGAGGTGAATGGGCACCATATGGGTTTGTTCACTCCCATTTACTCTTACCAACCCCAACAAATAACTAAACAACCAAAACAAAGAGGTTTGGGTCTGCCGATTATTCTATCCAAGAAAAAAGAATTGGACAATGGAGAATGGCAATGGAATCATTCAAAGAAAATGTATGGCATTGACACATGAAAGCATCACATGATCAAGCAAAATTGCCCATCTATCTAAAGCCAACACAATGCCCTACACATTTCTTGATGTACAAAAATGGACCAAATACCTATAGTATGTAAATATATGTTCCAATCCCCTAATCAAAATACATTAACACAAATTATCCATTGTTGACCCTATGATGTTATAAGGTACACATTAACAATGTTACCATTTTTGAACAACAAGTCCCCTGTATACTCACCCAAGTTTATTGTACATTGTATCAAATGATTACTCACAAATAGTCGCAAAAAACATCAAGTAGTCTTGACATAATCAGAATCACCAACTAACATGGTGACCATAACCTTTCACTTAAAGTTAAGTATTTTGACACTTGAATGTCAAAGAATTTCAAAACATAAAAGTGCTTGGTCATAACAAATGAATTGGCAAGTTACAGGATTTAGGCAAGTTAAGGTCTCGGTTATAGGTTAAGTTCTAGTTTAGCTAGAATATAACATCTTCATTAAAAAAACTAATAGTTTGATTTTACATTTAAAAAATTATTGTAATTTGATTGGTTGTACATAATTGATTTTACATAATATTTATTTTGAACCATGTGCATGAGTTGAATAAACTATTACACGATTCTTTTGGGTTTAGTTGTGTATAATGGAAATGGAACTAGATTTAGTTTTAAATCAAATTGGTTTAAAATTCTTTGCAAAAATGATTGAAATCAAAAGTTTTAAAAATCAAAAGAATTGATTTCAAGATTAGATCAAAGGTTCCTTTTGAAATCAAGAACTAAACAACATTAGTCATAACCAATGTTAGTTGATTATACCTATGAGCACTAGTTATTAGCATGCATAATTCCCTAATTATGAACAATTCATATCTAGATTTTTCTCATCTTCCCTATTTGGAGGTATACGTTATTGGCAAATGTAAGTTTGAATGATATCCTTATGTTTATACATATCTACAGATTTATGTTTTTTCATTATGCATATTTGTCAATATTCTTTAATGAAATCCTGAATATGTATAATTATGTTACACATGTCTTTTATATAACTTGTTTTAAGGGTCTAGATATGCACATGTATATGCATATCCTTGTGTAAGGTTTAGGATTTCCAAGGTTTTTTTTTATTCATTTTTTTTTTAATGGTCTTTCTATCACATCAAACCTTTGTCAAAAAGGATTTTGACACACTCAAGCACCCACATGTTGAAGCACTCAAATGTACAAAGTTTTTTTTGGGCAAGGTATGATTATGTTTGTTCTAGGTCAAAGGTTAGAAACATTGTTAAACATTTGAGTGTTGGTTTATTGAATGTTTAAGGTTACTTTATTGCAAGTTAGAATAAGTTTTGTTGTAGCTTATTGGAGGTCTACCGTCATTCATGAAAACAAACATTGTTGTCATTCATGGAATTCATCAGTTCATTGGGTTGTATTCAAGGTTGCAACTCATTATTGATTTGTTTAGTTTGTTAGAATGAACTTTTTTAGCAATTCATCAAAATCAACTTTTATGTAGTGTGTCAAAATGAGTTTTTCTACAACTTATATGAATGATTTTTTCTCACTATAAGGAATCATGTCCATTCCAACCCATGTTCTTGCAACTTATGTCCAAATTAAGCATTTCTGTAACTTTAGATATAATTGTCCTTCATGGCACTTGGTAAAAATGACTTGTAACTTCACATAAACGACTACAAAGTGGTTTGCAATTGTATATGCAACTCATACTTGCATTTGGATGAAAATTAAAATGAAAAACACATTTTTATCATTCATTTTTTATGGCATTCCAAATAGATGGAATGTGGTTGTTTCTGTGACTTGGAAAGGTGGTTCATGCACCACGTGCCATCTTTTCAACTTGATTTGCAATTGTTAATCATACTCACAAATGCACATGTAATTAAATGTGAAAATACATGAGTTGGCTAATGAAATTGTTAGATTTAGTGATCTAATTGTTTTCCTTTAAATTTTTTCAATGAATTAAACCATTAAATGTGTAGTAAAATTTGGTGGGGTTGTGAAATTTTCAAACGACCCATGGCAATTAGTGGTAAAAATAGGGCTAGATAGCAGGTAATATGTATATGGTTTTAATAATAGATATTTTATCATGTTGATATTTTGTAGTTAATTAATTAAGTAGGCAAGGTAATTAATCAATTATTAAGTTGTAAATTGTAAGGTACTAAGTAGTAGGAAATATGTATGTGGGTTAAATAGTAGGTATATTATCATGTTGATATGTAATAATGTTTTTTATTAATTATTTAGTTAATTTATGCTTATATAATTTATTTGTTAAATAGGTTAGGGTTTAGGTAGTTAGTGGAATTTAATTAATTAGGTAGGCTATGTGGTTGATATATTAAATAGACAATAAGTAAGATCCAGATAGTCAATAAGTTATATGTAATAGATCTAAATTACAGTTTGTTGGTACAATTATGATCTATTATTAAAATGTGTATAATATAAATTGTTAATTCACATAGAGGTTTGAAATGTGAAAATAAAATATAATTTACATCCATTTTTTATCATAGGTATTGTCGAGTTAGGTTTTAAACATTATGAAAAAACCCAACCCAATGCACACCCTAAAACCCTATTCTCATCACCCAAGACTAAGCTTTTTTGCAATGGGTACCAAGGCATCCATCCCTAAGTTACTCATCATTCATCCATCCATCCTTCCATCCTTCCATCCATCCAGGAGGGCCAAGCCATTTCCAATGGTACAACCAAAGAGCACAGAAGCAAAACTGGAGGCGCTCTGGTTTGCAAGATCTGAACCCAGTGTTTAGTAGATCTCAATCAACCAGAGTGTTTTTCTTTTCTGACAAAAATTTTGTCATGGTTTTTCTCACACACACACACGAAAAAAAAAAGAAAAAAAAAAGGGAGAAAATTTTGGAAAAAAATAAATTGTGTTGTTGTTGTTGTTGTAGTTGTGGTTGTGGTTATTATTATTTTTTTTCCCTAGTTATATAAATAAAATTCCACTAATATTGATTATAGTTATTTGGGAAGAAAATTATTCCAAAATTTTCATATAACAAAACTGGGGGAATAAAAATTCTTTAAAAAAAAAACAAAAAAAAAAGAAAAATCCCCCTAATTCTCCACATGACAAAACAAAAGGAACAAAAGTTGTAGCTTTCTTAATTTTAAATATTAGCATGAGAATATAATATAATTTATATGGGTTTGGTTTTTTCACAAATGATAATAATAATAATAATAATAATAATTACCATTCTGTTTCATTCATCATCATCTTCTTCTTCTTCTTCTTTATTTGTTTATTTGTTTATTTATTTATTTTCTTTCTTTCTTTCTTTTCTTTCTGTCTGTCTAGTGCTCCTGTTGTTGTTGCTGGTGCTGGTTGCTCTTCTTCTTCTGCATGAGATTGTAAGACGGCAACAGGAGTTGCAGAAGAAGAAGAAGAGAAGGAGCTTTCTTCTTGTGATTGCTTTCTCCTTCCCCCCACTCCATTCCATTCCATTGCATTGCATTTGTATCACATGATCATCATGCTCTCATCAGTAGCATCCACATCTCCTGCTGCTGCTGCTGCTGTTCTTGCTGCTGCTCCTGATTTCGTCTTCTCAAGCTTTCTGCTGCTGCTGCAGTAGTAGTAGTAGAGGAAGAAAGAAGTAGAAGAAAAGAAGAAGAAGAAGAAGAAGAAGAAGAAGAAGAGAGGAGGAGGAGGAGCAAGAACAAATTTAGCTCAAACTGGGTGGGTTTTATTTGGAATTGATTTTCATCTTCTTCTGGATTTGAGAGAAAAAATTAGGTGATGCAGGTGGGATAGAGATCAGAAGGGAATATTATTATTAGATTATTGTAGAAACAAACTAAACTTGCTGATGCAGATTTGGTGTTGTTTTGTCGCAAATTAGTTAGTACCGTGATGCTCAGCAATCGACAAGAATGCAGAACAACATCGCGGACTAGAATGTAGGAAGAATTTTAGTTTTGGGATTTGAAGCTCGGAGGTTGCAGCTTTTGCTATTGTTAAGTCCCAGCTCGCGGCGCTAATTAATGCAGTTGCTGCTGCACGAGGAGCAGCAGCAGCAGCAGCACAAGAGGAAGAAGAAGAAGAAGTAGAACCTGGAGAAGCTCATTAGAAGTAGATAAGTGGTGGCTTGTTGTCGAAGGCGGCTAACACCGCAGCAGTATGGTGACGGTGGTGTACTAGTAGCTGGGAGGAGCAGTGATGTACAGGGATTGCTGCAGCAGCAGCAGCAGCTTCATGTTCGCTTCTAAAGCAGCTACAGCATTGTGGATTTTGAGCTTCGTGTTGTTGCTAGCTGTTGCGTTTCAAGAAGCGCGCGCTTCCTCTGATCAGTCTGGCGGCGAGGAGGTGGACCGGGAACAGTACCATAATAATAAGAATGATGATCGGAAGCAGCAGCAGCAGCAGCAGCTGGAGCAGACGACAGCGGCGGCGGCAGCAGACAGAGTCTGGGAGCTGCCTGGAGCACCGGCGAATGTGAATTTCACGCAGTACGCGGGCTACGTGACTGTGCGTGCAGGCAGTGAGTTGTTCTATTTCTTCGTGGAGTCGCCCCAAGACGCAGCTAGCAAGCCCCTGATCTTGTGGCTCAATGGAGGTCAGAATCTGCAACGCGCGCGCGCGCGCGGCCTGTCTCGATGTTTTGTATGTATATGTAGAGTAGCTAGCTATGCCGAGAGCAAGCAATTCACGACAGATCACAGACGAAGATCGACAATGCTGCATGGATGAGTCGAAGAATGGAAGAAGAAGAACAAGAAGCACACACTGGCTTTGATCAGCTGCTGTTGCTGCTATTGCAGCTGCTTGTTCAAAGCGAATCATGATGAGCTCGATCGACGCAGGAATGCAGAAGTCGTATTGAGAGATTTTTGTGATTCTGAGCCGGCGAGCTGAGTTTGATGATCTAGTCTTGTAATAATGTGTAGCTGCTGCGGATGATTTGATTTGATCATGGGTGCGTGCTTGCGTGTTTGAGTGCGCTGCAGGTCCTGGATGTTCATCGCTGGCGTATGGATTCTCCGAGGAGATCGGTCCTTACAGAATCTACCCCAACGCAAGCAGCCTCTATCTCAATCCATATGCTTGGAATTTAGGTAACAACAACAAGACTTCTTCATTTCAATCCTTCCTGCTGCTGCTGCTGTTGCACTTCTTCCATTTCCGACTGCATCATCTGATCCAGCTGCAGCTACACCTCTCTCTCGACTCTCTCTTGAGTCCTTGCGGGATTCTGTGCTTGGAACTAGTGCTGCAACTTATGATGAATGTGGTGGGTGTAGCTGCGAATGTGATATTCTTGGAGTCTCCCACTGGTGTTGGTTTTTCTTACTCCAACATCTCTTCCGAAAATGAGAGTGCTGGTGATGCTCGCACTGGTAGGTATCTATCTATCTACATCTCTATTGTTTCCCTTAATCCTTCCTTCTTGCTTCAAACTCAAACCTGCTGCATCAAGCTCCTCCTCCTTCCCCCAAGTCTCTTCTACAACTGGACCTGCTAGCTAAGCTAGCTAAGAACAAACAAAATCCTGGTAGACCTTGAGTCCTTCTGCAAGTCCGGTGCTAACAACAAAATTCTGGCCTGCATCTCTTATGCAAGTCCAGTGTTGTCAACAAAATTCGGGTACACCTCTTGTGCAAGTCCTGATGCTAATAGAAGCTGTCTGTTTGTTTTTTTGTTTTGTTGCCCCTGCATCCCTATGCAGCACAAGAGAATTACTCATTTCTGCTCAATTGGTTGGAGCGATTCCCAGCATACAAGTCAAGAGAATTTTACATAGCTGGAGAAAGCTATGCTGGTATGTACCTCTACTGCTCCAGCTCCCAGCTTCATCTCACCATTGCAAGAACTGGTTTGTTTCTTTGTCTAATTTCTGTGTGCAAAAGAGGAGAAAACCCATTAGAAAAAGAAAACCACACACACACACTCTCTCTCTCTCCATCCACCCTTGAACCTGGAACCTGTGGAAGCCTGCAATAGTAGTAGCTAGCTTCTTCTTCTTCTTCTTCTTTGTCTTCCGAGACAGAGGAAGAAAGTCAGAGATGATCTGTGGAAATCTCATTCATGGAATGATATTATTGTCAGCAACGCAAAACAACCTGCAAATCTGAACTCCTCCAAATTGCATTCAGGTTGGAATATTGTACAATTTCTTTGCTGCCATAATGAATGAATGTTGATTGAATGATAGCAACTGGGGCTGTTTTTTTCTCGCATGTGTGTGTGGGTGGGTGGGTGGAACTAGGTCACTTTATTCCCGAGCTTGCAAAAGCGATTGTTGATGGTAACAAAGAAGCAAGCTCCTTGAAGATCAACTTGAAGGGATTCATGGTAAGTACTACAACACACAGTGGATTCAGATACTCTACCCAAGTGCTGATTTTTCCCTTAAGTTTCATCCCAGATTGTGCCACCCCAAATAGTTGTGACCTCTCTCCTGGATTTGAGAGTTGCATCAAAGTTACATTGATTTGGGGTGTCCTTTTATTCTGGTTTGTTTTTATTTGGCTGTCGGTAGGCCGGGAATCCAGTGACGGATCTTTATTGGGACAATGTGGGTATAATCGATTACTATTGGACCCATGCCATGATCTCCGACCACACTTACCACCAGCTCAAGAAATTGTGCAACTACAGCGACCCAAATTGTTGTTCCAATTCATGTTTTAATGTGTACAACTATGCTAGCATTACAGAAATCGGCATCATTGATCCCTATAGCATCAATACACCAGCCTGTACTGAAACAGTTGGTGGCGGGTCTCCTCAAAAGAAAAAGTTCCTTAGTTTTCGTCCAAATAATCCAGTTGAGTCATCTTCCTCTGAGTTGTTTGTTTTTTTTCAAGTCCATCAAAGTAAAGTATTGCACAATCAATCCATTTTTGAGGGATTGCACTCGCTCCTCTGTCTGTAATCTGGAGGGAAAAACAATTAGGTCAAATAAAAGGATGGGCTAATTAGTGCTGTTTTCTTAGGACTCTTTTCTAAAACACAAGAAAATCTTGGTAATCTGAATGTGTATGGTTTCCTATTTTCAACTTTTGCAAATGATGCAGTTTTTGCGAGGCAAACCGATGGGATATGACCCATGCACAGAGAAATATGCTGAGATATACTACAATCGACCAGATGTGCAGAAAGCTTTGCATGCCAATATAAGTGGCATTATACCATACATTTGGACAGGATGCAGGTTAGTATTAAGAAGTAGACTTTCTACTACTAGTAGTAGTGCACGTGCATGCTTGATTGCTTCAATGAGACAAAAACGAACAAAAGGATCAATTTCTCAATCACTTTGGCCATTTTTCTTGTTGACGGTTTTTGACTTGGCTTGGCAGTATTTGTTAAAAAAACCCCCTTGGGCAGACAATGTTCCTGCTGCTGTTGATCCATTGAGAATTGCTCGGTCCATTTTCAAGATTGGAAAAAAATTTTGGATGATGTTTGGGAACTTGGGTGCTGCTGTTGTTTGCTCAACCAAAGAATCTTAGTAATAGTGGGCTTGTGCATATTTAATCCCTCTACTACATCTGGGTTTGTTGTGTCTGTGGCAGTAATCTAATGCAAAATTGGACAGACTCACCTTTCTCAATGCTCCCACTTTATCGGGAGCTCATTGCTGCTGGGTTGAGGATCTGGGTATATAGGTAGGTAAACTCCTTTACTCATGTACCACCAACCTCTTCATGTTTATGGTTTAAAGCTTCATTGCAAGCTCCTTTGTGGAAGTCTCTTCTTTTTTTTGTTGGGAATTTGCTGTGCTTGAATCACGGTAGTAGTACAATGGACCTGTTGTGTGTGTGTGTGTGTGTGTGTTCAATCTCAACTCTTTTCAGTGACATACTTTTACATTCGCATTTGGATAGTCTCCACAATGCAAAGCTCTAAGACTCTTTGAAGACAATATTGCAAATTCAGTGAATTTAGTGAAGAAAAATAAAAATGCTCACTTCTTTTATTGTTTTTCCTCCTCAGTGTTTGTGTGTGTGTTTGTCAGTGGGGATGCAGATAGTGTGGTACCAGTAACTTCAACACGCTACTCACTTGATGCGCTTAAACTCCCAATTGTAGTACCTTGGTACGCTTGGTACCACCATCAACAGGTAATTGACCCTCTAACGCCACTGCTAATATATTTAACACAAATTACACAAATTCTTGTAGAGGAATGAATCAAATATTTTTTGTAACAAAATTTCAATGTCTCCATGTTTCACCCCCAACCCATTCTTGCATATACACAGCAGATAGACAGATGCTGGTTTCCATTGCTAGTGATGGTGACCTAGGTGGGTTCAAAGGAGAGGGTATATATGTTGGTAGGATGCAAAGCCTTTTCGTGTGTCAAGCTCTTATGTTTTTGAAATCTTTTAATCCGATTCTAATATGGGTTTGTGCATACATGATCCATCTGAAGGTGGGAGGTCGTGTACAAGGCTACAAAGGACTAACATTCGTTACTATCAGGGGAGCTGGTCATGAGGTAGCTCTTCTACAACATAGTAGATTCTTGCAAATGCTTCGAGTCTTTCTTGCTGACAAGTCTTTGCCTGCTACACCATATGTTTAGTAGTGCGAGCTTTGCTTTTTTTTCTTCCCCCATTTCCATTTCCATTTTCCCCACTATCCAAAATTTCTTCTTTCTTCCCTACACTTCCCGAATTACAAACCTACTCCATTCCAAACCTACCCTTCTCCCTTTACAAAACACACTCACATGGTTTAGAATTTACTTCTACAATTTTAATAGCATGGAATTATACTTTGCTTGGTTCATTTTCCCCAAGTTTAATTTGACATCTTTGGTAGTACTATAACATATCTCCTTATGGGTAAAAAGTTGACCTAGTTTTTTATTGTTTAGTTGGGTTCATTTATTGTAGGTGAGATTAAGTGGGACCTAATGAGATTTTGAACTGACATCGATTAATCAACTAATGCAATTTGATGATATATCCTCAATTAATACTATTTCTAATACATGGTAGCCAAGAACTAATACGAATTTGAGAGTCTCTAAGGTCTCATAAACAAATTTGGAAGTTTTGTTTCATGTGAATATTAGATGTTCAAAGTTGAGGTTACCTCCAACCATATACACTCATAATTTGTTGCCTCTTTCTTGATTGACATTGAAAGTACCTCATGGTTATGCTAAGCTTATTTTTTTCCTAAAAATGTATTGAAATTGACCATTGTGCTTGGAATGTGTTCCTCTTGTTATTTACTTTTGTTTCTCACATAGTTTGCAATTTTAAAATTGATGTTCATTGTTATAACTTGATTAATAATAGTGTTAAGTTCCATATTTGCAATTCCCATAAGTAGCCCCACCTTCGCAAATTGCAATGTGCAAATGGAGCAAGGAAATGAAAACAAACTTCTAAAAGGAAGTTGAATGGATAAAACATTGAAATTGAACAAAAACCCAACCAAAAAACATACAAACAAATTGATCAATATGATGATGATAACTAGACACCGTGTAATTGGGCGTGGGGGAACTCATGAATAGGGCTAATAACAATTTGTATGCATGTCATTGCTTGAAAAGCATCATAAATTGTTTGAAACCCTATACAAATAGTAACAAGAACAAATTATGTGGGTGGTAGGGGGCGGAGAACAATTAGGGTTTGGTGGGAACCTGCTTTGGGCAAGTAAAGAACCATAGGTTTTAGTGAGTAAGAATTACATCTGAATTGAGACTGATTTCCAAACAGTTGATATTTGTAGCTGTTTTTTGCACAAGAAACATAGGACTTAGATTGTTAACTTATTCTTCTTCTTTTTTCTTTGTTTCTTCCTCCTAAACCCTAAACCTTACCCCTAACACATTGATCAAGCCAAATCTGACTTTTTAAGGAATTGTAAATGGATGTGTGCAATGGAAATTTATGTATGTATATGTGTGGTGATTGCATTAGACTTTTTGAGAGCTCTCAAAAGGTCTGTTGATCAGGTATTCATTCCCACATAGATTTGGGTGAGGAAGAGAAAGAAAAGGAGAAGAGACAAGGAGGAGGAGGAGGAGGAGGCTTTTATGGTGTTAACTCATTTGCTTTGCAACAAAGTCAAATTTATAACTCACTTTTCAATGATCTCAGTCCATGACTTTTTTCAACAAACTTTGTCATTTCTTGACAAAAAAAAGTTTTTGGGGAATTTTTTGTTGCTCTAGTGTAAATGCAACTAATTTTGCTGTTTAACAAAAAAAATCTCCTATTTTTTTTTTCTATCAAATAATTTGTAGAAAGAAACCATGATGCCACATGTTCCAAATGTGCTTTGCCATCCTCACCCATCATTGTTTCACACAATTGATCTTTCCTTGGGCAAAGCGAAATAGGTGTGAAATGCAAAGCCAATCAACCCACCAAAATGGCTCGTGTTGATGGCAATGTGAAATGTTCATTTTCTTGTTGTTTTGTTGATGATGCCAATGTGTTCATGCTATGTTCCACTGAAATTCCCAATATGTTTCAGAAGTTCCCAATGTGTTCCCCAACATGTTCTCCATAGCACCTCACTTTTATCCGATATGCCTTGGCAAATGTTAGCCAAAGGGGACGAACTCCATATTTCGAAATAGAACCTTATATTTTGGGAGCCTCCATAGTTTCATTTTTTTGAGTGATGGTGTGGCCGAACAACGGGTGACGGGACTAAAGCTGTAGGGTTGTGCAGCTTGGGTGAAAAACCAAGAACAAAAATCAGGGTTAATTTCGCCACCTCTATTGATGAGTGGCGGCGGATTTTATCTTGATCTAAGAATCAGGAAAGATGGATATGCATGGGCTGCATGGAGGATGGTGGTCTGTCTGTGTAGGATGAGATTGCTGGGAGATGATGGCGCAATTGATGGAGTGGAGCGGCGCGGCATTGATGAAGAAAGGAGGGAAAGGTGCTGGTGAAGAATGCGAGGTGAGGAGGCTTGTGGAGGAAGCCAGTGAACCCAGTAAAGGAGCTGAAGAGTACTCAGAGAGACAGATCGGAGATGTTGGAGGATAGACAGAAGCTTAGAGAATTTTGGCTAGTGACTCTTCTTCCGCTGCGATTAGTGACTACTGAAATCTCGCTTCTGGATTTGATGGTGCTTGGTCGAAGTGGAGGACCAATGCCATTGAGATAGTGATTGATGGAAGAAAGGAAGTATGAGAGCTTGTGTTGTCAGGGATTTTAGGTGAAATACAAAACCATGGATTTTGGTCTGTAAGGTGCACTCTATGTCTTTCGTATAACATCTGTAGAGGTTCGGCATGATTGGCTTTGTAGCTGTAGTAGGAGATTCCACTTAGAAGCTTGGGCACAACTCATCTGCCGTATTGTGTCGCTGTGGTGTGAATGTTCGTGCGCGCTCTGTCTGAGCGAATGTGTCGGAGAGGTCTAGTAGGTGTGAGGACTCTATGTGTTTGTCTCAATCTACCTTTGGAAGCCTCCCTTCTTTTTGGTATCAGAGCATGGTTCCGTTGTTGTGACCATTGTAGAGCCTGTGTAGATCTAGGTAATATGAGAATTGGAGATAATGTCTTCGTCTAGCGGCGAGGAGGTTCCTGTGGAGCCAATAACCTAGGAGAATCGTGAGCTAAACCTTGTTCGTAGATTTGATTACTACACCATTCAGAACGGACCACAGAGGGGATCGGTGGTTTTGTGTTTCTTAGGATTTGGAATAGTGAGACTTGTAGGAATAGATCCCAACGAGGCTAGAGCGGGAGACATCGCTATAGAGGTAGCTCATAGTGGTTTTTATACCCGCGTCCAAGTCTGGTTGAAAGTGATAGATGGAGCGGGGGGGTGGGTATCGACCTCCGAGTTACAGACCAGCTTTTACTTTGCCTCCTACCTTGCGTAGAATGGTTCCTGAACTAGCCGAAAGATAGGCTAGCATACTAAGACTCGAAGACATCTGGATTCCCAAGTCGGCTTTTTCGCCTAACCATTTTGTGCGACTATACATACCTAGAGTGGAGGACCTGTATCAGGAAGGGGATCGATTGCTTCGGGTGGAACATAGCGGGTCTAGATCCCGCCTCATCAGCTAGAGAATCTGGTGAAGCCAGGAAGGGGGATGGAGATTCCAGCAGGAATCTACGGATGAGCAGAAGTTTAACACTGTTCCATCCATTTTTGAGCATGTGAAGCCCATTCATGAAGGAGTGTAGTCTGAGTTCGGTGGATGACTTGGACACTATTTGCTTTCGTGTCAGAAATCAGGATTGAGTTATAAGCAAGAACTAAGATTCTGGCTAATTTTGTTTACATTTGTTTTTGATTTGAAAATCCGTGTGTGGGAAGGATTGCTGCATTTATACTGTGTTGCAAAACCCCTGGAAGCTGACGAGTCCCCAAGGTATGGACGATTTGTTCTGGGGGCGAAACTATGAAGATGTCAGTGATTGGGCGGAGTGATTGGCCATGGATGCCGAGGTCCATGAGCTCACTCCTAACAAACTATTCAAAATTGCCAAGTTGAATCTGCATGGCCGTGCGAAGGAGTGGTTTTGAAGGCTGCAGCCAGCGCTAGCTGATTAGGCTGACCTGCGTACGCTGATGATTCAGAAATATGGGAACATAGACGCTGATGACATCCGAATGAAGATGGATGCCATCAAGCAAGAACCCAAAGAAAGGGTTCAGAAGTATTTCGAACGACTAGATAAGTTGTTTCGAAAAGGGCAGATTTAGGATGTGGAGCAGAAGAGGAGATTCCTCGCCAGACTCAGGCTAGAAATCCGGAAGTTATGCGTGGTAAGGGTGTTTGTAGACATTGAGGAATTGGTGGGTGCTACAATTGAGGTAGAAAGGGTGCTAGGCGAGCTTGGAGAGACTCCATTTGAGCCTCTCAAAGAGGAGCAAGAAGAAGGAGTAGCTGAGACATCGATGGAACATCAGGTTGCCAATTTGAACAATACACTAATCAATTTTTTCAAGGGAGGTGTGCCGAACTCTATACCATCATCTTCTTCTACCCTGTTTAAAGAATGTCAAATCTGTAAGGGGAGGGACCATATAGCCACGACATGTCCAAGGCTGAATGAGCCACGGCCAAAATATGCTAAATGTGGCATGCCGCATAGGACAGAAAATTGTGGTGTGAAATGTTCCTTCTGTTCAGGTCTTGGGCATTCGGAAGACAGGTGCTAGAAGAAATCCAAAAATGGGAAGTCGCATTCAGGAGCGGCAAATTTCCTTGAAGTATTGTTGAATGACAAGGCGGCGACGTCACAGCAACTCAATGAATTGTGTGGGAATGAGAATGTGTTCTCATATACTCGCATACCCAGGCGAAGGCTGCCGGTTGAATTGCCACCAACGGGTGTTGTACCACCAACTGAGGCTGCAGAAAACAACGTTGTCATGAATCGGGAGAATTCCATTAGGTCAAAGATCCTTTCCCATTTCACCAAAGGGAAGATCTCACTGACACCAATGGAAATAGTGATGATGATACCAGGCGAGTTGGAGCAACTGGAAAATCTGGTGAAGGTTGCAAGGAGGAAGAAGGATGCGGAAATTGAGAGCACTCAGGTGTCGATGGTGTTTGCAACTCCGACTCTGAGGAGAATCTGCGTCAACAAGACACACAGGAGTAAGACCTTGCATTTGTCTATTGAGACGAATGACTGCCTGATTGAGGGACTTGTAGACATTGGCGCGTCCATGTCTGTCATGGTGGCTGCAGTGGTCAGAGAAATGGGTATGATGCATTTGGTCTCTGGATCGGAAACCTACAAGACTGCATCTGGAATGGTCACACAGGCCATGGGAAGGATCGACGAGGTTTCGGTCAAAGCTGGAGGGGTACTGTGCACCATGACCTTTATGGTGGTGGTTACCGACAACTACGACGTGCTTCTAGGACTTGATTTTCTGATCAAGATTGGGGCCATCGTCGATGTGGAGCATGAATTGATCCAGGTAAGACATGGTCCTGGATCTGATGTGGAAGTGCTGCCTTTGACCATGGTGAATATGTTGCAGGCACTGAACTCGGAGGCCTTGATGCAAAGCAATTCATGTACTGCCGAGAAGTTCAACAGGATGATGGGAAACCCATGTGTGGGTGACAACGTTGAAACCCAACAGCTGGATGAGCAAGTATCAGGCTCGGACTCTAATACATCCGAGAACTCTGTAGAGGAGCATCAATAGCTTGAGCCGATCTATGATGGATCAGAATTCAAGGACACAGAGCTTGAGGAGTTGGTCATGAGGGAAAGACCTTAGCAAATTCTGTAGCTGACTTTGCAAGAACAAGCTGATCACCTCATGAGGGAGGAGACTGAAGATTCTGACAATTATGCAGATTGGATTAAGTGGGTGGCAAACGTAGAATAAAAGAAGCAGGCTCCTTCTGGTGCTACCAATGTAGAAGTACCTGCACTATTACAACTTCAGCAACTGGATGATGCTGCTTCTTGCAAAGATCCCAAGGACCAAATTGCTTCCACAGATGAATTCGGTGTGGGCTCAACGTGGAAAGACATATGCCAGAAGCTCATAATTGATCCGGGTCTGGACGAACTGAAGAGGCCATTGCTTTGGAAGGTGTTGGAAAGGTACCAGGATGTGTTTGCCTGGAATAAAAGGGAGCTAGGGTGTTGCACAGTTGGGGAGCACTCCATCGACACGCAAGGATTCCCACCTTGTTGAGTAGCTCCTGGACGATTGCCATACTGGGAGGAGGTTGAAATGAAGCGACAGATTGATGTATTGGTGAATCTGGGCAAAATGAGGCCTAGTGACACGAAATACGCCTATAGGGTTACCCTGCCTGTGAAGAAAGATGGAAGTATGAGATTCTGTGGGGACTACCGGCCACTCAATCTGCAGACCAAGAGATATTCGTTCCCCATGCCCCTAGTTGAGGACGTGATAGCCCAACTGGGAAGGTCAACTTGGTTCACTGCATTGGACTTCCAGTCGGGATTTTGGCAAATTCGCATGGCTCCTGAGGACATGAAGAAGACAGCGTTGATCACCAAGACTGGTCTATATGATTGGACTGTCATGCCTTTGGTCTCAAGAATGCAACTTGTACATTTACCAAGACGATGTCTATGGTTTTCAAGGAATTGGGAGATAAATTTCTGAAGGTATTCGTGGACGACCTCAATGTCCACAGTGAAAGTTGGGAGGACCATCTTCGACACTTGGAGGCAGTACTTTCTAAACTAAGGGAAGTAAACTTGAAACTGAATCCAGGCAAATGTTCTTTTGTTGCCAGGAGCATTACTTTCCTAGGACATGTGGTTAGTCATGAAGGAACTAGACCAGACCCTAGCAAGATTACTATTGTGGTCCATTTTCCAATACCTAAGACGGTCACGAACGTGAGGTCTTTTCTAGGTCTGACTAGATACTACCAAAACTATGTTCGGGGGTACTCTCGATTGGTTGTTCCCTTGTTTGAATTGACAAAGAAAGATGTTGCTTTTATGTGGGATTTGGGTTGTCAGAGCGCGTTTGAAGCCCTGAAGGGAGCACTTGTGGCTGCCCCTGTGCTCACTCAACCTGACTTTAAGAAGCCGTTTTGCCTTGATGTGGATTGGTCACCGAAGGGTGTCGGTGCCATTCTATCTTAGAAGGAAGGCAGGATGGAGAGAGTTGTTGCATATGCCAGCAAAGGTTTGACGACTATACAGAGGAAATTCCATCCCATGGAAGGAGAATGTTATGCGCTGATTTGGGGTATCATGCATTTCAGGCAGTATCTGCACAGAACCCACTTTGTTCTGAGGACTGATCACAAGCCACTCGAATGGTTAGCGACGGTGTTTGATGCTCATGGAAGGAGAGGACGCTGGATTGACATGCTACAGGATTTCAGTTTCAAGATCTTGCATCGACTAGGTATGAAGCATACGAATGTGGATGTACTGAGCCGAAATCTAGTTGGAGAGGCCAAGGATGATGACGATTTCAGTGAGAAAATCCAGGACATTGGGACTGAGCAAGGCGGCTCAGTTGACACAACATGAGGTATATTCTTTGTCCAGTGTGGTAGGGGAATCTGAATGGCTTAGTCTGAGGAGACAATCAGGAGGGCTAAAGCAGCACTATGGATGCTGTTTTGGCATCAACCACTAGCGCTGGTCAGAAAAGAATCAACTGTGTATGCTTGATGTGTTGACTGAGACAAGTCCAGATGAGGAGGATGACTCACCTGAGGAAGGGGCTGAAGCTGAAGCTGAGGAGGAAATCCAGAATGTGGAATCTTCCAAAGGTAAGCAAGTCATGAGGAGAGGGAAAACCAGACATTACGATAGGAAGCAACAGCTGGAGCTGGTGCTAGCTACCCAGGGGCTGTTGGAAGATGATGGGCACGAAAACAGTGATGCAAGGTCTGGGGGTGAAGAAGTCTATGCTGATGACACAAGTAAAACTGCCTGAGATACAGCAGGTCCACTGCCTGAGACGAAGGCAGGCAACAAATACATTCTGGTGGCCATCGACCACTATTCCAAGTGGTGCGAGGCGAAGGCAGTTCCTGATCATGGAGCCAAGACTATTGTTAGGTTTCTGGAGGATGATCTGATCTGCAGGTACGAAGTTCCCAAATTTGTGTTGACTGACAATGGTGGGGAATGGGGTGCAGAGTTTGAGGTAATGTGCAGAGATTATGCTATACAGCATCAGCGCACTGCACCACAGTGGCCCCAGTGCAACGGTATGGCAGAACGAATGATCAAAACCCTCAAGCATGGTATCACCATTCTGGCTTCTAATCCTGCAAATGTGAACTGTTGGGATGAGCACCTAGCCAAGGTTTTGTTTGGTTACCAGTGTGGAGTGCAAACGAACACGAAGTTTTCACCATTCATGATCTTGACTGGTCGATCACCACGTCTCAGGGCGGACAACTATCTAAATACTCTGACTGGTGTGATTGATGATACCTCCAGTGTGGAGGACACAGCTGTACAATTCCTGGAAAAGGTGAAGCTCATCGCAAGCATACATGAGAATGTCTTGCTCAATGTTGAGCAAGCACAAAAGAAACAGAGGAACACGGATGCAAACCGGCCGGGCAAGCATCTGTTTGAAGGCTTGGTGGCGGGGGTCTCGATTGTGAAAATGAAGAAACCAGGCAAGAGAAGAGCACTCAGTGCAAGTTGGGAAGGCCCTTACCAATTTGTTGGGCATGCTGATGGGAAGGGCAATTTTGACTTTGAAGAAGGCTGCCGGATCTGCATTGTTCAAGATGCAGATGGGCGTCAATGGGAGAGGTCTCGGAGAGATCTGCATATCTAGTGCGCTCCTCTAGATTAAGTTGAGGGACTCAGCTTTCTCAAAAAGGGAGGGGTTACATATGTGGCCGAACAACGGGTGACCGGACTAAAGCTGTAGGGTTGTGCAACTTGGGTGAAAAACCAAGATTGAAAATCAGGGTTAATCTCGCCGCCTCTATTAATGAGTGGCGGCGGATTTTATCTTGATCTAAGAATCAGGAAAGATGGATATGCATGGGCTGCATGGAGGATGGTGATCTGTCTGTGTAGGATGAGATTGCTGGGAGATGATGGCGCAATTGATGGAGTGGAGCGGCGCGGCATTGATGAAGAAAGGAGGGAAAGGTGCTGGTGAAGAATGCGAGGTGAGGAGGCTTGTGGAGGAAGCCAGTGAACCCAGTAAAGGAGCTGAAGAGTACTCAGAGAGACAGATCGGACAGGTTGGAGGATAGACAGAAGCTTAGAGAATTTTGGCTAGTGACTCTTCTTCCGCTGCGATTAGTGACTAATGAGATCTCGCTTCTGGATCTGATGGTGCTTGGTCGAAGTGGAGGACCAATGCCACTGAGATAGTGATTGATTTTGGAAGAAAGGAAGTATGAGAGCTTGTGCTATCGGGGATTTTAGGTGAAATACAAAACCATGGATTTTGGTCTGTAAGGTGCACTCTGTGTCTTTCGTATAGCATCTGTAGAGGTTCGGCATGATTGGCTTTGCAACTGTAGTAGGAGATTCTGCTTAGAAGCTTGGGCATAACTCATCTGCCGTATTGTGTTGTTGTGGTGTGCATGTTTGTGCGCGCTCTATCTGAGCGAATGTGTCGGAGAGGTCTGGTAGGTGTGAGGACTCTATGTGTCTGTCTCAAATTACCTTTAGAAGCCTCCCTTCTTTTTGGGTTACAATGGACCAATCAAATTGGCTCATTTAAAAAATTCATTCATTAAATAGAACTTGAGAGGCACCTCATCTGATGAATAGGAGAGGTGAATGGGCACCATATGGGTTCATTCATTCCCATTTCATTACTCTACCAACCCCAACAAATAAATAAACAACCAAAACAAAGAGGTTTGGGTCTGTTGATTATTCTATCCAAGAAAAAAAATTGGACAATGGAGAATGGCAATGCAATCATTCAAAGAAAGTGTATGGCATTGACACATGAAAGCATCACATAATCAAGCAAAATTGCCCATCTATCTAAAGCCAACACAATGCCCTACACATTTCTTGATGTACAAAAATGAACCAAATATTTATAATATGTAAATAACATTCCAATCTCCTTATCGAAATACATTAACACAAATTATCCATTGTTGACCCTCTGATGTTACAAGGTACACATTAACAATGTTACCATTTTTGGACAACAAGTCCCCTATATACCCACCCAAGTTTATTGTACATTGTATCAAATGATTACTCACAAATAGTCACAAAAACATCAAGTAGTCTTGACATAATCATAATCATTGACTAACATGGTGACCATAACCTTTCACTTAAAATTAAGTATTTTAACACTTGAATGTAAAAGAATTTCAAAACATAAAAGTGCTTGGTCATAACAAATGAATTGGCAAGTTATGGGATTTAGGCAAGTTAAGGTCTTGGTTATAGGTTAAGTTCTGGATTTTTGAACCAAATGTTTTGAATTATTTTGAAATCATCATTAGAACCTAACCGAAGAATTGGCCTTTTTACAAAATTTAATTAGAACCTAAATTGAGAGTCCTATTTTTGTGTTTAAATAGGTTCAAGTTCTAGTTTAACTACAAAAGTACAACTGCATTAAAAAAACTTTAAGCTTGATTTTACATTTTAGACAAATTAATGTAATTTGAATGGTTGTACATAATTAATACTCCATAATATTTATTTTGAACCATGTGCATGAGTTGAATAAATTATTACACGATTCTTTTGGGTTTAGTTTTATATAATGGAAATGGAACTAGATCTAGTTTTAAATCAAATTGGTTTTAAATTCTTTGCAAAAGTGATTGAAATCAAAGGTTTTAAAAATCAAAAGAATCGATTTCAAGATTAGACCAAAGGTTCCTTTTGAAATCAAGAAGTAAACAACACTAGTCATAAGCAATGTTACTTGATTATACCTATGAACACTAATTATTAGCATGCATAATTCTCGAGTTATGAACAATTAATATCCAAAATTTTCTCATCTCCCCTATTTGGAGGTATAAGTTATTGACAAATGTAAGTTTGAATGATATCCTTATGTTTATATGTATCTACACATTTATGTTTTTTCATTATGCATATTTGTTAGTATTCTTTAATGAAATCTTGAATATGTGTAACTATGTTATGCATATCTCTTATATAACTTTTTTTACGGTGTATATGCATATACATGTGTAAGGTTTAGGATTTCCAAGGTTCTTTATTTTTTTATTTTTTTAATGGTCTTTTTATCACATCAAACCTTTGTCTAAGAAGATTTTGACACACTCAAGCATTCAAGTGCACAAAGTTTTTTTTGGGCAAGGTATGATTATGTTTGTTGTAGGTCAAAGGTTGGAACCATTGTTAAACATTTGAGTGTTGGTTTATTCAATGTTTAAGGTTACTCTATTGCAAGTTGGAACAAGTTTTGTTGTAGCTCATTGGGAGGTTCGTTGTCACTCATGAAAACAAACATTTTTGTCACTCATTGGACTTCATCGGCTCATTGGGTTGAATTTAGGGTTGCAACTCATTATTGATTTGTTTAGTTCATTATAATTAACTTTTTTAGCAATTTGTCAACATCAACTTTTATGTAGTTCGTCAAAGTGAGTTTTTTTACAATTTATATGAATGATTTTTTCTCACTATAAGGAATCATGTCCATTCCAACCCATGCTTTTGCAACTTGTGTCCAAATCAACTATTTTTGTAAATTTAGATATAATTGTCCTTCATGATAGTTGGTAAAAAATGACTACAAAGTGGTTTGTAGTTGTATATGCAACTTATACTTGCATTTGGATGAAAATGAAAATGAAAAACACATTTATATAATGCATTTTTTATGACATTCCAAAATAGATGGAAATGTAGTTGTTTCTATGACTTGGAAGGTGGTTCATAGGCCATTGGACACCACATGCTATCTTTTCAACTTGATTTGCAACTATTAATCTTAGTCACAAAATGCACATTAATTAAATGTGAAAAAAAAAAAGTTGGCCAATGAAATTGTTGGATTTAATGATCTAATTTTCTTACTTTAATTTTCTTCAATGAACTAACCATTAAATGTGTAGTAAGGTTAGGTGGGTTTGTGAAATTTTCAAATGACCCATGGCAATTAATGGTAAAAATAGGGCTAGGTAGTTGGTAATATGTATGTGGTTTTAATAGTAGGTATTTTATCATGTTGATATGTAATAATGTTTTTGTATTAATTATTTATTTAATTATGCCTATGTAATTTATTTGTTAAACAAGCTAGGGTTTAGGTAGTTAGTGGAATTAATTAATTAGGTAGGCTATGCAATTGATCTATTAAATAGGCAATAAGTAGGATCTAAATAGTAGGATTAATTTATGACCCATTTATAAACATTAGTCAATAAGTTATATATCATACATTTAAATTACATTTTGTTGATACATTTTGATCTATTATAATTAAAATTGTATAATATACATTTAAAAATCAATTAGAGGTTTGAGATGTGAATATAAAGTAAAATTAACATACAAATTTTATCATAATTTTTATCATAATTTTTAGTAAATTTAAAATTGTTATATGTGTAAATGAAATAAATTTTATTTCATTTATTTTGTTGTTGGTCGGAGTTTTGTTATAGTTTGTTAAAACTTTCTTGTAATTCATCAAAATTTGAAACTTTGTTACATGTTGTCAAAATTTAGGGTTAGAGGTTTGTGAAAGGTTTAGGTTTCATGAACATGTTTGAAAATGATTTGAAGGCTAAAGCTTTATGTTCTTATTTTGGTTTTATGTTACAATGTTATCAAAGGTTGTTGAAGCTTTATTGTAATTTGTAGCTCATTGAACTTATGTTTGTAATTTGTACGTTATTTTCTTATAGGTTGAACACATTTAAGGTTTGAAAACTCAACATTTTGTAATGTGCACTATGAACCATGCTTACAAAAGACAAATTATTCTTGTAAAAAATGTTGGTGGTGTTGATGGACCATTAACATGTGAAGATGTGATTACAAATAGTTCGAACATGAAAAGTGTTTGTATAAAACTTGGCACTCATTGGAAAATGAAATATTGTAGCACACAATTATATAAGTTCAAGTTCCATTTGGAAACCACACCACCATGTTTCAATTTATTGGGGTTTATTTGTTGTGAATGAAGGTTTACATATGGATCTTTAAAATTTACAAATGTTACAACATATTGTTTGTAAATAAAAAAAGAAGGTAATGTTTTGTCCCAAAGTTCTATTTTGAGGAAGGGCTTGATTAAATGTCATAAAAATTAATGGGATTGTTCCCATGAAGACTCATGTTGATATTGCACATCCTAGGTTATTTGTTCAAAAAAAGGTGCAACTTGTAGAAAAGGCAACAATGGTTGATGTTAATCATTCATGGTAGTGAGGGAAGGAAAGGAATGAACTTTCTAGTTTTGCAAGAACTAGTTATGGATCTACAAACCCATACAAAAATCATGATGAAATAAAGCAAATGTTTATTTAAGATCTAATGTTTTACATTTGCAAGGGTTATTGAACACTTTCCAATACTAAAAACATTTGGCTAAGAAGGTTACACCAATGTCCCCAAGTTTCATTTCCTTCTCAAACTATTCTTGTGGATGAAGTGTTTAATTGCAATGGTAAAAAAACCTTGAACTTGCATGTACTTCCAAACCTTGCATCTACAACCATTATTTATTCAAGTTTTGATATGCGGATGTTTCGGGGTGGTGTGAGCACTTTTGCCCTTGTGATAAACTCTTAAATGAATCTTGGACTCCTATGCATGTTTCTATGGATTTATTTGAAATGAATGAAACAAGTGTGCACAATATGGCTATTCAATTTGAATCATTGCTTTCAAAGTTTGGGTCGATGCATCATGTGATTACATTTGTGAAAGATAAGGGCAGCAATTTGACAACCATGACAATTGCATTATGGTTCATCATTGATTGTGAACCTCTAAAACTTATCAAGGTTTATGAAGGTACATGTCTTGAGCATGCAATGTATAAGGTCTACAAGTATGCTACTAATGATGACAAAGTTTTAAAAGGTTTAATCTAAGTGGGTGTGAAGGATACGTGCTCTATAAAAGATGATTAATCGACAAAAAGTCTAGAAAAAGAAAGCAAATATGAAAAAATGTTTACATTGAATGTGAGATGTTGCCTTGAAACTTCAAACCCCTATCAAAACTAAAATTGCATCCAAAGTCATCATGTTTGAAAAAACTTTGGACTTCAAGCAAGTTGTCACCACTTGTTATGGAAGGCAAAAAACTATCACATTACAACAAATATTTTTGAATGCCCAAGTGTGGGCTATTGTAAAGGCAATCACATCATGCTTGAACATGTGGTCACAACTTGTGTTATGAACCAATCCCATGGTCATTGGTTGTTGTTTGATGCTTTAACTACTATCATGATTTTAATTATCAAATTATAAGTAGAAATGACTGAAATGGTGTAGGTTTCAAATGGGATAAAAAGATTTGGACCAATTTGATTTTGAACTCCTTTTCTTCCAAAAAAATATGTAAAAAAAAGTTGTGAAGATTCTAAAACTTTCTCTCCATTTTTTATTTTAAACAAATTTGGACCAGGTTTATAAAATTCTTGCCATAATGTTAGATCCTTGGTTCAAATCATTACAAATTGTGAAAAATGTGGTGGGACGAAGGGACGCAATCTGACTTGTTTTTGAGTATGATTGAAAGTTGTAATTCCCCTTTCATGACATGTTTTGAAACCTTAAACCTTATTGTTGAGGCACATACATCTATTGTCATGTTGATGAACTTGAAGATGAAAACAACATCTTTGGGGTTGGAACATCTTTTGAGGAATTTTCTTAAGCACTTGTCACTAGAAAGTTATATTTGTTTAACAAGTTATCCATACCTTTTACTACATGTGAAGATCCTTTTGATTGGTAACACAACCATGAAGGGTAGTTTCCAAATGTGGCATTTTTGGCCAAGCAAATTATTGCCATTGTAGGGTCACAAATTGAAATGGAAAAGGTGTTTAGTCTTGTTGGGGTATTGACAACTTTGTGGCAATGCCACTTGTAAGTGGAAAACTTGGAGATAATCATCACAATTGTTAAAAATTGGTTTGATTATCAACATATTAATAGGTGTTTGGTTAATGATAATTACAAGTTGATTGAAAGAGAAAAATATTTTGAGGATTTGAATGTAGATGGTGACTAAATTTGCACATGTATTCAACTTTTCCATTTTTTTTAAAAAAAATTTCTTTTCAACAAAAATTGAATCTTTTGTTGTTCCTTTCATTTTGTTGTCATGAACATTTCTAGGTTTTTTAAATAAGTTTTTTCACATCAGGGTTTGGAAAGAGTTGATTTACAAGAATTGGATATTGTATGGCAAGTTATTGGTTTTTTAATGGGATAATTGGGATCAAGATTGGAATCAAGATTGGAATGTTGGTGGGGTAGGCAATTTGCATTGCAATGGGTAGTGTTCTTTCATGAATTGGGATTTAATTCCCTTGCAAGTTATTACAATTTTAAGAATGTGTTTTTAAGCAAGTGGGGAAAAATTATGATCATATAGATTTTGAATATGCATAACCTTTGTGTGTATCCATAGTCCATTTGAATTTTAAAATTGACAAATTCATGTCCACTAAAGGATTTAGTTGAATCCATATCTACTTCAACAAATAAATTAATAATTTTTTTTAATGAATATCCATTTTAAATTTTTTACAAAATATGCTTTAATGGTATCTTGGAATAAACCTTAAAATGTGGTACATTTGACTAACATTGTTCATAACCAATAAATCCTACCTTTGAATTCAAATGTGAACATCTAACACATTTTATTAAACATGATTCACATCCAATGTTAAATTGATTAATGTTTAATTTTCCTAATTTTTAGATGCATTCACATATGGATTATTATCTAGCACTATCAATGATGTGGCATCCTTGTTAACAAGTGATGTTAAACTTGGTGTTAGTTAACATTCAATTTAACATAAAATTCAAACTTTAAACATTTTCTCGAACATTAGGTGAAGAGGCAAAAAAATAATCATTGAATTCAATGTTAATTAACATATACAAGAGGGAAGATCTTAATCCCATCTCTTTCCCAATTACCAACTATTTATCCTTATTTTATCCTTAAGTAAAAGGATTATTGTAGCTTAATAAGGTTAGTTTCCACTTTGAAAAAATGGATAACTTTTTTTTCAAAAAATAAATTCATTTGTAAAATTTAAAATTATTGAATTTTTCATGATATATTATTGTCACATGAATAGTGAAATTATCTAAAGTGTAGCTGATGATAATCATGATGATTTTCAACACGTCAACCTCATATATTCATAGAAATTCATTTCACTATTTTGAGGATTATTTGATGATGAAATTGACTTTACTGTAAGGTAGTAACATTTAACTATGGTGTGAATGGGTGAGTCTTGTGTTAAAGTATCCATAGAGGTTATGACACATAACAATGGCTTTAGGTGTGAATGCATAAACATTCCTATTTTATAAAGTTTCATGATTTCCTAACACTAGGTGTTAGTTATAAAAAAATTAAACAACTATTTAGATTATAACCTTTTTTTAACACAACTTGCTAAACATTAGGTATGAATTATGCCAAAATAACACATATTTAACAAGCCTAACCATTGTCAAATTTTCATGCATTTCTTTGGTGACAAAATTTCATTATTTTGAGGAAATGTTTTTGAGAAGAAAACTTGGAGAGATGTTTTTTTTCCAATGTAAAACATGTCTTTCCAACATAGAAATACTATTTTTGCAAAATGAAAATCGAAAGAAAAAAAAAGAAAAAAAATAACATTCTTCCATTACTAGCCATGACATAAACACTAACTAAGTCATCCCTTAACAATGACAAATAGACCTAAAATATGGAGGCAAATGTTTAAATGTATCAAATATATTTTAATATTGAAAAATTCGCTAGGGCATAATCAACTTACTTGTGGAGGATGTTAAAGAGCCTAATTTGCTACATGTCAAAACCCGCTAAACCATAACCTATCTATAAATTAGTAACTAAACTTGGGCTTTTGTGTTTGATAAATGTTTGTTGCATAATTTATTATTATTATTTTTAATTTCCATCTTTTGCAAATAAAATATTCCTGAAGTTATTTACCACATTAAAATAATTAGGTTCCTTGAGGCCACCAAAACATAGGTACCCAAGATGTTAAAAGGAAACCATCATATATAATCTCAACATAATCATGTATAATTAATTATTGTTTGTTGGAAAGCAAATTTTCTTTTCTATATTAATGCAACATTTTTTTGGGTCATCAATTGTAAAAGGATTTCCTTTCAAAGAGAAGGTATTAAAACATTTGAGTGCTAGAATTTCATTAAAATAAAGGTTCTTAAATTCAATGGGAACTAGGTAGGAGGAAACTTGAAGCCTTGTGGCATAAAATAAAATACTTGAAATTTGGAAGACACTAGGCTGATTTTCCTTGGGCACCTTCACAAGATGGGACCTCTTGGAAAAACAAAATTGGAACAAGTCTAGCAACAAAACATTCACATTATTCGCATACAAAGAACAACAATTTTTGTTATTCCATAATAGAGGGTTTGTGCAAAAGAAAGGAAGTCCATAAAGGGCAATCAAGTCTTATATAATCTTGATCAAGGACTCCTTGATGATGTTGTTGTTGATAGTAGTATTCCACATAAACCAAATTTCATCCGTCATTTATAGAAGACTTTGAGCCTACATCCACATCCCTATCATCTTTGAAACCCTAATAGGTGCGCATGTGCACATGCGCGGGGGGTGGTGTGTTTTTCTCCTCATTTTAATATTGGCCAAATACTTGTCTTGAGTATGAAATGCCGATGGATGAGAAATAAATAAGATGAGATGTGAAAGTGGATGAGGATCGGGGAAGGATCAGAAAAGGAAACCGGGATTGAGGCAAGGGGTAGGATTTCGTGCCGCTTGGTTATGTGATTCATTCATTCATTCATTCATTCTTCAGTGGTACAAATGGAGGTGGTTATGTTTTTCATCCTTCCATGGTACCCGTGTAGGTGTTGGTTTCACCCAAGGCTTGGGTAGGCTTGGGTGAATGAGCACCTACGTTGGTACCATGGTTAAAATCCCAAAATGAATTGAATAATTTCTAAATATTACGAATGTTCCGGGGCTTAATATGGCCATTAAGAGACCTCACTCAAAAGGGTGAAGGTAACAACCTGGGTACCGCTTCACCCTAGCCCACCCGACAAGGTTAGTATGGACGGGCAAGGTGAAAAATTGACCCCAAGTAGTGCTTTTAATCACCGATACCAAAGAAATAAAAAGGCCGAATAAAAAATGGAAAGAAGAAGAAGAAAGAAGCTTCTGATGATGATTCAAAGTGGCACGGTTTTGGCCATGGAAATTGAGACAATTTTTGTCGGTTTCAAGTTGGAGCATTTGGTTGGAACGATCCTTAGAAAGGCTCCAATTAATGTTGTCACGAACAACACGAAAATGGATCATTTTCGGTACAAAAATGAGTCAGAAGAGGCTTTGAGAATTCATTTTTCTTTGAGGAAAAGTTGGGGGGGGGGCGGGGGGGAGGGGAGCTGTGTTTCATGTTTCAAGTGGCCGATCAACACTAGTCTCAACACTAGTCAAATTTTAACCAGGGTTTGGAAATGCCATAGTACTACCACATTGCTTATGGGCCTCTTAGCATATGCTAGATGTCTTTCTCTTGTAAGGCTTTCCAAACATTTACTCATTCACATTTCATTGCAAATGTGGAAAGGTCAAGAAGCCAATTTGAAGGGGTTCCTTTCTTGTGCTCTTTGCAAATTGTTGCAAAATATTGGGGGGTGGGGGGGGATTTATTTTCATGAGCACCAACAAACTTTATGTGGACAATGTAGATATATTAGGGTTTAGGATGTGTGTTGCAAGCTCAAGTATATTCAAGGAGGATGTTGTTGAAGGACTCCAAACTCTTTAAGGAACTATTCAAAAGTATGTGTTTCCTTGGATTGTTTTGTAATTTGTTCAACATGGAATGAATAATTGTTCAAACTCACACTTTCTTGCATTTATTTTGTTTTTGTGCATTTGTGATCATCGCAAAAGTGGTTCATGAGACTTTTCAATCAATTACATAATTAGTTCTTTATGAAGTTAATTGTGCAATGGTTTGATCGTTGTACAATTTGGTTAGGTTTGTCATGTTGCCCTTGCTTGCATTATTTGCACATGTATGTTCATTTACACAAGCTTTTCACAATTGACTTAAAGACACAAAAATTATATTTTAATCGCACCATTGATAGTTTGCAAAGTTAATTGCATAGTGGGGTCATCATTGTAGAGTTTATTCATATTTGGGGTATTTTTTATATTGTGAAACATGCATGAAGTATAACAATTAGGTCGGATGATTAGTTGGCTCCCATATTTACTTCATTCTACAACCAAGAATCTTCAACAATTTGTTTTTCAAGTTTATATTTGTAATTTATGTTGTGCAATGGTTTAAGGTTTAATGTTCTTTTGATACATTGTAAATCCTTCACATTTCAATCTTATTGTGTAGGTGTTTTTTGGTTGCATGTGTTTGCAACAAATATTGTTTGGTTAGATATGTTGTTTCAAAACCACCTTATTGTAGGTGTTGTTTAAAGATGGTTTTTTAAATGAACTTACTACCTTTGTTATGGTATGTGAGGTATTGTGTATTGGTAAAATTTTGTTGCACTTGTTAATTTTTGGTATTGGCAAGTCTTCATATAATGCCACACTTGAAAAACCTTGCAAACCTCAATTTTGGTTTGCATTTGTTGTCATACGTGTTTTTTAGCTAAAAGTTTTGGTTGCATGTGTTGTTTGCAAGTTTTTAAAAATAATAACACCCATGAAAAATGTTACCAATTTCACATTTTCACTTGCTATTTTCTAGACTTGGGTTTGCATCGTTTAATTAAACAAAACCCATCCAATCAACATCTAGAAGTAGAAGTTTGAAACAACATGGTTCATTTGTTCCCTTTGAATATTTTCCAATCTCCAAATTGGTAACCCTTTCATTTCCAACATTTTAATTACAACTAACATATATGCTATTGGTGTCAATAATCTTTTAATTTTATCAAGGGCCCATCTATCTATGAAAGAATGCAGTTTGTTTTGTTTTGTAGTTATGAGATCCATTGAACTAGGATGCTTCAAAGCTTTTGATGAGTAGGGGTGCATGGGCTTGATTCCATGATGTTTGGACTTGCAATGCAAAAGTTCTTGAATATTGAATGATTTCTTCATTGAAAATTAAAGTAAATTGTATTTGGAAACTTAAGAGGAATTGGAATGTGCCTTTGATGGTGTTGGAAAGTTCTTGATGATCAGGATTTAATGGAAGTTATTTGATAAGATTTGGATTTAGAATGTGGGAGATATTGATTTTTAAGTGATTTATGCCATTGAAAATTCAAATAAATTCCAAAAAACCAGTTTTTTGAAGGAAAAATCAGTTGAGGATGTAGTAACACTTGGGCCAACGGCACAAGCCACACTAGTCCATATATAGAGAAAGGCTAAATACAAACTGAAGAAACACTTCCAAAACACATGGGTACTCAAACATTCATTGGTTGAGCCTATAATTGGAGAAAGAAGACAAGAAGATGCACCACGTGAAGTGCAAGATTTGCATTGAAGTTGAGTGTGAAAGAATTTCGGTGCCAAAGTTGGACGGGCTTTAAAATCATTGTGGTAGATGGAAGTGTAAATGCCCCAAATGTACTTTTAAAGTTGGTGAATTTTCTACGAGTTTCAAGTGCTAGCATGGAAAAATGGTTTGGATATATGGTGTCATTGGGCTTGATTATATATTTGAGCTAATGTTTAATGCAAAGAGGGCTTACATGATTAATTCGACATTGTTTTTCATCTCTTGAAGCATGGGATTAATGACAAACTACGTATCCATGCAAACAAAAAATTTGAATATTTGAAAGTTGAAAGATATCTAGGATGCATTAGTGATTCCAATGGGTGGGGAATGGTAGATTGTATGCACGTTGATGTTGTAACAATTGATAATGAAAGTTAGATATTAAAATTCATTGTTATGCGATAGAAATTGAAGAAGGGTGTCCATATTCCTCACTTTGCAAAAGGTCATAGATGGAAGTGGTTGTGATAACCTAACTACCATGTGGGTAAATTTTATGGCTACGTCATGGGGATTATTTGAAGGGGATTTGGCATTAAAAAGGATTGCATTGGTTCAAATGGCACATTGATTGATTTTTAAGGCAATAAGACAAATGTGATTATGTAATTTTTATATATTCATGCACCAATTGACACTAGCATTTGTTGCATGGCATATTGCCACATAGGTATAACTTGGTTATGCAAACATTTTCCAACCTAAATCTAGTCACAAAAATTCAAACCTTGTCATAATCCATTTACATTTATTTTGTTCAATTTCTACAAAGGCACATGTCAAGCTAGCAAAAAATTATGGAGATAAAAGGTTTGAAGATCTTGCACAATATTAAAATTCGCTAGAATGTGTGTTGTTTAAGTATACAAGGCTCATGTTGACAAGATGAGTGATGACAATGTGGGGAATGCACTTGCCAAAAACAATCATAAGTTGCTTTGTGATTATGACATTTGTGCCTTGTTTTTCATTGTTTTCAATGAGGAAAAAAATCCATACAATAAGAAAAAAAATTGACATGGTGTGAAATTTTTGAAACTTGTTTTCATTGATATGTTAACTAAATAAATTTGAGTCCCTAACAATGATAGTTTCAAGTATTGGACCATTTTGGTCTATATGAAGTCCAAAATGAAGTTAATAGTTAATAATTTTGAACTTTAAAAGTCAATAAGTATTTTAGTTTAACGAATTACAAAAAAAATAAATTTAAACATCATATACATATGCAAGTCAACAACCTCATACTAAGTCTCTATTGATAAATACCAACAGTTCAAATTCAAATTGTTGATTATGATTGCACCTATGTTGCAAATTATGGAGTTTGCATGTAATTTTTATTTTGGTCCACCATACATTGCACTCACAATTGCCCAATACTAGAGTTGGTGCAAAGTTTGTCCAAGATGGCATAAGTAGAGAGACATTTGTTCATAATTTTGTGACCTCAATCATATTCTATCAAAGTGTACTACAATATATTTAAACTCTTTAAAAAGGTACCATCACCCCCAATTTTAGACTTTCAATGATTTGATGAACCATGTCTATGGTACTTTACATATGGTGTGGTGGCTATAACCACAAAACTAGGTTGAGAATGTGACTTTTAAGTTTTATAATCAAATGTCCATGTTGGATAAGATATCTCTAACTACTACAAATGTGTCTATGGTGAACAAGGATGATTGGGCATATACAATGTAAATTTGTAAAGGACCAATGCACATGTTTAATTGAAAGGTCAATTGATAAAATAATTCAAGAAGCCTTTACCTACCTAGGAGTTGACCAACACAATTGGAATCATCTATTCACAATATTGGATGCCATTTGAAATAGAGGCCACTTTTGTTAGTCATTTGGTAGTCTAAAGGCAAATGTTTGCCACCCCAAAGCAAAAAACACCATTTGCACCTTGGTTGGTTCTCTTTTAAATCCATAATTGATTAAACAATGTTTTTTTTTTGTAATAATGAGGAGGAAGAATGACCATGCTACCTTACATTTATCACTTGATTGTAACCCTACAACTAAATTGTGAAGGTGCTTCGCTTCAAGTGCCATTATAACTCGAAGCTTTGAAATGCAAGTGGAGATTACCATTGCCATGGTCCTTAGTAATGTGAAGGATGAAAGGGCTTCAACTTTATCATTAGAGTTTAGCCGGACATTTGAACTTGGCCATGAGAATGATGGTGCAAGAATTTTACGAATTCAACATTTTTGCCTTCTACACAACATTTCATGAGTAGGGGAAAACAAAGCTCTCTTACCTACCCCAATAGGTGGTCACATAAATAGCACCTATAATCATGTATGATGGAGTTTTTGATTTTGTGCGAACATTTATAAGCATGAAACTTTGGTGTGTTTGTCACATTTGCAATATGAGTAGGGCAATTTGTGTTGGGAAAAAATAGTAATTCAAGTTTTGATTTTTTTGGTCAACAACTTGTTTGCACAATCATCAAATCCTCTTGCATTTTGTTTATTTGAATAAATTCTTGATTTTTGCATGTTACACTTGATTGGGTTGGGTAAAATGTTTGGGATTTAAAAAAAGATTGTTACTTTGAAATAGGTTGAAGGGAAGGGTGCAACATACTTGGCCCATACGAAGTATGGTTGTGGTAAAACATAATTAACAAATTACAAGTTGTTTTCATTAATGTGCCTTGTTTTGTGTAAATCGTCCTTTCACTCCAACTTAGGAGAACCTTAAAATGGATTGGGGTTCAACTTCCTTTGGAAGCATATTTCATTGCTATCACACAATGTTCATCACAAATTCCATATTGGTAGCATTCTTTTTGCATGGGTTCTCATTTAGGTCACATCAAAACCCTCAAACCTTGACCCTTGAGCATCCATGTTGATTCCATGACAATCTATGCAAAATTTCAAAATATTTAAAAATTTCATTGCACACACTCATTTAAATTTTTGAAAAGCCCAAATCATGCACTTATAGCTTAATCCCACAAAACGACAAAAAGAAAAGAAAAAAAGAAAAAAGAAAAAACTATATGTATGTGATTTATTTATTTATTTATTATTTTTGTCCGGGGTTGGAGGGTGGGGGGGGGAGGGGGGTAGAGAGGAAAATTTTTGGCAAGTTTTGACCTAAAAAAATTCTGAATTTGATCAATTCAAAAGGAGGTTTATATGGATTTTAAAAGACAAGAATTTGCCAGATTCAAAACATAAATATATTTATTAATTTGCCAAACTTTTGTAAACAGCTTCCGGAAGGGTAGGCAATAATTTCTAGAAGGATGAGAGTCATTTAAAAAACTTTTCATATCTCAATTATAGCCACTTTTTTTTTTTTTGGGTTTCTTTTTGGCTAAATATTCTTGTAGAGAGGATGATCGCCAGTTCGGGATACATAACAAAATCACATGTGGCAGTTACTGCACGAATCAAGTGTGGATGAATCAATCTCCGTAAACAACAAGAGAATTGTTTTTTGGGGGGTTTGTTTCAGCAATCAAGTGCTTTCTTGCTTTCCTTCAGCACAAAAAAAGCCCACAAATGATTACATGCGCAGCCATTCGGTGCCTGATAAAGCCTGACTTTCTTTCACACAAGAAGCTTCGGAAAAAAAAAAAAAAAAACAATAAAAATTTCCCTCATAAATATTGGATCTCTCTTCTCTTTATTATTGTTTCTACATTGAGAGTAGTTCCGATTGCTAGAATTTCATCCATCATGTGTTCATTCATTCATTTCATTCATCCATCCATTCATTTTCATTCATTCATTCATTTATTCTTGAAACCATCCAAAACAAAAAAGAAAACAAGGGTTTTGGGTTTTGGGCAAGTCCAAAATTTTGGAGGAGGAGGAGGAGGAGGAAAATGAAGAAGAGAAGAAAAAGAAGAACAACAATAACAACAAGTGTTTTTTTTTTTTCAATTTTCCAAGAAAGGAAAAGAAGAAGAAGAAGAAGAAAAAACAAAGAAGACATGATGATCCTCCATTAAATGAATTATTCATGTTGTCTTTTCTTTCTTCAAAGCTACTAACTAGGCCTACTAACTGCTATTGCTTTTTGTTGTTTTTGTTGTTGTTGTTGTTGGCAGCTCATGTAATATGCTCTCATGATTGATGATCAAAACCAAAGTGCCAGCACCAAAGGTATTGGAGCTAGCAGGTGTTGTTATGGTGGTGGGTGATTGATTGCTTGCTTGCTTGCTAGGCTTGTGTACATTATTATTTGCCTAAATTTGTTGACACTGAGAGAGAGAGAGAGAGAGAGAGAGAGAGAGAAGCAATGGAACAATTTGTGTGATGATTTTTTCATGTGGTTTTCACATTTTAAGGGATTTTTTTGGGGTGAATATTATTATTATTATCTCCTAATTATGATACCTACTTGTGTTTTAAGTTTGATTGAAATTATACTAATTATTCTTACATGTAACGTCATGTTGTCGTAAATTTGATCGACCACTTTCATTTGAATTGTGATGATGTCTTGTGTTTTCTCATCCATTTTAGGCTTCCATTGTGATCTTTGTCGTTACTCACTTTCATCCCCAAGAAGAAGGAAAATGACCAACTATGTATTCCCTTAGGAGATGAAAGTTTTGTTCCTCTAGAAGGAGGAGGAGGAGGTTGGATCTCATTTAAAATTTTGTAATTTTGACCAACAATCAAATTATGTGAGATGCTTAAATTTTCTTTCAAAAAAAAAGAAAAAAAAGTTTACACATTAGATGAAAATAAATAATATTAAAGTTACATGATGGATGGATGGATGGATGAAAAGTTGAGTCAAGTCTCGATAAATGGAAATTTGAAATTGTACAATCCATTTTTTAAGAAAAAAAATCCAAACACAAAAGATGAAAAGATGAAAAGATTAGGTGACACATTTAAAGCATGATCCCAATTTCTCTTACTCCCTCCAAAATGCGAAAAGAATTCATCCAATTGTTGAGCGGAAAAAATCATCCATGTTCAAATTCTTCAAGTTGTCACCTAGTTCTCTGGCTCACACTTGTGTTTTGCATGATCAACTTTTTAAAAACAAAATCATATACAATATAAATAATTAAATAAAAGGAAAATAAATAAAGAAAATAATTACATAATAATAAATACATGAAATGTAAATAGAAATTATCTTAATTTTTATTTATTTATTTATTTCTTACTCTTCTTTGTTCTCTTGTGTGTTAATGAAATTAACTCACTTCACTTTTTCCTCACTTTGCTCTGCAGTTCTGTCAAGAAAAAAATTCTGTTGACCTAATTTGAATGGGCTTTGAGCTTTGCTTCTTGTGAAATCCCAGGCTTTTTGCAGAGTCCACAGAGTCCAGAAATCCATCAACTAACTTTGAAATCAATACTTAAATGGGTGTTTTGGTAATAATAATAATAATAATAATAATAATAATAATACTAATAATATATCAAATGGGCTGAGTTTGTCCACAAACTGTGATTATTATTATTAAAATTAAATGGGTTTTTTTTTTTTTTTTTTGGTTTTCTCATTAAACTTACTATAACAACTAGTGACCCTACTTTGTGCTGTTGGACCAATTATATTAATTAAACCTCTTGTAAGGTTACCCATCCCATAACTATTTTGGTGAGTGCAAGCTTAATTTCAAAATCCTTATGAAACAATTTGCTAAGAATCAATTTTGCTCCATTGGATTCACAATTGTGAAACAAATACATATATGTTCATACCACCTTCTTGAGGGCTTTTTCATGATACCCAAAAAAGAAAAAAGAAAAAAAGAAGCAAGGAGCTTGACAATTTGGGAGATTTGGAATGAAGAAAATAATAAATCTTTTTTTAACATACATGTATCTAAAATCCAAAATTTTATTAAATAATTTTTTTGGATGGATTTTAAATAATAATAGTATTACAATATCTTTCACACCTTAGGTCTAAAAATTAGAAAACCCATCTCCATAAAAACAAATCCTCTACTCATTGAAGGACTTTTGCAATCAATACAAAGAAGATCAATGCACCTGAATTTTTTCGTAAATGTTTTTTAGTTTTGATTTTATTCGAATTTACATTGAAATTTTTTGGTTCAACATTCTCAATAACTCTTTGAACCAACCATAGGTATTGTTGAGTTAGGTTTTAAACATTATGAAAAAAACCCAACCCAATGCACACCCTAAAACCCTATTCTCATCACCCAAGACTAAGCTTTTTTGCAATGGGTACCAAGGCATCCATCCCTAAGTTACTCAGCATTCATCCATCCTTCCATCCATCCAGGAGGGCCAAGCCTTTTCCAAAGGTACAACCAAAGAGCACAGAAGCAAAACTGGAGGCGCTCTGGTTTGCAAGATCTGAACCCAGTGTTTAGTAGATCTCAATCAACCAGAGTGTTTTTCTTTTCTGACAAAAATTTTGTCATGGTTTTTCTCACACACACACACGAAAAAAAAAAGAAAAAAAAAAGGGAGAAAATTTTGGAAAAAAATAAATTGTGTTGTTGTTGTTGTTGTAGTTGTGGTTGTGGTTATTATTATTATTTTTTCCCTAGTTATATAAATAAAATTCCACTAATATTGATTATAGTTATTTGGGAAGAAAATTATTCCAAAATTTTCATATAACAAAACTGGGGGAATAAAAATTCTTTAAAAAAAAACAAAAAAAAAAAGAAAAATCCCCCTAATTCTCCACATGACAAAACAAAAGGAACAAAAGTTGTAGCTTTCTTAATTTTAAATATTAGCATGAGAATATAATATAATTTATATGGGTTTGGTTTTTTCACAAATGATTATAATAATGATAAATTAATTACCATTCTGTTTC